>CM041633.1:36356360-36410489 GCA_023333625.1 Bothriochloa decipiens | reverse complement strand
GGGGGGGGGGTGGTGTGAGTTCATGACGCACCTTTGGACACTGCTCATGCACGCAGGCATTCTTAAACGACAGGACTTCTTCAATGAAATGACTGTTTGAGCTGAGGGTCGGGCTTAAGATCACAAGTGTATTGCATTGTTCCTTTGTACAATAGCTACTATATTGTTGCTCCAACCATCCGACTTGGTAATCGGTACTGCTTTATTTCCTTTCTCTTTTGTTTTTGTGCGTGTGTTAAGATATGACGTTGGATAGGGATGGGTCGCCTTATTTTGTAACCTTGGAATGATTAATTCAGACATATCCCATGTATATATATATCCTATATCATCTTTGTTGTACAAGCCGTGCTAGGGGCTCTTCCTGGCTATATTAATACGCAACTTGCATTGAGCCCTCAAATAGAGTAAAGTCATTTACCAAATTTCCACATGGCAATCACAGCGTTCTTTCCCAGAAAACTTTTCCCAGGTGCTCCCATCAACCTATTCTGCACTTACTGTTCCCATGACCGCGAGAAGCACAACCAGTTCACTTTCATTACCACGGTAACGTAGGTGCTTCCCTAATCGCAAAAAAAAAAAAAAAAAAAAAAAAAAAAACTTAGGTGCTTGCCATGACTCTTCTGAAGGGTGCCAAGGACAAGCAGGATTTTGATCCCATGCAGAGCCCCGAGTATAAGATCTGTGTGGCAAGGGACCAACATGTCCTAAACTACCTGTTCCCTCATCTCTTCTACAAAATATTCGCTCGCAAGTCTCCTACTGAGACAGCAGCTGAAGCATGGTATGCTCGCTTCTCAAGTCTCAATTGCAGCTGCGCATGATGCATGACAGCATCAGACAGTACTTTATGTTTCGTTCTGGTTTTGCCAGAGGCAGCTGTGCCATTGTCTGTCCGGCTGTCCGCATCATGCTCCTTGCTCCAGCGCTCCAACCTCCAGCCCATCAATAAGCTTTTGTTTTGCTTCCACTTCTGGTTATTTTGAATCATCTTTGGTAATGGCAGATTTTAGATGAAAAATTAGTGGTTACTGTATGTATTAAAATCTTCCTGGATCGAGGGAGTAACTCGAAATTAATGTGTTTAAACTCTTCCTGGATATTTTCAAAGTATTTGCGACTACCGACAGAACTACTAGCTAGTAGCCTTTCAATTTCAATCAATGCAACACACGGCTGTTCCGCTTTGTCTGCATCCAGGAAATTATCGACCAAATGAACGGCTGGAAACAACAGCACGAAATGGACACTGTCCTGGTGTGGCCATCGGCGATGACGTCTAGGGACCGGCGTCGGATCGGATGAGACGGCCAAAATGGACCCTGTATCTGGATCAGAGGCGACAAGCTCGATGCCTGATCTTTCCAAAGGTTGGATGGACATGCCTGTGGTGTATATTTGGTAGAGCACTGTACCGAATCACTGAAGCAGCTAGCTAAGCATACTCTGCGTACACACTGAGGCTGGGCCATGGCGTCGGCTGCTGGCGGGCCTCACAGCGGGGGCGAGCGGTGGAGTTTGGCGGGGGCGACAGCGCTGGTCACCGGCGGCAGCAAGGGGATCGGGCACGCCATCGTGGAGGAGCTGGCTGGGTTCGGCGTGCGGGTGCACACGTGCTCGCGCAGCGTGGCTGACCTAGAAGAGTGCCGCCGGCGGTGGTCCGATAAGGGGCTGGACGTCACCGTCTCCGCCTGCGACCTCGCTGTGCTTGCCGACCGGGAGAGGCTCATGGAGACTGTCAAGGCCACCTTCGATGGCAAGCTCGACATTCTGGTAAGGTGTTAAAAGCTGCTGTCGTCTCTTTTTACATCTTATCCAAGTCCATTCGACGACGACAGATGACATGTCGATACGTCATACTGAGCATCCATGCACTTCCTCTCATTTGTAAAACTTGTTCCTGTTCTTTTTAATGCATCCTTTCCTGTAGGGGATTTAGCTCCTCTAGTTTCCTAAAAAAAAAAGTAAAAAAGGGTTTTTAGAGCCCTCCTGCTGAGCCCAATAGTAATCCGCATGTGGACTAGTGCAACAGCGCCACGGATCTCCCTGCCATCGATTGCGTCAAGGTTGAGGACAGAAAAGCCAAGCCATGCCAGCCGATATTGGTTTCTCTACTATCATCTATGCCTTTGGCTCAGTTCTACTCCTAGATAGGGTGATGAAATAAGCGAGCGTCTTCAGTGGATTACGGTAACAGCCCCATGTGCCGCCTCGGCAGCTTGGGAGTGAGAGAGGGAATGGTCGCTACTGCTTGAGTCTGGAGAGAAACAACGCGAGAGAGCTGAGGGAAGAGACAAGGCCATGGCAGAACTCTAAGTGTGTGCTCATATACACATGTTTAGTATTGGGCCTCATGGGTCATGGGAGACTGGCCTTTTAAGAAATCCACCTTTTGGATTCTTGACCGATGTTGTCTTTGAAAATGAGTTGTTCGCCTGTGAAAAACGTTGGTTATATTTAGAGACTATCTTTTTTTGTCTACCTCTGTTAATCAAAATTGTTGTATTTCAAATTTATTATCATACCAGTGATACATGCTTGCACGTACACAGGTGAACAACGCGGCACAGGCGTTTCCAAAACCAGTGGCTCAATGCACGGTGGAGGACTTCCCGCGTTGCATGTCGACCAACTTGGAATCGTGCTTCCACCTTTGCCAACTCGCGCAACCTCTCCTCCTCAACGCCTCCATAACCGGAGGAGGAAGCATCGTCAATGTTTCCTCTATCGGAAGTTTCTTGGCCTACCATGGGCTCACACTCTATGGCACCGCCAAAGGTATTAACTTTTTTTTTTGAAATTCACATGACTTTTCATATAATCTGATTTCCAAATACAATTCTACTTGCAAAGTTTTGAAGTAGTTTCCTTAAAAAAATGTTTAGAAACAAATAATTATTCATCTTTGTTGTTTTTATTAGGTTTCACTAAGTTTTGCAGAAGACATATTTTTATTAATTAATTAAGGTCGTCTGTTTATGTGCTGTCAACAAGATGATGGGTTGAAATCATCCAACTACTTTCCGAGACATGTACAACTGGAATTATTCTATTCTAATTTACAATTGGACGCTCCATTTTCGTTGACAAATTCCTTGGCATACGGGCAATCATTAAAATCTGGAAAATTTGAAAGTATTTAAATCACAAACACAGTAAGTGCATACGTAAAAATTTTACTTGTTTGAGATACGCTCCCCGTCCTGAAATATAAGAAATACAGAATTCAAAATCTATACCATACTGTAACAAACATTCCAAAATACAACATTCACAATTCCCTATCATTTTAATGTCTATTACCAACCTAAACATATATCCTCTTTTCGACTCCGACTCCCCCACTCCATGTTAATAGAGGGTATATACAACATTTGGGTTACCATATATTAGGTCCGCGATAGTAAATTTAGATTTATTTGCACCCATGCCAGCCGGAATGAACCAGCTGACAAGGAGCCTAGCCACCGAGTGGGCCAGCGATATGATTCGTGTGAACTGCGTGGCACCTGGATTGATCATGACCGACATGGCGAGAGAGGTACTGATACTCCTATGGAGACATGTTTATTTATTTATATATATTTTTGACATCTTATTTATTTATTTGTACAATTTCCTATATGAAATTAGTTGAGATGTAAATTAAATACTCCTAATAGGTACCACCGGAGACGGTAGCGCAATCGTTGTCACGGGTCCCGATGCAGCGGGCCGGCGAGCCAGAGGAGGTGGCGTCCATGGTGTCATTCCTCTGCATGCCGGCGGCGTCCTATGTCACTGGCCAAGTCGTCGTCGTCGACGGCGGCCGGACCATTAGTGCCTGATTTAGTAGCAGGTGGTTTAGCCGGTGGTTAATAATGTTTATCGTGTATATATTTCTTCTTCCGATCCACTGTCATTTCGCGGTCTGGGCTGAATCCAAAAAGTCCTCTGTATTTTCTTTTTGTTGCACCACGCTATTGTCTCTATATTTTTGTTTTGAGAATTGCTATAGTAGTCCTCGTGTATAGAATTGCACGCATCTCAAAGATTGGGAGTTTAGAAACTATTGAAGATACTTTTAGTCGCTTAGGGGAAGTGGAGGTGAAGAGCAATCGAGTTACGAGAGAGCGTACATGGATTACCGAAGCTAACTTGATATGACCTGATTGCAAACTAATTCAAATTTACTATAAAAATCAAAACAGAATTAGAAAAAGAAAAAACAGCAAGGAAAAATGAATTGGAAAAGAAAATAAAAGTTTTCAAAAGCTGGCAAGTGGAATGGAAAAAAGCTTAGAATAGCGGTTTTGAACTGGGGGGACCAAAGCTCAATTTGCTTGCCGCAGCAGCAACCAACAAATAAGAGCATGTGCTGAAACGGAAGGAAGGAAGAGGTCTGCCTTAGCCGTCGCCGTCAGAAAAGGCAACAACATAGCCAGCTCAAGTGAATGTTAATATGTTATATACTTTGATCATTGCTGAGCCATAGGTTGAGGTTGTTTAGTTTTCATGCGGCCCGTGCATATAGCGGAACCAGCTTCCTTCCTTGCACCAACTGTCTATAGAGCATCCGGTTGTTTTAGGCCCTAAAACAACCGGATTTTGTCCTTGCACTTAGTGTTTTATGACTATATTTACACCACCTTGTTACTATATTTATAACGATTTTCTCAGCATAACTTATTAGACAGAAAGATTTAATTTGAAGATAATTATTGTTCTGGGCCTAAACCTTAGAACCCCCACCGAGTCGAAAACCCAAGTGAATTACTAGAAATCAGATGGAACAATGGAGAAAAAAAATGGACGAAATGTTCATCCATATATCCAAAAATCACTAGGATACCATCCGTCCCTTTACAATCCACTTTAGGGGTTATTTATAGATGTCCGTATACTTTTACGTGAAGGTGTTAGCCTCCCAGCTACCGTCTATTCTAAGAATATCCGCTAGACATGAGGGCTTTCTCATCTTTGCGCTCCTCAGAGCTCCTTGTACTCCCAACGACCGACAGGCTCGGTCCCACTGCCTCGGCTGTTGGCTAATCTGCCTTCATCGCGGCCGACCGTCTACCTGAAATAGAAAAGCCTTAGCCCTTGTTTAGTTCCCCAAATTCACTCCCAAATTCCACTATGCAGAATTCCTATTCCCCGTCACATCAAAATACCGGTACATGCATGGAGTACTAAATATAGATAAAATCAAAAACTAATTGCATAGTTTTATTGTACTTTGCGAGACGAATATTTTAAGTCTAATTAATTAAAATTTAGATAATTTTTACCAAATACAAACGAAATACTACACTGTTTAACAGTGCTAGCACAATGATTCGGTGACTCCCGATTCGGAAAACTAAACAAGGCCTTATTCAAACTTGATTGGATATGGGTTAGACAAATCGAGGCACTTTTCGCCAAGGCAAAAGGGTATTCGATGCCCCGTACTGCACGGCAAACAGACTGCTGGATTTGCAAAAGGTGAAATGCATCCCGCAAGAGCGAAGCGCATTTCGCCACGTGCTTCTGGCCTGACATTGCGTGTCCGACCACGATGGAACGAATTCCCATTCGAACTGGCGAACACCACTTCGATCAAGCGAAACCATATTCGCTCGACTATGGCCGAGTTGGGTTCTAGTGTGGTGCTTCGAGCGAAGACTGGAGGAGAAGGGTGCCTATCTTAATCCCTGCCACCAACAATAATTGCATATCTCAAACAAATATATGTCAAATTTTTCAAAAAAAAACATTTTTTTTCATGGATTCCAGATGCCAATACAATTGTTTTGTTGAAACAAGCTCTTTAATCTCCTTTTTGCTTTACCTTGTTCCCCGGATTTAGCTTTGGCTTTTTCCATTTGGTTATAATAAAAAAATCGTTTGCGAGCAACTGGTACTAATGTGATTGTTTGTGTAACTGTATATATATATATGTGTGTATCCATTTCTCCTCTCTGAAGTCTGAACAACTGAAACTCAGATATCTAAACACGCGTAATAATGGCAGACGGCTCTGGCGCTCTCACCCAAGCGAGGTGCCGTCGTCTGTCTCCAACGTGACTCAGTGCAGGATGGCGGAAGCATGGAGGGCATGGCAGTTAGAGTTGACTTCATGAACAAGTCCATCCTCAGGTTTCCTTCCAACCTACGAAAGATCGCTGCAGACAAGGACTACATCGCCCGGAGGACCGTTGCTCTTGGTCCTTAATACCGTGGCCTCTCCGAGCTCCAGGCGATGGAGGAAGTGAAGCGCACGGCCGTCGACGTCTTCTTCCAGGGGTTGGAGGCTCCCGAGTCGCGGGAGTCAGCCTACCAGAAGATGATTACCATCGCACGGCAAATCCGTGATTGGTACACTGCCACCGACGGCGCCGCCAGTGCTGTCGTCGCTGCAGGTACCGGCACCACTGCTTCTGCTGATGAGTTTGCTACCATGATGTTTTTCGATGGCTGCTTCCTGCAGGTGCAGTTCATAGACACCGTGCTCCGTAGTGGAGTAGGAGCGACAGATGCTTCTCCGCTGAGGAGCATGATGCAGCCACACCTGCTGGGGATAATGAGGGACGTGATGCAGCTCAACCAGATCCCATGGCCGGTGACGGAGTTCTTCATGCGCCTGCTGGGCTTGCAAACCAAAGAAATTATAGGGTTACTCATCTCATGGGGCCTCGAGGGCAGAGTGTGGCGGGACTCACAGGAGCCAGTGTCTTTAGTACACATCGATGAGAGGTACACTCCATTGCATCTCCTTGGCCTTATCCGCTTTTACAAAGTAGCAGCGGTGGTGGCGTTTGCGGAGGTGGCGGTGACATCTAGAGGAAGGGCTTCTCAGCTAGCAAGGCTGTAGCTGCTATGCCAATATCCACCAGCGCAGGGGAGCTGGCCGAGATGGGCATCAAGCTGAGAGCCAGCGAGAAGAAGACGAAGCTGTCCGACATGAACCTGATGAAGGGCCCCTTGTTCGCCACGCTGTCACTGCCGCCGCTGTGCGTGGACAGCCTCGTGGCAAACTGGCTCGTCAACACGGCGGCGTTCGAGATGTGCACGGAGGCGAGCTCCACCGACGAGTACTCCATCAACTGGTACCTCTCCGTGCTGTCGCTGTTGATGAACCAGGAGAACGACGTGCGCGAGCTGCACGTCAAGCACATCGTGCACGGCTTCTACGGCGACCAGCAGACCCTCGAGTTCTTCAAGAGCCTCACGCCGATTCTGTACCCAGGCCAGGCCTACATTCGAATCATCGTGGATCTTGGGACATACAGGCAGAAGCGGCGTGCCTGGATAGCCGTCCACAGTTTCCTCTACAACAACGCCAAGACCATTGCGACGTGGCTGACCATCGTCGGGGTGCTGGGCGGCATCCTCTACTCACTCAAGAAACACCAGATGTGATCGGCTGATGACTCTCTAATCTATCGCATATTAATATTAAAAGTATGAGGCGGCGCCATCTCCGCGGCCTCTGAGCATGGCCACGATAGCCGGCTTTTTTAGCGTCGTTTGATATTGTTTTTATTTTATGGCTTAGATCACCTCCTTCCTATTTTCCACTGTGAGTTTTTATCTTGTCATGATTTGACTGAAGGGTGAACAGGTTTCCGAATTAATATGCATGTTGGCTGAATCTTTTATTATATGCATACTCTACACATGGAGAAAGCACAAGGATACAAAAATCTGGTAGTGTGCTGCAGCCTAGATTCTTCATGCATGCTGCCATCGGTGTCAAACATATGCATGCAGCCAGAAAACACCATGCATGCATGCGCCATATGAGCTTGCAGCTATTGATCACTCTAACTACACAGTAACAACTATGGGCCACTTTTGTTAAATCACTCTCCCTTCTGATGCATCAAGTTTGCAACAAGTTCAACAATGCAAATGCTACTTAAAACATACCATTAGACAATTAGGCACTTTTAGATACCCTAGTTCTTGAGAATTGTGCAGCTGAGGAAAAGAGGTAGATCTCCCATGGGAGGCGACCCGAGGGCCCCTAACTGCTGCCGGAACCCAGCCTCTTTTTCGCCCGCTCCGGTTGCCGCCGCTGTGCCACCTCCTCGCTGCCGGCGGCGGCCCCCCTGTCCATCCCATCCTCTCCAACCCTTCCCTCGCGCCCCCTCCTCCTACCTCCTCTCCCCTCCACCTCCCCGCCCCCTCCTTTCCAACTCTGGTGGCGGTCAGTGGCGCTAGTGGCCTGCTGGCCGGATCCACCCCCCTTGGCCGGATCCGGGCTCCCCACGGCCAGATCTGCGCGACCCTGGCCAGCCGTGCGAGGTGTGGCCCCTCGTCGCAGTCATTGTTGGCCTGTGTTCCTGAAGAAGGCAGCATCCAGGTGCGAGGGCCCTGTCACCGTCTGCCCTGTCGTCACCGTGGGCGGCGCGGGCGGCGCGGCACCCGGTCGGCAAGGCTTCCGCCTGGCATGGCAATCGACCGGTGAGGCTGCCGCAGCATGGGCACCCTGTCGCTGCTGGCAGGGAGGAGTGGGCATGGGCCCCACCCATGGCGGAGCTTTGATGCGGTGGCCACACCACCCTCCTTTCTTTTTGCCAGCTCCGGTGTTACTGCGGTCCGTTGTCCTGCTTCCAAGACATGATACAGCTAGGTGAAAACCTTTCCCGGCTCGCCCAGGCAAACGGCGGTGGCGCAATGTGCGTCATAGTCCTTCTTTGAGGCATCGTGGTAGCTCGTGTTCGTCAGAGCAGGCTGGGGTCCAGAGACCTATTTAGGTGCATCACCAACGTTGTTGGCATCCGCGGATGTCAAGATCCTTCTCTAAGGCTTTGTTGGTGCACTGCTGCAGCCGGTCCCCTTTCTCCTTCGCCGGTGCTATGCTTGCCTATGCTTATTCTACTCTTCTCTTTGGTCTATCTAGCTCGGGTGTTGGTGTCATCATAGTAGTTCACAGTGGCTTCCTGGTCACTGGCGGTTTGACGTCTCCTTTGCAGTGGCTACCTAGTCACTGGCGGTTCTACTTCATGACTACCTGGTCGCTAGAGGTCTACCTCATGACTACCTGGTCACTAGAGGTTCGGGCAAGTTTGACGTCTGCTTCGCAGTGGCTACCTGGTCACTCGCGGTTTTCACCTCGTGACTATATGGTTGCTTGAGGTCCTGGTGGATGCTTTGCCACCGTGGCGTGTTGGGGGAGGGACCCCCAATCAGCCACGTGGCCCTCGCACGGTATATAGCAGGTGGATGGTGCAAATAAAGCCCTCGACCGAGGGGCAATCACGAGCGATAGACTAACCATCGCCGGTCTGAGCGACCCTCGGCGAGGGAAAACCTCTGTCCACAGCGCAGGCCCCTGCGGTGTCATGGGTTGAGGCCCATCGTCTGTGCTGACCCTATGACTCCGATCCCCCAGTTGTTCTTCTGTCCCAACCTTGCAGGTGGCGAGGGTGTCACGCCGTTTGGCCTTTGCCGGCAGGCTCTAGGCGAGCGGCAGGGGTGCCGTGTCGCCCGACCCCCGTTGGAGGGCCGGGAGCAGTGAAGGCCACCACGGCCCCGCCATGACTCTCATGTCACCCGTCGACGCTGGACTTCCGACTACCCCACTACCTTGTTTGCCTTCCCAGGTGGCGCGGGTATCGTATAGAAGGACCCTCGACGATGACCCCGGAGCGAGCTGCACGTACACCACACCGTCCGGCTTCGCCAGTAGATCCAGAGCGGCGAGGGCGGCGTGGAGGAGGAGCCGACCTTTCACGCACTCAAAGTTGGATTAGGGCAGGCCGACGGCCCACGAAGGGCGAGGCCAGGCCGGTGCCCGCCCCCTCAAGCATCGCGATGGGCCGCGGGCGGCCACAGGCGGTCTGCGGCCCACGTGGGGCAACTGCAGGCCCCATCCAGGGCCGCCGGGGGAACCAGATATGGCCAATTACTGTTTCGCCCCTACGTGGGCCTGCTTGTCGGCCTTTCGGCCGTGTAAACCCTAGTGTAAAGATCCACCCCATACCTCTTGACATTCCCTATAAATAGTGGGGAAATGGCACTGTTGGGAGGGGGAGAAGACTGTTTGTTGCCAATTAATGCAATTTTTATTTTCTGTGCCCACGTGTCCCTACACGGTTCCCTAGTAATTCAATCTCCACTTCCTTTCCTGTGGGGAAACCCTCACTTCTCTCAGTCACAAACTGGCACCAAACATGGCTCATACCGCAGTCATAGGACTTAAACCCGAACCCACTCACCTTCTCCATCGAGGCCTTTGCTTCGCTTAGGGAGAGTTCATGGCCACCCTTATGCCAGAACCTCGCAAGAAACCGCGAGGCAACTCCCTAACAGGCCTTGCTGTCCTTGGCCTCTTCCACCTCCTCCGGCTTTAGGAACCGGTTCACTCCCCGACCAGCATCCTTGATGTGCTCGTACCCACCCCTCTCCAGGGTCCGCGCAAGGGTCAGCACACTGGTCCAGCTGCCAAAATCTGCAGTGTTGGACACGAGGGGTGGATCAAGCCCAGCTCCTTCATCAACCAGCCGCCGGTAGCCGCGGGGTCCATGAGGCCAAGGACATGGAAGATGAGCCCCCACACCTGACGAATGCCTTGTTGAGGTCGAGCTTCACACCTTCCATGGCCATCTTCCACTCATCAGCCTGGTAGCCGAGCTTATGCTCAGCAGACCAAGCCTTTTCTTAGCAGCGGTCTTGGCCTCTATTGCCAGCCGCTCCTTCTCAATCAGTTCATTGTGGATCAAGTTGGCAGCTCGCACATCCCACTCTAGCTCTTTGTTCTTTTTCTTGAGCTCTGCCACCCTCTCCTTCAGCTCCTTGGCCTCATTCACCGCACTGCGATGCTCCCTCTACCGGCACTCGTTCACCATGGTTAGCTCCTGGATCTGGTCGGTGTGCTCCACGGCATCCCAGCCCTTGTGGCGACGGTTGGCGTGGGCTAGCATCAGCACCTCCACGACCATGGCCTCTAGATCTTGGACCAGCTCATCACACGGGGTGTTGGCAAGCTTGTACTCCAGCTCGCGAACAGCCACCCTCCCAAAAACACGGCCAAAGAACTACAGCTCTGCCTCGCTGGCCTCCATCGGGAACTCAAGGAGCTCCGACCCGGTGAATAGCTCCGCGATGGGGTCCTCCAGCCCAAGCTTCTATGCCAGGAGTGGCAGCGCCTCCCGGTCCGCGTAGCCAAGCGCACGCTTCCTAGGGCCACGCTCTCCAGCATCCATGGCGTCGACCTCCTCGCCACCCACCAAGATATGGCATCAGCCCTGTGAGGACGATGCGGGTGCTGGGGACCGAGCCCACAGCGGCTGTGCAGCCAGGGTGACTGGCGACCACCCAACGCCTGACTCTCGTCCCGCTCCCGCCGGTGGCGGGTTACCAACAGGGGCGTCGCGGGGTGAGATCATCATCAGATCGGAGTCCTGATCCCCTCCATGCCCAGACGGTCACTCCTCCTTGCAATCCAAGGACGAGTCTATCTCTGACTACTCCCTGCTGCTCGCGATGGTGTCCTCCTTCTCCGCGGCATCTTCCTCACCGCTGTAGTCGGCGCACACACCGACTCCCAACCCCGCCGCACCTACACCGCTGAGGTGGACATCATTGCCCACCAAGACAGGGGCCGACACGGTCCCTGCCGCGGCATCTTTCCTCAGCCGCTTCACTATAGTTTGACTGCCATGGCCACGCCGACCCTCGCGTCCACCACGAGCTCCGCTGGTGCCTCTCTTTCGCTTCTTGGAGTCACCCTCGCCGGTCTCTGCCGATAGTCTCTTCTTGGACTTGCCTCCCCCAACCTCGGTGATGACCTCCGACCAGTCAGGGTAAGTCACCCGAAGCAGGTAGTATACGCGATTCATGCGAGGCCATCCCGCCAATTTCTTACGCACCTTCTCTAGCTCTCCATCGTCCACTTTGCCCACCAAGTCCTCCATGGCCTCGAGAACCTTCTTGTGGACCACTTTTGAGCCCTCCTCGCATGAGGGCGCTTCCTACAGCACCTTCGCCCACGCACCTTCAACGTCAATGCAGGGCGCCTTCAGCTTCCACCCCGAGTACTCTGGCTTCTCCTCCACCTTGAACCACGCCTACCTGGCCTAGAGCGGCCACGCCTTCGTGCAGACGTACTCCTCCACCAGGTCCTGTGAGCCTATCTAGCAAGCCAGCTGCTGCACGGCATCAACAGCAGCCAAGCCGGGTCGCCGAGGGTGGTAGTAGCTGTGGGCTTACCCACGAGGGGATACTTGCCACACAACACAGCGGGAGTACCCTCCATCTTGTTGTAGAACCAGTGCTCCAGCCACCGCATGGACCACTTGTTCCTCTACGCTTGAGCGGGCACCTCCTTTCCCACGCGGGTGCAGATGGTGAACACACCATACTGCACCCGCGCCTTGGTCCCATCCCTTTCCTACACGGTGCGAGGCTGGAAGTGCACATGGTGGGTGTGCACGAAAGCCTTGATGTTCGGTGCCACTCCTTGAGAGCGGCATGCCCAGACAAAGATGGCAAGCTTGGTGAAGTAGGTTATCATCATCTAGTGAAACCAGACCTGGAACCGCTGCATCACCTTCACCACAAAGGGGTCGACCGTGAACCAGAGCCCCACGAGGAAGAACTCCATGAACACGACGACCTTGTCATCCTCTGGCTATGGCTCAACCTCGCCCCTCAGAGCATGAGCGCAGGACCGCTCGAACCACTTGTTTTTCCTCACTATATCGTCGAGGTCCGACTGGGTCAAGCGGCTCAGGGGAAAATCGTGGGTTGCTGGAGGGTCACCACCTCGCCCACTCCCCTTTGGTACATCAACAACCTTCTTTGCGGTTTGCTTAGTGCGAGCCATATCTGACATCCGTAAGAAAAAAACAAGAAAACCTTCGCTCAAGGACCTAAACAGCAGCAGCTTTGCAGTAGAATGAAAGCACAGCCAAAATTGGCTCACCCACCATGACTTTTTATAGCCAGGGCCCCCGTACTCGTCACCGCGCCATGCGGGCTCTGATCCCAAGAATGCATCCAGTGGCTCATAGCAACACACGCAAACCCTAAACACTGCGCAGCCCACCTCACGGCCAAAACCCTGTACGGCCCATTCTGTGCAAGGCCCGCGAGCAGCTTGGGGCGTCGCTGGCACGGGTGACACTTCGCTTCACCCTCCCTGGATCTTTAGCGCTGCTCTGGCCCATCACGATGGACCATACCTTCGAGGGGCTGCTGTTGGGGGGAGGGACCCCCAATCAGCCTCGTGGCCCTCGCACGGTATATAGCAGGTGGATGGTGCAAATGAAGCCCTCGGCTGAGGGGCAATCATGGGCGATAGACAAACCATCGCCGGTCTGAGCGACCCTCGGCGAGAGGAAACCCTTGCTCTCAGGGCAGCCCCCCACGGCGTCATGGGTTGAGGCCCATCGTCTGTGCTGACCCCGCAACTCCGATCCCCCAGTTGTTCTTCTATCCTAGGCTTGCAGGTGGCGAGGGTGTCACGCTGTGGCCTTCGCCGGTAGGCTCCAGGTAAGCAGAGGGTGTGCCGCGTTGCCCGAACCCCGCCGGAGGGCCTGGAGCAGCGAAGGCCACCACGGCCCCACCGTGACTCTGATGTCACCTGTCGATGCTGGACTTCCGACTACCCCAATGTCTTGTTTGCCTTCCCAAGTGGTGAGGGTATCGTATCAAAGGACCCTCGATGACGGCCCCAGGGCGAGCTGCGCATACACCACACCGTCCGGCTTCGCCAGCAATCCAGAGTGGCGAGGGCGGCGAGGAGGAGGAGTCGACCTTTGGCGCACTCCAAGGTGGATCAGGGCAGGCCGACGGTGGCCCATGGCCCACGAAGGGCAACTGGCATCGAGGGTGAGGCCAAGCTGGTGCCCGCCCACTCAAGCATCGCGATGGGCCACGGGCGGCCACGGGCGGCTTGTGGCCCATGTGGGGCAACTGTAGGCCCCATCCAGGACCACCGGGGGAACCGGATATGGCCAATTACTATTCCACCCCTGCGTGGGCCCGCTTGTCGGCCTCTAGGCCGTGTAAACCCTAGTGTAAAGATCCACCCCCTTGCCTCTTGACATTCCCTATAAATAGTGGGGAATGGCAATGTTGGGAGGGGGAGAAGACTGTTTGTTGCCAATTAATGTAATTTTTATTTCCTGTGCCCACGTGTCCCTACATGGTTCCCTAGTAATTCAATCTCCACTTCCTTTCCTGTGGGGAAACCTCGCCTCTCTCCCTCTTAGCCCCGTAGCGAGGGTAGAGCGGCAGGTGTGACTCCTACACGACGTGACCCCCTCAAATGGCGACCTTTGTGCAGATGTATCTCTTGTTGCAGGCATAGTTAGTTTGTTAGTTGGTTGGTGTTCGGAAGTGGTGGCCTCCCCACTCTCTTTTTCATTGCTGTCTGTTTGGGTCGGGATTTCGTCAGTAATACTGGGATTACTTCCGAGTCACTTGTATCAACTATGTGTAGGTCTATTGACCATTCTCTTCTGCTTAATGAAAAATGGGCCATATGCCTGATCTCGAAAAAGTTAGGCACTTTTAGGTATAAAATAATCCCAAAAATAGCATAGTTTTTGTCTTCTCACGGCATGGATAGATCCAGTAAGTACCATTGCAACATGCCCTTTTGTCTTCTTTGTTTGCAAGAGTATCCATACTAGCACAGCAATATGCTCATGCCAACTGGTTGTCCCATCTGCCTAATTATGCATGTACATGATATTGACCCTTAATGCTAAGCCTTTATACTAGCACAACAACAAGCAGGATGCCAACCTTTTGTCCCTTCGGCCTAATTATGCACGTTCATGATATTGGCACTTCATGCTGCAATCTCCCGCCTTCTTGTAATATCAATGCGTCACTGCGATGAATATAGAGCGATTATTATATTCTTCACTCCTACGAATGGTGCAATATAACATGAAAAAAAACTTATCAAGCATTCAATTATTATCCTTGGTATTTTCGAACATTGATCATTGGTCTTTAGATTTTAGTGGATATATATTGTAAATTTATTTGCACATCATCAAACATCTTTTTCTAATAGGACTTGAACACTTGGCAACTTTCATAATAATTGCAGATATGTATATGTTGTTGCATTACAACATGGTATTGCTTTGTGTGCTAAGAACCATGGAAATAGTCGAGAGGACAGTGGTTAAGCCACGATCGATGATATTTCACTTTCATTACACAGTAGGGAAAAGGAAAGTTGTGTTTGTCCATTGCATTGCTGTACGTCGGCAGTGTCTCTTATTGCAATGCCAAGTCACGTCACACCATTTTTTGTAGTTTAGTTTTTTTGGCCGTGTCTATTTCTATTTATCGTGTTCCTGCCGATGATGGATTCCAAACCTATATAAGCATGGTCTTCCCTTTGTTCCATTGCGGCCTCCATGGCCTTTGCCTTCATATCCTTCCTTGGTGTGTGCCGCCTACCTGAGACACAGGGTAGTTGATAATTGTGAGTTTGTTATGGCACAGTGTGGCCTTTATTATTATCTAATATTAGAATAGTCAAGTTCTTAACGTAAATAAACATTGCTAATTGTAACAGCTCCCATGAATGAGTTAACAGAAAATCTGTAGGTTGGATGTCCATGTTTCGTTATGTGACTGCACATTTGCATCTCCTGTAAAGTATATTCTGTATTCTTGATTAGGTTGACCTTCTTATTAATGCTCGCATCCTCTAATTTTTTTTATCTTGTTTGATTTGGGTTTTTCTATTTATTTTATTTAACAGAGTCATTGATTATAGGTATTTTTGTTTCATCTACATTATAGTAACCTAATTTATTATATGTCTCCTTGAATTGTCTTATTTGCTATGTATATGGGCGCGAGCACCTTGATCTCCAGGATGATGTGGATGCCCACCTAGCCCTGAGATCCGGCAAGTAGAGGTGCTTCATGGTGATGGTGGTGTCGATGGTGCCCTTACCAATTGTTGTAGTCCTCCCTGCAGTGGCGTGGACCATGTCGATTCGGTGCATGGCACGGTGCCTGAGCTCACGTACGTCCACCTGTGCTGGCACCGCCTCGTGGACGCCTGACGAGGAGAGCTTCCACACGAGATAATCCAAAAATCACTGCATGTTCAAAAAAAGGTGCTACGTGTGTGTTCAGCCCCGAGGTGGGTTCTAACTTTTTTTTGGGATGGAAGCAAGGCTATTTTTAGGTGGGGTTTAACTTGTGCTAACCATTGTTCTTGAATATTATTGAATCAAATGAATAGTCTTGACCCATCCATGTGTGTCTGCCATCATTTTTTTGTTAAGATATTGATGCTTTTAATGATAAAATAGGAGGGGCAAATATGTTCTCATCATTAAAATAATATATATCCTAAATGGGTCACCCGCAGCGAAGCGCGGCCACCGGTGGCTAGTGTATAAACCTCATCCTTGTTCAACTTCGATCCCATCCCATCGTTTCTGTCTTGTGTGTTCGTGCAATACTATGATGCTTGACTGTAATATTAATTCGACTTTATATTGTTACACCTCCTATGTTTGCTTCATGGGCATGATGTGTCATCTGTGTGTGTATATATTTAAATAGATAAAGTGGATAAATATTTATGATACATGTCATAATATAACTCGTGATGATATTTGTTATTTGTTTTTGAGAGAGAAAAAAATGATATATACCACAATGTTATAGTATCGAAACTCACATTCGCCATAGAATAAGTTATTTTATAGCCATCAATAGAACAATACTCCATGGCGCAATGGCCGACGGTGGCGGTCAACAACATCGATGTAGCGGTGCTATCTGTGGGGCATATGTTGACATTGTATCCTACACTCGGCCCGATTTTATGACTATAGCCTAGTGGTCAGTTACTACCAATGATTGGGGTTCGGCTTGTTTGGCATGTTCTACCTCGGCTTTCGTGACATGTTTTGTGTCGCCTTCCGTGGCATGCTTCGTGAGATCATCATGGAGCCAGGGCACTGCGGCAGGCCAATGCATGAAGCTAACCATGGTGACAACGTTCTCACCCGCACCGAGAAGTGGCTAGGGTGCGGCCTCCTCCGCGGATCTAATAGAGATGGGGATCTTATTTACCAAAGTACCAAGGGCACTACAGCGATGGTGAGATGATACCGCCATGGTGGGGAGTGGAAGGGGCAACTACTATGTTTGGAAGTGCAGCGATGGTTAGGTTGAAGGTGGCAGTTGAGGGAAGGAGATTGACGTGTCACGAAATGGTCGATGGGGAGAAACAGAGGGGAGATGGCGTGGGATGGGAGTTTTAGTGTTTCTACAACTCTTAGAGCAATTATTAGGCTGAAAAACTTTTACAAGCGGCCTGTATATATAATGTGTCACCTCTCGCTGGTCGGCAACGAGAGGTGGAGCTTGGCGGGCGCGATGATGCTAGTCACCGGCGGCAGCAAGGGCATCGGCCACGAGATCGTCGAGGAGCTAGCGGGACACGAGGCACGGGTCCACACGTGCTCGCGCAGCGTGACAGACCTAGAGGAGTGCCGGGGGCGGTGGGCCGAGAAGGGTCTGAGCGTCACCGTCTCCGTCTGCAATGTCCCTGTGTGCGCTGACCGGGAAAATCACGTGGACATGGTGAAGGCGACCATCGACGGCAAGCTCAACGTTCTGGTGAACAACGTCGGGCTGCCTTTTTTCAAGCCAGCGACGGCATGCGGAGGACTACGCAAGGATGATGGCGTGCACGGCAGACAAAATAAGTAACATTAAGTTCGTTCTAGAGTATATTTTCTTATTACTGTTTGAAGACAAATATTAATATTTACTATAAACTTGTTGGTACGGCTCCTAAAATTGCATTATTTGCAAGGACGTAGTACAACTCAGAAACTCACGACACACCCATGCAAACAAACCCTACCACTACAAGCATCTTTAAAAACTACAGGTTTCTCGTTATCAATCGGAACGTCGCATACTACTTAGAGCACAAAGCCATTACCGTTAAATCCTGGAACGTTTACTTCCACAGCGAGGTGGACTTGAGGTGCTATCGAGGCTTTTGTATCCACTGGGCTACGTGCCCTTTCTTCGCACCAACACACCAAATTAGGCCCTCATTTTGGTTACGAGAGCAAATATAATCCCACTGACAGCTATTTCGGACCAAATGATGGCACGCTGTGAAATAATGCCCCATCCCACTCGTGGGCTGATTATTCGTCATTGTCCGGTTGTGACGTGTGGCGACCGTTGTCGATCGGAGGAGAAGAATAAGTGGACGCCTGCAACCCGGCCGGCTAGATCATTCCAAGCAAACGGTGGGACTTGTGGTGAATAACATGGCAGCAAGGGCATCGGCCACGCCATCGTGGAAGAGCTCGCGGGGCACGGGGCACATGTCCACACGTGCTCGCGCAGCGCGGCGGACCTGGAGGAGCGGCCATGCGCGCCGACTGGGAGCGGCTCATGGACACGGTGAAGGCGACCTTCGACGGCAAGATCGACGTCCTTGTGAACAACGCCGGGATGCTCTTGTTGAAGCTGGCGACGGCGTGCACCGCCCAGGACTACGTGCGGATGATGACGACCAATTTGGAGTCGTGCTTCCACCTCAGCCAGCTCGCGCACCCGATGCTCCGGAAATCCGCCATCGACGGCAAGATCGAAGTTCTTGCTACAGCTGGCGTTTAATTTGTTTGGGAATCGGATTGCACTACTGAAACCAGGACTTTGCCGAGTGTTTTTACACTCGGCAAAGAGCCCTTTGCACTCGGCAAAGGCTTTGCCGAGTGTAGCACTCGGCAAAGTCCGCTCGGCAAAATTTTTTCGCCGAGTGCTTTTTATCGAGGCACTCGGCAAAATATAAAAATATTTTGCCGAGTGCTTGGGGCGGCACTCGGCAAAATTTTTCGACCGTTACGGCACCGGTCGTTAAAGGGTATTTTGCTAAGTGCCTGACCCAGCACTCGGCAAAATTTTTTTGTTTTAAAAAAACTTTGCCGAGTGTCGCCAACCTGGGCACTTGGCAAAGAGGATTTTATTTTTTACAAAAAATTACTTTGCCAAGTGCCCCCTGTCCAGGCACTCAGTAAAGAATTTCTGATTTTTTTGAAAAACATACTTTGCCGAGTGCCATAGCAAGACAATCGGCAAAGTTGTTTTTGATTTCTAAAATTTTTGTATTTTTTTAAAAAAACTTTAAACCTTATTTAGAGCCCAGAATGTTTCACACTGATGTGTTTCACCAATAAAAGATCATCCATTCATTCACACGTATTAAAGGAATGGCAGTAATGTCTATAGGATCGAAATTTTGAAGCAAAGGTTTGCAATTTAGATTTCAAGACAGACGCACACGTAGATATTAGGTACAAACTAAACCATCGTTCAGTCTGAAAATATGACAATCATGAATGAGCATTGCAAACATAAATTGTTTGCAAGGATTGGCAGCTAGGAACCTATTAGAACTCTTCAATGGATGGATGGAAAGGTATGGAATACAGATGGAGTTCAAAGAGTACGCCACTAAATATGTCAGAAAGAAACAATATGCTTTAGTTAACAAATGGCAGCTTGAAATAATCAGCATGGCTCGAACCACTTAATCATGATACTGATTGGCTAACATGTTTCTCATAGTAAGTTTACTTCACTCCAGGAGGTTGAAAGACATCCACTCCGAAATTTCTTGGATTCAAACTAATTCGGAGTTTTCTGACATAATTTATACCAACCATCTCCATACCTCAGTAAGGAAGAATAATTTATACTAACCGTCGCCGCGCCGGGCTGCGCCGCCGGGGATGGGAGAGAAGGGAGAGGGAGCGGCGACCGAGTGCGCCCAAGGATAGAAGGGAGAGGGAGCGGCGGCCAGGGAGTGGGATGGGGAGAGGGATGGCGCCCAGGAACCCTAGAGTTCCTGGTTATATACCGGCGGCCTCATAGGCCTGCTGGGCCTATTGGTCCGGCCACTTTGCCGAGTGGCCCAGGAAGGGCACTCGACAAACCCTTTTTTTAATTTTTTTAATTATTTGTTTTAAATATTTTAAATTTTAAAAGCATGAGAAGATGAACTCAAATGAAAAAACTTCAACTACAAAGTTTCATAACTTTTTGAGATCTATAAAGTATATTTTGGCTATTTTTCTATCCGAGACCATTTGAAAAAATCAAAACTTGAGATCTACGAATCTTATATACCTCTCTCGTTATTTCATGAAACTCGGAGAGAGATGTGTGGGTTTTTGGCATCCGACATCATAACTTACTCGAAACCTGCTCAATTTTTTACCACAGCCTCCACATGCGATAACACGACGCCTCAACAAGTTTCATGATTTTCGAACTTCGTTTGGATTTTATATAATTTAAAAATAATTTTCCCGCAAGTACCTCGAATGTTACGTCAATGAGATGCTCAAAATTTTATGTGAGTTCCTAGATATGGCCTCAACATATGCCAAATATCATGAATATCATTTTTTGAATCACCAAAATCTATTATTCCATGTACCAGCAGTTCAAATTTGAAATATTCTAAAAAAATCAAAGTAGAGAAATAAATTAATAAAAAATATCAAAATTAGCCCAAATTTTAAAATAGAGTTTTAAATATTGTAGCAAGTCCCCACAAAAAAACTTAGGTGAAAAATCAAAAAAAATTATTTTGCCGAGTGCCATGGGATGCACTCGGCAAAGAAATTCTAAAAAATGTAAAAAAGAATTTTGCCGAGTGTCTAGGGGCCGGCACTCAGCAAAGAAATTATTAAAAAATAAAAAAAATTTATCGAGTGCCTAGGGGCTGGCACTCGGCAAAGAAATTATTAAAAAAATAAAAAAATTTTGCCGAATGCCTAGAGGCTGGCACTCGGCAAAGAAATTATTAGAAAAAATAAAATAAATTTTGCCGAGTGCCTAGGGGCTGGCACTCGGCTAAGAAATTATTAAAAGAATAAAATAAATTTTGCCGAGTGCCCAGGTGCTGGCACTCGGCAAAGAAATTATTAAAAAAATAAAAAAATATATCAAGTGCCTAGGGGCTGGCACTTGGCAAAGAAATTATTAAAAAATTAAAAAAAATGCCAAGTGCCTAGGGGCTGGCTCTAGGCAAAGAAATTTTTAGAAAAAAATTTGCCGAGTGCCTAGGGGCTGGCACTCGGCAAAAAAAATTTTTTTTACCGAGTGTCTTACTTTGCCGAGTGCCTGGCACTCGGCAAAGCCATATTTGCCGAGTGCAAAAATTTGCCGAGTACGGCCCTCGGCAAAATATGGCTTTGCCGAGTGCCCCAAAATTTTGTACTCGGCAAAGTTCCAGGCACTCGGCAAAGTCTGAATTTCCAGTAGCGTTGGGTACAAAACATGTCCGTGTCAAATTTACGTCATAAGATCATTCTGCATATAAACAGTGTAATTCAGTTATTCTCGTTCAACAGCTCCAAACACTTTTCACCACAACGCATCATCAAAATCGGTACGAGTAGAGATGTTGGTAATATAGTACTTCTGAGTTTCTTAATTACGTCTTCAAATATAGTCATGATCTATTTGGTAATTTTTTGCTATTCAAAGATGGAGACTAAGGCCGATCTCTTTAGAGTGCAAACAAGATATAGAAATGGAGGATAAAAGAACAATGGAGAGATTTTTATTCAAATGGCTATCCAATTAGTGATTTAGAGAATAAGTTTAAGAAAGAATATTGAAGTTTCTCTTAGGTTTTCGAAAAAAATTGGGTTGTGTCTATTTAGAACTTTAGGACAATACATGCAGGGAAATTTCAAAATTTATCCTAGGCTTCTACTTCGGCCTCATTTTTTATGAATCTTTATTATGGAAAATTACCAAACTCTTAGGTCATGTTTGGATCTCATGGTATAAACTGCAGTTAGTAAACCTTAAAACACATTTAGCTCTTGTGGTCGTCAAACAAGAGGTCTAAAGTATTTTCTGAAATATAGCTAACCTCGTAAAATAGAACGAGGAGCATGCACTCGTACCCTCTCTGAGACGTACTAGACGTAGGACTCTTGTGTCTTTGGATGCTACCATCACCTTCTCAGTGTAGCACAGCCCACGTATAAATTCAGTCGTCGGTTGACAAAACACCAACAATATGGTTTTACCGAATTATAATATAGTTTTACTACATTAATAATGGTTTTTACCAAATCATATAAAATAAACTTGTACGGCATACTCTGTGGTATTTTGGCAAGACATCGTACATAGTATGTAATTATCATTCATACCATTTTTTTTAAAAAAGATGGATACCCTCGGCTTTTGAGAAAGCAAGTGTCAGATACATCACTGGGAACACCAGATCACACAGATAACATCACCAAGAGCTAAGCTTGTTACACATCAGGTGTTTCAGATCTCGACAATGTCAGAAACCATCACATCACTCTAGGCTTAAACTTGTTCGACGGGTTGCACGACGGGTTCCGCCGCGCCTGGTACTGGTGGTTGGCCTCCGTCGTGAGCCCGCCGTTCTGGATCACCCACTTGTACGCCGTTGCGGTAGCCGCTGTTGTAGGAGTCGCAGTGGATCATCTCCTGCTCCGACAGAGACAACAGCTTCCCGGTCTTGCAGCCTGTTTGTTTAAACTTATCAGCCAAACCAGTCAGTCATTTAACAGTATTTTTCTCTCATAAAAAATCAGCAGCAGCCAGAACTAGCCAGCCAGAAACGACCAAACGAACAGGGCATTGATCTGGGTGATGCCCTCGATCGTCGCCGCCATCACGAATGCCCAGCAGCTAGCTGCAGGCGCAGCATGCATTAATTGCAGGTCACATTCAAATTAAGGACAATATATGCTATATATATATAGCATATATATACACACAGTTAGATGTTTATTTATCATATGATATATATGTACCCACAGCACGATGACCCCTGGTCCTTGATCAGCGTGACGGCGCCCTTGGACCTCCAGTCGACGCTGATCGGAGCGTCCACAGCGGCGGCGGAGGATGAGAATTTGGCCTCCTGCTGCTTCTTGCCGGTCCGTCATGAACTTGTTGTCACCACCGACGCCGACGCTGTCCGCGCCGCGCCGCCCCGCGCCGCCCGACGCCGCCAGCACGAGGAGGCTGCAGCACGCGACGGCAAGGACCAGCGCGAATAAACCTCTGTACGCGGCGGCACGGGAGAGAGCCATGATCGTTCTGTCACCTCTATCTCTCGTGCTTCGCTCTGCTTGCTTCTGCTTAAGCATGAATGCTTGTATACTAGTGATTTGTGCGCGCCAATGCGCATGGGGCACTGGCCGGTCATGACATCGATGATTTAGAGAGAAGGGAGGTAAAAGCCAATGTGATGATAGACATATAGCCATTAGCTTTAGTCAACAAGGGGAGTTCTTCATGCCTCACAGGCCAACAGACGGCCACAACGTTCAGTTGTTCGGCTGTTGAACGGGACATGTCACAAAAAAAAAAAGCCAGACACATACACGGCTGTCCAGGATCCAAATGAGGAGCAGGAGGTCGACGACGCCTGGCCATCGAGAAGATCTAACACAACAAAGTTTATAAACGATGGACACATCAGAATCTGCATGAGCTGTCTCTGTAAAAAAACAAAGCTCCAAAAGAGCTCTGGATTCTTGTTTATACAACACATGCCGGAAAGTACAATGAATGGAGACGCACAGCATAGCAAGCCTCTGATGACCCTAAATAAGATTCAGAAAGGAAACCTCCCTCACAAGACACTCACCTGGAAAACCAGGTCATGCCTCTCCTTGGCCAATGTACCCAGAACACCAGTGGCCCTCGCAGCCACAGATACGGCGACACGCGCCACTCTGCTACACAGCTGTACCCCTTGAAAATTGTAATCCACAACCACGAACCCGTACAGTTTTTGAAGGAAAGATATGGCCTGCAGGGCAGCCTTGTCATATCCGTCAACTACAGAGGCGTGGACGCCCAGAAAAAAAAAAAAAAAGACTATGGCAGGGCTGGACCGTTCCCGCAGCAGGTAAGTCTATCTCCACGCCATACAACAGTACCCCATCTCCGGTAACTTCAGAAACCACGGCCGCATACGGCAAGCCACAGCGCACGACCACAGCCTTTAGCAGCGACAGATATGACGCACCCACAACGAACATTGAGGCGCCTCCACTGTGAACCCGAGCTCGGTAAACACTAAAAGGGGCATATCCAGTGCCGTAGGCTCCCGCACTGCGGGGTCTGGAGAAGAGAAAATAGCCAGCAGCCATCCCTGCACAAATGTACAGAGGCTGGGGTTTGAACCCTGGACCTCTTAGTCACAGGTGGTAAAGCTCTACCGCTTGCACCAGGGCCGCCCTTCGAGCTCGGTAAACACAAATAAAAGGAAATTCCAGGGAAAAAGGAAGAAAACACACCGACCAAACAACCACACCACGAATTGTTGACACCGTTTTTCGGCACGTGTCAATAAGGATCGGGAGACTAAACTAAATCGGCAAGAAGGTGGTTATTCTCCAGTATTGCTTCTGAGTTGCCGATGGATGATTGCCGATAAAGGACATGTTGATCTCGTACATTGCCGATGAAGCCAGAGGGTTGTTGCCGATGGAGAGAGAGGCATGGTTGCCGATGGAAAGCAGAGCTGAAAAACGTGAAAAGCAGAGCTGAATCATTATCGATGGGTTTTGCCGATGGAATCTACAGAGATGAGGAGCGTGCCGATAGAGGTTTCATCGTAAAGCAATGGATAAGGAAACTGGCAATATTTATACCAATATTTTAATAGTTTACTTTTGAGTCCGACCTTGGTACGAGTTATTATTTTTTTTTATTATTCCTTAGAGATAAGACTTGTTTAGGTAATACTTTGTCGTGTCTGTTTAGGACTCATAGTATCAGGGTATAAATATGTACCAAGAGGCAATGTAAAAAAGAGATCAATCAAATACAATAAATCTATTACTTTTATCTACTTTTCAAGCAATCTACTTTTCGACGACTTCGTCACCAGTACCTTTTCCATTTCAACGAGTTCTTTCAAGAATCGACGGGCTGCATCAACTTGATCTCCGGCGACCTTGCAGGTTCCGCGTCTACCGAACACGATTCAGGCTTTGACGTCCGGGCGTATCGCTGTTGTCTCGTCTGATCTGTTCAACAGTTATCGAATATCCTCTGAGCTTTGACGTCCGGGCGTATCGCTGTCGTCTCGTTCAGGTTTTATTCAAATTTATCATCCTTGTCGATTAACAGGTCAAATCGACTGGCACGCCTTGATATCAAACTTGGGTATTAGCCCGGTGTGTTTGCAGATCCAACGCCTTTTTGCATCAACACATCTTTTGGCACGCCCGGTGGGACCAAGTCAACAGATTTATCATGAAGAATATTACTGATATCACTCCAAAAAACATCATCGAGATATCAGAATCAGATCTCAAGGAGCATCAGAGGCAAGCCATGGAGAAAGCTATGGAGGATTACAGGCAGCTTTACCTGAAATCCTACAGCAAGAATAGGAGCGGAGAAGTGGTACAGAAGCAAGACCCGCCGTTGCCTCAGCAGGTTACTTTTGACTCCAATCCTGGTAAATTACAATCAATGGTTAACTCTGCATTAAGTCATGCATTGATTAATCACTCTAGAGTACTGTCCAATACTGTTTATAATGCTGTTATTCAATCGTTAAAAGAAGGACAAGTACAAGTACCAGCTTATGTTGGCCCAGTATATCTTCAGCCTGGGATGTCATCTTCTACAGCTCCATCAGCTACTACAGCCGTTGTGGCTCCAGGGGTATCTGCTCCTCATACAGATCTGCCTGCTGCTGAATCTCCACCGCCGATGTCAAGTTCAGCAAAGAATACTCAATTAAGTACAGATCTAATGGCATCGGCAATGTTGGGTCTTTCAGTTCAAAATCGACGAGTTCCTGCCGATTCGTGGGGATATGGGATGTCTCCAGATCTACCTGCTTTTAACTCTGGATTAAAACAGACGCATGATACAGCGGGTAAAACCCCCATAACGTCAGCTACTCTGGTTCGGCCGATGACTCAAATGACGCACTATACTACAACGCCATCTACCACACAGTTGCCATCAGGAAGACTCCACATGTCGCCTTATCAGGCATCATACACAAGTCCATCGGCAAACCCTCTGCCGATGCAACAAGGGTTTTCAACTGCAAGCCAACCGGTGGCATTAATTGTTCCTCTAGCTGGAGTTCCTGCAAATCAAGGGAATTATGTTGTCTATCATCCAAGGATGCAAGAGCAACAGGTGGCTGCAGTCTATCAACCATCGGCGAGTCATGTGCCGATGAGGCCTAATCCAAGTGGGACGGGTCCATTGCCAGCTCAACAGCACTTTGCTCATCCTGAGTATCAGATGGCAGGGGTTCAATAGCAATATATGCAAGCAGATATTCAGAATCCTGCATCGGCACCATGGCTGATGAACCCTGTGCAGCAAATTAGTGGACCAGCAATAACAAATGTGTCGATTGCTCCAGCTCATTTGTCACAAGGACACATCGAAGCCTATCAGCCAGCACCTCCAGCAGAAATTCAGCCTGTGCCTCAGCAAGGTCAAGATGCATACTGGACTGATAAAATTGCAGAAGTGATGAGAGAGCAATTTGGGATTAAGCCTAAGCTTAATACTTACTCTTATCGGATCCCATACCCTTCAGCCTATGATCTGATTCCTTTCCCAAATCGATACAAGGTACCAGATTTTATTAAATTCTCTGGACAGGACGATACTTCAACAATAGAGCATATCAACCGCTTCATTATTCAATGTGGAGAAGCAGCTAACAGGGATGAATTGAGGGTTCGATTATTTTCCTCATCATTGTCTGGATCGGCTTTTGCATGGTTTATTTCGTTACCACCTAATTCTGTTATTACATGGGCCGATCTAGAGAAGCAATTTCACAAGTACTTTTTTGCTGGAGTATATGAAAAGAAGCTGACTGATTTGACAAAATTAAGACAACGCAGTAATGAATCGGTAGAAAGTTTCGTACATAGGCTAAGAGATGTAAAGAATAAATGCTACAGCTTAGTACTTGATGATCGGCAGTTAGCCGATTTAGCTCTTCAAGGGTTACTCCCACACATCAGAGAAAAATATGGGTCACAAGAGTTTGAAAGTTTGAGTCATATAGTGCAGAGGATTTCTGATTAGGACACTAAGATTTTTGAACCCAGAAAGAATTGGAATAAAAAGGTGTCCTTTGTAGAAGAGGCAGAAGATTCAGACTCTGATGACGAACCAATTATCGGCTTGGCCAAGTGGGTAAAGAATAAGAAGCCGATATCATGTCCTTTCGGTCAGAAAGAGCCAGAAAGGTTTCTATTTGACATCACCAAAGCCGATAGGATATTTGATCTTTTGCTCCAAGAGGGTCAAATTAAGCTGTCTCCTAATCATGTGATTCCATCGGCAGAAGAGTTGAAAAAGATTAGGTACTGCAAATGGCACAATGCTACCTCGCATAGTACCAATGATTGCAAGGTATTTAGGCAACAGTTGCAGTCGGCTATCGAATCCGGGAAGATCACATTTGATAATTCAAAGTCTCAGAAGCCAATGAAAATTGATTAACATCCGTTCCCTACAAACATGGTGGAGGCTAAAGGCAAAACCAAAGTATTAACGTCGGAGGCTGCTAGAAGAAATGCATCGGTAGATCCTAAAAATCAAATAACTGTTGATGACGTGAAGGGAAAGGAACCTGCCGATGGCGCTAAAGGGAGAAGAATTGTTAATGAAGGTAGTTGCTTCAGAAGACCCCTGGGGCCTCCATATGGTGTTCGACATCGGCAACAACGTGAGGATCAGTATCGGCAGCAACAGAAAGAGTTACGTCGGCATAAAGATCACTGAAATTGCCCATTTTTCGTTCATTGCTGGGAAGAAGGCATTAAATTGCCCACTGTCGATACCTGCCCTGAATATAATGGTTATTATTTAAATGATCGGGCAGAGAGACAACATCACTCTAGTAATCGAGGGGTACGCATCAATAAGCCGATCAAAGAAAAAGTGTCGGCACTTGATCGGCTAGGGGGCAGAGTTAGTGTGCATGACAGGCTTGGCGGGCATATTGATTGTTTTCCAAGGGGTCAGGCAGAGCTTGAAGAGATGGCTAACGAAAGGGTTCCTGATGAAGGGATATTTTGCAGGTATCCAAACATAGGCTTCCATGAGCAGAACACAAAGCGTTATCAGCCTATTTGGAAAACAAAGCTTCCCCAATGGTGCCCTGAAGGATTGACGAGAACTCAAAAAAGAAGGGTACAGCGTATGCGTCAAGAGGATTTACAGTGCCCGAAAGAAAGCATCCCAAAGGTAACAACTCAACTATGGCAACCAAAACGCAAGGGTGGAGGTCCATCGGTAGATGTTAACATGGTCTTCATGTTGCCGATGGAGTTCTTGGCGCCAGATGACAAGGAACAAGCAATTTTTGCTGATGAAGCAGCTCAACTAACTCTGGATCCAATGATGGCTGTGTTTGAAAAGCCTGCCGATGATGAAAGGCAACACCTCAAAGCTTTGTTTGTTAAAGGCAGGGTTGATGGACAGCCAGTGTCAAAAATACTCATAGATGGAGGAGCGGCAATTAATATTATGACGTATGTCATGTTCCGAAGACTTGGAAAAGGGGACCAGGATTTAACCAAGACGGATATGATGCTTAAAGGTTTTGAAGGCAATGTGTCTCCGGCTAAAGGGGCATTATGTCTTGAGTTGACTATCGGCAGCAAGACTTTGCCAACCACCTTCTTCATCGTTAGCAGCAAAGGTAACTATAATTTGCTCCTAGGAAGGGATTGGATCCATGCCAACTGCTGTGTTCCTTCTACGATGCATCAGTGCCTTGTACAGCGGGTTGGAGACAAGGTTGAGGTTATCCCTGGTGATTCTTCTTATATAATCGCATCGGCTGATTCTGAGACCTATGAACGGACAAAATGCATATCAGGAGAAGCATGGGATACGGAATTTCTTAGGGTTGCCGATTATGATCTTACACCGATCCAAGCAGTCGGTTCTGAAGATGAATTTTAATGGATCGGTTTGCCGATGGTGGAAAACTTGGTCATGGGTTCACATCGGCTGATGATTTAGTAGAAATATATATTGGTAACGGTGATAGGCCGAGGCCAATTTTTATTAGTGCTAAGTTAGATTCTCAATGTAAACAGCAAATGATTAATATTTTGAGGAAATACAAAGACTGTTTTGCTTGGGATTATACAGAGATGCCTGGACTAGATCAGTCAATAGTTGAGCATCGGTTGCCTATTAAGCTAGGATTTCGGCCTCATCAGCAGCCCGCACGCCGATGTAATCCTAAAGTGTTATCTGATATTAAGGCCGAAATCACAAAGTTAATTGAAGCTGGCTTTATTCGGCAATGTCAATATGCCGAATGGATTTCTAATGTGGCTCATGTTTATAAGAAAAATGGAAAACTTCGTGTGTGTATTGATTTCAGGAATCTTAATAAAGCTACACCGATGGATGGCTATCCAATGCCTGTTGCCGATTTATTGATTGATGCTGCGGCTGGACATCGGATCATCAGCTTCATGGATGGTAATGCCGGTTATAACCAAATTTTCATGGCTAAAGAGGATATTTCCAAGACTGCTTTTAGGTGTCCAGGTCATGTGGGTTTATTTGAATGGATTATCATGACCTTCGGCTTGAAAAATGCCGGTGCTACCTATCAAAGGGCTATGAATTTTATCTTTCATAAATACATCGGCACATTGGTTGAAATCTACATAGATGATGTGGTAGTCAAATCTGAACGTTTTGAAAGTCATCTTGTTGATCTGCGAAAAATCTTGGAGTGCACCAGAAAGCATGGTTTAAAGATGAATCCTACTAAGTGTGCATTTGGGGTATCGGCAGGTCAATTCTTAGGCTTCATGATACATCAAAGAGGTGTTGAAATCAGCAGGAAATCTATTGATGCAATTAATAAGGTTGTTGCTCCTGCCGATAAGACTGAGTTGCAATCCTTGATCGGCAAGATTAATTTTATTCGAAGATTTATATCTAATCTATCGGGAAAAATCAAAGCCTTCAGTCCTTTATTAAAATTAAAAGCCGATCAGGAATTTGTATGGGGAACAGAGCAGCAATTAGCCTTAGAAGAAATTAAAAAATATTTGGTGAACCCTCCAGTATTGGTTCCACCTCAACACGGGAAACCTTTTAAGTTGTACTTGTCTGCCGATGATAATGTTATCGGATCAGTATTTGAAGGGGAAGAATGTGTGATATATTATTTGAGCAGAAGATTGATAGACGCTGAGACCAGGTATTCGGCCATTGAGAAATTATGTTTGTGTTTATATTTCTCTTGCACAAAGTTAAGATATTATTTGTTATCGGCTGAATGCACTGTTATATGCAAAGACGATGTGGTTAAGCATATGTTGTCGATGCCAATTTTGAAAGGAAGGATCGGCAAGTGGATCTTAGCATTATCAGAATTTGATTTGCGTCATGAATCGGCTAAAGCGGTTAAAGGACAGGTAATGGCCGATTTTGTTACTCAACATTGCAGTGTGGTAGATTGTGCTGAGATTGCTCCATGGACACTTTTCTTTGATGGATCTACTTGTGGCGAAGGAGCAGGAATCGGTATTATGTTAATCTCGCCTCGAGGAAAGAAATATGAATTTTCATTGCCGATTGCTGGCACTTCAACAAACAATCAGGCTGAATATCAAGCTTTACTGAAAGGGTTAGAATTGCTCAGAGAAATACGTGCCGATACAGTTGAAGTCTTTGGGGATTCCATGCTAGTCATTAATCAATTGATCGGAACATATGAATGCCGAAGTGAAGTTTTGATTACTTATCATGAAAAGTGCTTGCAAATATTAAAGGAATTTAAAGATTTTAGCCTTGAACACATTCCCAGATTGCACAATGAAGAAGCTAATAGCCTAGCACAGCATGCTTCGGGATATCAATTGATCCGAGAAGTGCTGACATCGGTAATTGATGCCGATGACTGAAGAAGAGATATTGCCGATTATTTAAAAGATCCGTCTAAGAAAGTAGAGAGACGTATAAGGCTTCAAGCTACCAAGTATGTGCTCTTTGATACTGAATTATATTATCGCACTTTAGATGGGGTTTTACTCAAATGCCTTAGTGAAGAGGAATCGAAAAGTCTAATGGGTGAGATTCATGAAGGAGTGTGTGGGGCACATCAATCGGCATTTAAAATGAAATGGATGATTAGGAGGAATGGGTATTATTGGCCGACAATGTTCAAAGGGCACCTGCATCGGTAATGAATCCTATAATCAAACCTTGGCCGTTTAGAGGATGGGCTATTGATCTCATCGGTCAGATTTACCCGCCGTCGAGTAAAGGACACAAATTCATACTCGTTGCTACCGATTATTTCACAAAGTGGGTTGAAGCGATTCCTTTAAAGAAAGTGTCATCGGCAAATATGATTGATTTTGTGAAAGAGTATATTGTTTACTGATTTGGTATTCCTCAGACTATTACTACCGATCAAGGAACTATGTTCACATCGGGAGAATTTGATGACTTTGCCATCGGTATGTGGATTAAAATTCTAAATTCCTCCCCTTATTATGCTCAAGCTAACGGTCAGGCTAAGGCGTCTAATAAAGGAATAATCATGCTTATTAAACGGAAAATTAAGGAAATCCTAGGAGATGGCATACTCTTTTAAATGAAGCCTTATGGTCATATCGGATGGCGTGTCATGGTGCAAATAAGGTTTCACCATATCAGTTGGTATATGGGCATGATGCAGTTTGCCATGGGAAATTAAGACTGGTTCTAGGCGTGTATTTTCTCAGGATCAGTTGACAGCCGATGAGTATGATACGCTTATGAGAGATGAATTAGAAGTTTAGCAGGTCATCGGCTAAAGGCTTTAATTAGCATCGAAGAAAATAAAAAGAGGGTTGCTAGGTGGTATGATAAAAAGGTAAAAATAAACGAATTTACAAATGGAGATTTAGTCTGGAAATTGATTTTGCCGATTGGGACTAAGAGTTCAAAATTCGGCAAGTGGTCCCCTAATTGGGAAGGTCCTTATCGGATAAATCAGTCTACTCCTGGTAACGCATACATCTTAGAAACACTCGAAGGAGTTATATTTTCCAGAGCATTAAATGGAAAATATTTAAAGAAATATTACCCCAGTATTTGGATGGATGCGTAAAATGCAGGAAAAAGGGGGTATTTCAGACTTGTTCTTCATTACCAGCGGGTGAATCGAAGCGCCGGGATAGGTACGGTGCCTATGCGCGCAATAATTGAGAAGTTGTACAGGTAATTTTGACAGGAGGTAATCATAGCTCAGAAGAAATTTCGGCGCATAAAGTATTTTATACTCCAAAATTGGGGGGCATGTGTTGACACCGTTTTTCGGCACGTGTCAATAAGGATCGGGAGACTAAACTAAATCGGCAAGAAGGTGGTTATTCTCTAGTATTGCTTTTGAGTTGCCGATGGATGATTGCCGATAAAGGACATGTTGATCTCGTACATTGCCGATGAAGCCAGAGGGTTGTTGCCGATGGAGAGAGAGGCATGGTTGCCGATGGAAAGCAGAGCTGAAAAACGTGAAAAGTAGAGCTGAATCATTATCGATGGGTTTTACCGATGGAATCTACAGAGATGAGGAGCGTGCCGATAGAGGTTTCATCGTAAAGCAATGGATAAGGAAACTGGCAATATTTATGCCAATATTTTAATAGTTTACTTTTGAGTCCGACCTTGGTACGAGTCATTATTTTTTTATTATTCCTTAGAGATAAGACTTGTTTAGGTAATACTTTGTCGTGTCTGTTTAGGACTCATAGTACCAGGTATAAATATGTACCGAGAGGCAATGTAAAAAAGAGATCAATCAAATACAACAAATCTATTACTTTTATCTACTTTTCAAGCAATCTACTTTTCGACGACTTCGTCACCAGTACCTTTTCCTTTTCAACGAGTTCTTTCAAGAATCGACGGGCTACATCAACTTGATCTCCGGCGACCTTGCAGGTTCCGCGTCTACCGAGCACGATTCAGGCTTTGACGTCCGGGCGTATCGCTGTTGTCTCGTCTGATCTGTTCAACAGTTATCGAATATCCTCTGAGCTTTGACATCCGGACGTATCGCTGTCGTCTCGTTCGGGTTTTATTCAAATTTATCATCCTTGTCGATTAACAGGTCAAATCGACTGGCACGCCTTGATATCGAACTTAGGTATTAGCCCGGTATGTTTACAGATCCAACGCCTTTTTGCATCAACACGAATATGTAAGAGCTCCGTTGTAATTAATGGGGAAAAGCGAGGCCAAAATAACGCGAGTCCACGAGAAGCGTTGTACCAACAGGATAAGGACGCAGACCGTCCCACAGGTGCCGATGTTGGCCCGCCGCGGCAGGCGCTCTCCCGGACCCCTTCCCTACCTCCTCTTGGACTGTCGCCGCGCTTCACCGCCGTAGCCGCCGGTGTGGATCTGGCCCCCAGTGACATGCAAAGCACGCACAATGCGGCAGTCGCGCACGCCGGTAACCCACAGGATTAGTGGTATCGCCGGTTAAGGAAAACAGCACGGAGAGAAATGGCGGGGCACGGAGCTCCCATACCTGAACCAGCCGTGGGGAACGGAGCAGAAGCCAAGAACGAGCGCCGGCAGCTCATTTTATCCTGGTCCCTGTCCTGTTCCAGAAGCACGCGAACAGGACAGGCAGCACAATCAGAGAATCTGTAGTACAACATAACAGCAGTTTGCACATGGTGCATTACATCTATTAAAGCTCTGCAAGCGGATCTGATAACTGTACAAAGCATAATGCAAAACGAAGCACTTGAAACAAATTAGTGTAAAAATATCAGTAATTCATAGTAGGCCTTATAGAAGAGCTCTACACATATATGTTGCAAGCATCAGATGACGAATACAAATATTTACCTATGTTAGAATATGATCCGAATTCTATAACATGAGTCTTGTGGGGACGCCTGGAGAGCCCACGGTTCGGTCATGTTTATTAGCGGATTTGTTTTCGTACTTGACTGCAGTCAGTCCGTCCTACAAATACATCTTGTAAGCCGTACGGGAAGAGAAGACGACTCACTGTATTCCCTGCCTTCTATAAACTCTCTCCATATAGTGAAGATCGCCGGTTGGCGCCCGTGGTTTTTCCCGCAAGGGTTTTCCACGTAAAAATCTGTGTCTCGTATTCGATCTTGATTGCATTATTTGCTAACAAGTGGCATCGGAGCTAGACACGAGATTAAAAAAAAGTTAGGATTTTATTCCCTGAGTTTATACCGTCGCCGCCGTCCGAGTTTTGCGCCGTGATCAATCGTGCCGATCTGGCCAGCGCGTTCCTGCTGCCTCTCTAACCGAGGCAGAGTCGAGGACGGAAATTCCTTTCCGTTTTGTTGGTGCAAATTGATCCGGGAGTGGCCTGAAAAGTTGCGTTGCGGCGCTGCTTCCGGGTCGTCGAGTTCTATCGATCTGCTGATGCTGCGTGTCAATCAAGGGTTCGTGTTCTGCTGTTAATTCCGATCTATAATAGCTATGCTTGCTCCCTCTTCTAGTTTGGAAAAAAAAGGCACCGCTGTTCTGCTCTTGTGATTCGGAAATCGAGGATCAGTCACGTGAAGACCCAAGCCATCAGAACCTGTGCTCGTTCGTGTGAGGTGAAAATCAGATTTGGTGGAATTTTGCCAAGTGCACATAGTAAAGGCTACCAGGAGATATATATTTTTTCAGTTTTATTGCTGATCGTACACGAAGTTGTGTACCAGGCTGCAGGTTCTTGTTAGGGTTACACCTAAATTTCTGCAGATTTATATTCTTCTGGTTACTGCTATTATTTCTTCACCATGTCTACAGTGAAATATGATATTCCTCAACTGAATCGTGATACGAGGTTCGCTTTGTGGCAAGTCAAGATGCGGGCTATTCTTACGCAGGTTGATGTTGATGATGCTCTTGATAAATTCGGTAACAAGGATTCCAAGTCTTGGACCGATGATGAGAAGAAAAAAGATCGTAAGGCCTTGACTCAAATTCAGCTTCATTTTTTAAATAATATTTTGCAAGATTGTCTACAGGAGAAAACTGCAGCTGCTCTATGGCTCAAGTTAGAGTCAATTTGCATGTCTAAGGATCTAACAAGCAAGATGCGTATGAAGATGAAGCTATATTCGCACAAGTTGCAAGAAGGTGGTTCTGTCATTAACCATCTGACGGTCTTCAAGGAGATCGTTTCTGACCTTTAGGCTATGGAGGTAGAATATGATGATGAGGATTTGGGTCTGATTCTTTTGTGCTCTTTGCCTAGTTCATTTTCAAACTTCAGAGATACTTTATTATATAGTCATGATTCACTAACTCTTGATGAGGTTTGTGAGGCGTTGCATGCTAAGGAAAAGATGAATTGATGGTGTCTTCTGAAGGTTCTGCTTTCAAAGGAGAAGCGTTGTCTATTCGTGGGAGGATAGAATATAAATCAAACAATGGCAATAGAGGCAAAAGTTCTAATCGTTACAAAGGCCGATCAAAGTCTCGAGGTAGAGGTGATAAATTCTGCAAGTATTGCAAGCAGGATACTCACTTTATCCAAGATTGTTTCAAACTGAAAAATAAAGAGAAGAGAACTGTTACATATAGAGAGAAAGGTAAAACCAATGATGAAGGTAATGCTTCTGTTGCTGCTTCTAAGGCAGATTATTCCGATGGTGATTCTCTTGTTGCTTTTGCTGGATGTGCTAATAATAGTGATGATGAATGGATTCTTGATTCTGCTGCTTTATTTCATATATCCACTAATAGAGATTGGTTTGTGACCTATGATTCCCTCCATGGAGGTTGTGTTAGATTGGGTGATAATAGTCCACGTGATATTGTGGGCATTGGTTCCATTCAAATTAAGATGCATGATGGCATTGTCAGAATATTGGCTGACGTGAGGCATATTCCTAGTATGAGCAAGAATCTTATTTCTCTTAGTACTCTTGATGCTAAAGGGTACAAGTACTCTGGTGGAGATGGAGTTTTAAAGGTGTCTAAAGGTTCTCTTATTGTGATGAAAGGTGAATTAAAATCTCCAAATTTGTATCATCTTCGTGGTACTACAATTACAAGTGATGCTGCTGTAATTTCTAATTCACCATCTAATTCTGATACTACTGAGCTTTGGCATAAGCGTCTTGGACATATGAGTGAGCAAGGCTTGCATGAATTGTGCAAGAGAGGATTTCTTGATGAACATAGCATCAGTAAGTTGAAATTTTGTGAGCATTGTGTGTTTGGCAAACACAAGAGGGTGTCTTTTAATATCTCTACTCATAAAAGTAAAGGTATTCTTGATTATGTGCATTCTGATTTATGGGGACCATCTCGCAAGCCTTCTTTTGGTGGTTCTTGTTATATGTTGATAATCATTGATGATTATTCTCGTAAGGTATGGCTTTATTTCTTAAAACATAAATCAGAAGCATTTTCAGCATTTAAAGAGTGGAAGATTATGATTGAAAATCAAACTGAGAAGAAGGTTAAAAAGCTTCGCACTGATAATGGGATGAAATTCTGTTCTAATGAGTTTAATGCATATTGCAAGTCTCAAGGCATTGTTAGGCACTACACTATTCCTTATACGCCTCAACAGAATGGTGTAGCTGAGCGTATAAACAGGACTATCATCTCCAAGGCCCGTTGCATGTTGTCTAATGCTGGCTTGAATAGGCGTTTTTGGGCTGAAGCTGCTTCCACTGCTTGCTATCTTATTAATCGTTCACCCTCTATTCCTCTTGATAAGAAAACTCCAATTGAGGTATGGTCTGGATCTCTAGCTGATTATTCACAATTGAGAGTTTTTGGTTGTACTGCTTATGCTCACGTTGATAATGGTAAATTAGAGCCTAGAGCTGTTAAATGCATTTTTATTGGTTATCAACATGGTGTTAAAGGTTATAAATTATAGAATCCCCAGACTCAGAAGGTTATGCTTAGCAGAAATGTTATCTTTAATGAGGCTGTTATGTTTGTTGATAATCCTTCTGTTGATGCTCCTGTTGAGGGAGAAAAAATAAGTATGCAGGTGGAGCACTTAATTGATTCACCAGATGTTGATAATGTTGTTGTGCAAGACGCACCTATTGCTGAAATTTCTTCAATTATTGATGATTCTTCTGCTGTTGAGCATTCTTCTCTAGTTGTGCAGTCTCCATAACATTCTATTGCTGCTGATAGGCCTAAAAGGCAGCCAAAGCCTGTTAAAAGGTATATTGAAGAATGCAATGTTGCTTATGCTATGAGTGTTACAGAAGAGATTGAAGGTAATTCGGAACCTTCTAATTATTCTGAGGCTATTACTTCTGCTGATCGCAACAATTGGGTGACCACTATGCAAGATAAGATAGAGTCACTTGAAAAGAATGGTACTTGGGATTTAGTGAAATTACTCAAGAATAAAAAGCCTGTCCGTTGCAAATGGATTTATAAAAGAAAGGAGGGTCTTTCTCATTGTGAGCCAGTAAGGTATAAAGCGAGGTTGGTTGCTAAAGGCTATAGTCAAATTCCAGGTATTGATTATAATGATGGTTTTTTTCCAGTTGTTAAGCATAGTTCTATTCGCACTTTTCTTAGTATTGTTGTCATGCATGATTATGAACTTGAGCAACTTGATGTTAAAACTGCATTCTTACATGGGGAGTTGGAAGAAGACATTTATATGAACCAACCTGAAGGTTTTGTTATTCCTGGAAAAGAAAATCTTGTTTATAGACTAAAGAAGTCTCTTTATGGTTTAAAGCAATCTCCTAGGCAATGGTATAAGAGGTTTGACTCATTTATGCTCTCTCGTGGCTTTAAGCGGTCCATTATGATAGCTGTATTTATTTGAAGATTGTTAATGGTTCAGCTATTTATTTGCTTCTTTATATTGATGATATGTTGATTGCTGCTAAAGATAAATTAGAAATATCTAAATTGAAGGCACAATTGAGTAAAGAATTTGAGATGAAGGACTTGGGTGCAGCTAAGAAAATTCTTGGTATGGAAATTACTAGAGATAGAAAATCTGGTAAATTGTTTCTCAGTCAGCGAGGTTATATTGAAAAGTTTCTTCATCGTTTCAACATGTATAATGCAAAACCAGTGAGTACTCCATTAGCTGCACATTTTAAATTATCATCAGATTTATGTCCAAAGTCAGATAGTGATATCGAGTACATGTCTAGAGTTCCATATTCCAGCGCAGTTGGTTCTCTTATGTATGCCATGGTTTGTTCTCATCCTGATTTATCTCATGCATTGAGTCTTGTCAGTAGATTCATGGCTAATCCTGGAAAGGAGCATTGGAGAGCTGTTCAGTGGATTTTCAGATATTTGCGAGGTACTTCTAATGCCTGTTTGCAGTTTGGAAAATCTAGAGATGAACTTGTTGGTTATGTTGATTCTGATTTTGCTGGTGATTTGGATAAGAGAGATCTCTCACGGGTTATGTTTTCACCATTGATGGTTGTGCTGTTAGCTAAAAAGCATGTTTGCAGTCCACTGTTTCTCTGTCTACTACAGAAGCTGAATATATGGCTATTTCTGAATCTTATAAAGAAGCTATTTGGTTGAGAGGTTTATACTCTGAACTTTGTGGGGTTACTACTTGCACTACTATACATTGTGATAGCCAGAGTGCTATCTGTCTGACTAAGGATCAGATGTTTCATGAAAGGACCAAGCATATTGATGTGAGGTATCACTTCATTCGAGGTGTTATTGCTGAAGGTGATGTTAAAGTGTGCAAGATAAGTACTCATGATAATCCTGCTGATATGTTGACAAAGCTAGTTCCTGGAGCTAAGTTTGGGCTATGCTCAAGCTTAGTTGGTATTAAAAATTAAGTCCTAGTGACTTTTGGCGTCGGTGATTATTTATTATTGAAGTGAGTTGATTGATGATACTTCATCTGCTACAAGATGGAATTCGTCTCAAGGTGGAGTTTGTTGGAATATGATCCGAATTCTATAACATGAGTCTTGTGGGGACGCCTGGAGGGCCCACGGTTCGGTCATGTTTATTAGCGGATTTGTTTCCATATTTGACTGCAGTCAGTCCGTCCTATAAATACATCTTGTAAGCCGCACGGGAAGAGAAGATGACTCATTGTATTCCCTGCGTTCTGTATACTCTCTCCATATAGTGAAGATCGTCGGTTGGCGTCCGTGGTTTTTTCCGTAAGGGTTTTCCACGTAAAAATCTGTATCTCATGTTCGATCTTGATTGCATTATTTGCTAACAACCTAGAATAGCATATTGAGAAAGTATGCATGGGTCAATGTTAGGGAATCAAGATCGATTTGTGCATTCACGGTGAAAGAACGAACACGTGCAGTCATACCTATTTTGGTTGTCGATCTACTGTAGGAATGGAATCGATATGGTGGCAAACAAAATCTGCAAAACTTAATAAATTTAACTAAATAGGTTCCAGTTTCAATAGATTCAACATTACCTACAATATGTTGTCTTTTTGCTTCAATGTCTTGAAGCTCATATTGCAAAAGGTTAGAAGACCATATAGAATTAAGCAGCAGAAAACAAACAGGACCATTTAGAGGATCCTTACCTATTTTTGCACCCGCTAGAGGTTGGTAGAACCATGTAGGCGTTCTTTCTATATAACAAAACAAAGGCAAGTATAAGATAAGGAGGCAAAATATACCAAGTAATTTGTACAGATCCAATATCAAACAATAAATCACCAACGGACGTCATTTCTCTAGAGTTCTGTGTTTTTACCTTTGTCCTCTTGTCAGATACATATAGACGTTCTGTTGAAGCTGCGAACCATCCACACATGGAAGGGTATCCTCTTAATCTCTAAACCTCGTAAGAACACAACAAACACAGAGAAGCTAAGCTAAGGAAAAGGTAAAAGAAAGAATTCATACATCGAACTCTCAGCAACTGGAGCACACGTGGTCGATGAATCTGCAGCGAATCATTATTAGCACTAAAATGTGTAGAGCAAAGATTTGCAGTTCAATTTGGGAAAGCGAGGCAAAAAAATCGAAGGCGTCCTTAGCTGTGTCGTCGGTGCGGGCATTTGACCTGGGCTGCGCCTCTAGGGTCTGGCCGTGGCGGCGGTCCTATGCTGGCACGGCACTGAATCGGAGCCGGCGACGGTGGACCGGCGATCCCGTGCTGGCACGTCACTGAGTCGGAGCCGGTGACGGCGGAGCGGCGAACCGGTGGCGCCGGCGACGTCGCGAACCTCGGGGGAGGCGGGTGAGGGGCGGGTGGCGCTGGGCCGCGCCCCGAACGCCCACGAGATGCGCTGCTGATTGGGGACCGGAGCAGGAGGACAGTGGGAGGGTGAGGAGAGGGGGCGGCGGTGGCGTTGCGCGGAGTGAGCGAGCCGTGGAAGCATTTTTCCCGGACGGCGCCGGTGACAGGGACGGCGCCGGAGGGGGTTAGGAGCGGCGGGGCCTTGAAGGTTCGAGAGGATGCCATCGCGTGTGGGAGTGGAGGTAATGCGGTGGGCATCGATGTTTCTATGGCCGTTGATGCAGAGATGAACGTTGAGGAATTTCTGGGTGACGTGGCCACCGTGAGGCCGCGCCGTGGCCTGCCGTTCTCATTTCTTTAGATATTGGGCTGCTGGTGTATGGCTTGTGAGGTGTGATCTCACGTTGAAACTTTGGAGCGACGACGATTATTCATGGAGGGAAATGGGCGTTATTTAGCTCCTATCGGATCAAGTGGCGACCACTCGAGTCGGCCATGAGGCAAATATGCGTGTGCGCGCACAACGCGCCTGGTTATGTAATAATGCATGGCGACGAGCTGTATTTTCTCTTCGCGGAAGCGTTTGTACCGCTAAATATGTGCTTTTTGCAACAAATGAGTTTGTTAGGACTCCTTGCCGTGCATAATTCACTGTTTATGGTATTGGGAAATTAGACATTTTCATGTTTAATTTAATTAGTCCTCTGTTAAAGCGCACGGCCTAACACGAATGTATATATGGTGGTCAGAGGAGTTGAGCTTGGACATAGATCGATGTATATATGCTTGTAAACGCTCATGTGTGTGTTTGGTTTTCTGCCCAACATTAACCATGACTCTCTGAGACCAAATTTGGCTTGTTTGGTTGCATGTAAGGCCTCTAGAGCCTGGCCAAGGCTAGCCAACCGTACGCTCCTGGCCTGGCCCATTCTGAACGACCGAATCGGTTGTTCTTCTCACCGTGCGGTTCTCCTTCTCCTCCGCTGTTTCTATTCCACCGGTGCTCCTCCTCTACTGTTGCTACCCGGCGGTCCTCCTCCTCCCCCACCCCCCACCCCACCCTCCCCTCCCCCTGCCCGGTGCTCCTTCTCGCCCATCGGAGCTCACGGCGCATAGATCCGGCGGGTGAACAAGGGGAAAGCTCCGGCGAATGGACAGACCGCGTTCATGCGGCTAGGGAGTGTGGCATCACCACGCTTGGCCACCTCGGCGAGGTCCGTGATGGGGATGAGCACCGATGAGCCTTTAACACGAGTTTGCATCGTGCTCGGTGTGCACGTGGGTGGGGCGGCGTCCAGGAAGAAGTTCCGCTATGCGTGTATTCGACGGAGGCGGGGCACGAGGTGTGCAGTCAGGCGCTGTGTGCTGCGGCGTCGGGGAGGTGGAGCTTGATTTCAACCTCCATGGCAATTGGTGTGCTCGTGGAACAACTGGACGCCCCCGCCGCCTGAAGCCCTCCTTGCGCTGCAGGAGGTCAGTTATGAAACATGTCTTGTGTGTCAGTTAAGATCATCTGTTTATCGGACTTGTACTACTCCTAATCAGGATTTCAGATTGCGGTCTTTCCTAGTGGTGTAGTCAAAAGGGAATTTAATTGCTTTTAGTGTAGATACCATTTGAATTACCTGAGCTTGCTTCCTTGCTGTTGGTGCCTCGATTTGACTAATAATCGACATGTTGAAAACTTCGTCAGTAAGTTATCCGAATGAACTCCTTTTCCTCTGTACTATTACGCCTAATGGTAATGTGTGATGCATTTTAACTAAAAGCCGTGCATTGTGTTTATCTCTTAAATCGAATTTAGTGCTTGAGCTCGATGTTGAGATGTTGATGGCAAATCGAATTGGAATTCAGATGGAAGGGTTGCTGGTATACCTAGGCAATTTGTTCTAGGCTGGTCGAGCTCAGTGAAGATTTTTTATTGTACTATTTTCTTTGTGAATTTCAAGCTCAGTGAAGATGTGCACGAAGGTTATGATGTATCCGACAAATTGTGAAGGCGCTCACCATGTATTCGATGAATTATCTCAAAGGGGGCGAACTCATCATGTCACGGAAGAGGTGACCGTATGCAAACCAAGCCAACCAACCAAACAGAAACTCGTCCTAGCCAGGCTAAGCAGCGGCAACTAAACAAATAGATCTTGGCTTGCTAGAGCCAGGCTTAGGCTAACTTGACTTAGTTTTGTTAGTCAGGCATGGATAGAAAACGAACCAAACACACCCTATATAGTCCGACCACCCTCGACATAGATGATGACTTGGCCGGTGACGTAGGTGGCTGCCGGCATACACAGAAACAACACCACGGACTCCACTTCCGCTGGCTCCCCGACATGACGTAGTGGAATCCGCTGAGATTCGTGCTCGATGGCAAACAGCATTGGGACTATGTAGCCGATCCAGCAGTGATAACACGAAAGTTATAAACTTAGAAGAGGAGAGCAAATTTAAGAAATGTGGATTTCTTTTTTTATTATTTCCCACTACTAGATAGTGGGCATAAATCTCATGATAAGTCCCAAAAGATTCATATTGAACTTCAATCGGAACTTCTCTTGACCCAACGATGCATAACAAAAAAGAAACAATGAAATAATGAATGGTAAAAATGCACAAGAACGTGTACCATGTCAGTCATGACCATGGCTGGTGTCACGCACTTCACACGAATCAGACCCGCTTCATCCTAGAAGACTGTTGTATTGATCAGTACAATGGCTCGCATTCAAGTGTAGTGGCCAGTGTTGCAAAAGGGAGCTTTTCTCTGTACCTACGTACTAACAAACTAACATGTTTTCTTCCCAATTCAAGTAGGTAAATACGGAACCACAGCAGCAAGGAGAACTCGGAGAAATCACCAATCCTAGGCCATTCAGGCTTATGGAATGATGTGAGTTTTTACAATCTCTAATTCTCTCATTGCGTCTCTGAAATATGGTTAGCTGGAATGTTTTCATCATTATGGGTTTACCATGTACAACTCTGACCCTGAATATGTGCTCTATGATTACAATGAGAGGAGATTCAACATTGGTAATAAAGTAAAATACTTTACATGCTACTAATAATAAAGTAAAATAGCAGGTAACCATATACTCCCTTTGTCCTAAAAAGTATGGAATTCTAGCATAGTACCATGGTTTTGTATCTCAAGTTTGATTAATTATAGATTACAAAGTATCAATAGTTATGATACAAACAAATGCCATTAGATGATTTACGAAATGTATTTTTATAATAAATTAATTTGAAGTCATAAATATAAATAGCAATTTGCTACAGTTTTGTTCAAACGTGAACAAGTTTTAGCGGCACGCAACCCATAGTTGCAATCTTTCCCGGACGGACGGTGTATTTTCAATACCCAATATTAATGTTGTTGTTCTTCTCAGATATGCATCAATACAATGTTCAGTTTGGTAAGTTCTTCATCTACGCTCCAATTTACCTAGAAAGCATTTAGTAAGGACTTAAAAATTTATTGATGTATGTTTTTTTGCTTATTCATCTTCTCCTTACAATAAATATTTAATTTGTTTACATCTTGTTCTTTGCAGATCTCCAGCTGATCACTCTTGAAAACAGTTTTTTTTTTAGTTCTAGCGATGCCCATGCCAGATTTGGTCTGTTTGTGGATGAATAAGATGGGACGATTGGCTCCTAGATGATATTTCAAAAAAAAACTTAATTCCAAATATAATTATAGTTGATTTTATTAATATATTATCGTAGTGAGGTCTTTCCAAATTATGTATGGATAAGTACTTTTAAGGATATGGATAATCCTTCGCTCCAATCCGCTCCAATCCGACACCGGCCTGGATCCATACCATTTTCAATATCCTAAATAATCTGTATTCGCAGTCGAACTTATATAGTATCCTATCTGCTCCGAATCCAGGAACAAAAAGAGAATTAGGATATGCTTTATCTGCTCCAATCCGATCCATTTTTATTCGTATTAGAGACCGTGTTCCTCTACAAAACAAAAGTGCCTGTGATCTGACCTCTATTGTCAGATATGCTATGCCTTAAGTCTCAAGGATAATTAGGACATCAGGTCAAAATATTGTCACTCTAAGATATTATTTAAGTTCCAACGTTGTCTATATATTTAGAACATGTAGACCCTTTAGGTTGCTACTATATATTTCTCCGTATATACAAATAATACATTATCCACCCGCAGTGATGCTCTAGTAGTGATTGCGTGTTCTTGCGTAGTGTAACTTGACTCCGAGTAGTTCTAGCAGTAGCATCTTGTTTCGGAGTACTAGCAGTAGCATCTTACCTACTCATCTATGAATAAAAGAACAATAACACATTAAAGTTTGGAATAAACCAATATAAATTTAAACACCGTGTCAAATCAGGAGCCGACAGGTTGATAACTATATTTATCAAACAAAAGTCACCATGTTATCCCGTCACATATGTGATTTTTTTGTGTTGGGTTGTTTATTGTGCTCCCATAGTGTTTGAAGCTAACTCCCTCCGTCTCATTTATAAAAGTGTCAGTTTTTTATTTTGTTGGTACCATGTTTGTCCAATCATTTAATTCTAAATTATTTTACAAATTATAAAATAAATAAATTATTATCAAAGCATCTCTAGTAATAAAATAAGTCATAACGAAATAAATAATAGTAGTTTAAAATTTTTAAATAAAATAAATAGTTCTAAAACGATATTTCTAAGACGACGGAGGGAGTAACATACAAAATTCATAGAAAAGAGTGAATGGCAAGTGGCAGCTCTTGTACTATTTAATGTTGAAGTGACGGAGGATGGCAGCCTTTGTCGTGCTCCAGTAGTGGTTGACAGACACATGATCAACTCAACAGCACCGTAGTTTCAGTTGGTGTTTATTCCGGCTCAAATTATGTGCCATTGCGATGACAAAATACGCTCAAATTATTAATACAGCTGACGTGTACTGCAGTCAAGTCAACGGCATTATACCATTTGTCACTTGCAACATTTGTTTCTCGAACAAAAGCACATGGTAGCACATGCATGGTGGCCTTAGCGGTACTGGCACGCAACTACTTTTTCCTCGAACAAGCAACATGGCCGTTATTTAACTAGAAGGTACAGGCATCACAACATTACAGTAGAAGTTGAGCACACAAGATACACAAAACAAGCTGGATCGAGGATGGCAGTGGCGGCCACGGGCGAGACGTGAGCAGCTGGCTGGGCTCGGCGTGCGGGTGCACACGTGCGCCCGGAACACGGCAGAGCTAGAGGAGTCCCGCCGGCGGTGGGCCGACAAGGGTCTCGTCGTCACCGTCTCCATCTGCGACGTCGCCGTGCGCGCCGACGAGGAGAAGCTCATGAACACGGTCAAGGAGACCTTCGACGGCAAGCTCGATATCCTGGTAAGCTGTCAAGCTGAAGGTGTATCCAATTGCAAGCATATCCTGCTCGCTTCATCATCAATGAGGTCAGCTTGAAGACGAAGTAAGTACACGGCGTACAGGTGAACAACGGGGCGCTGCTGATCCTCAAGCCGTCGGCCGATTGCACGACGGAAGACTACGACGGATCATGTCGGCCAACCTGGAGTCGTGCTTCCACCTCAGCCAGCTCGCGCGCGCTCCCTCTCCTCCGCAACACCTCTCTCGCCGGCGGTGGGAGCATCGTGCACATCTCCTCCATTGCGGGCCTCCTGGCCTTCCCACACGAAACTCTCTACAGCGTCACCAAAGTTACTGACAGTTTTCTTCTTGTTTTTTTTAAATGTAACTCATCCTTTCAAAGGACCAATGTAAATAGGAAACTAGGGACGGGATGAATACATGAGAGAAATTAATGGAGTAAACCTAATATTGTTGGTAGTCTGCCATCAATAGTCGTAGTCGTAGTGGAGGTAGCCGATGTCCCCTTGGATGTTGGTGGGGAAGAGGAATGGCACTGGCCTTTCTATTGCTTCAGCACCCTCGTCAGAAGGATCATAGGAGTTAGGAGAGGAATAATAGGTATCGGCTAACCAGAACATTAGTTCCTCAGGAGTGGCTGCCATCCATGAAAGCTATCATCTTATTAGTGCTGCGTGCAAAGGGGCCGCAACCCCATAACATTATGGTGTGCCCCGGTTGTGGCATGTACATGGAAAGGTTTCCCTTTGGTTGACTCGGCTATACATGGTTAGGGCATTGGCCAATACCAGTTAGCCTCAGATTACTTTACCAACTGAATGGAGCTAAAAAGCAAAGGCCCAAAGGAATTTGGACCTATATATTAATTTTGGCACAAAGCATCTTTCTTATAGCAAATATAATCACTACCGGACTCGCCTTCTTTGCCGACGGCCTCAAGCCGTCGGCAAAGACGACTTTACCGTCGGCGAAGGCTTTGCCGACGGCCTGACACGTCGGCCGTCGGCAAAGGACCGTCGGCAAAGAATTGGTCGGCAAAGACTTCTTCGCCGAGGGCCACCTGTCCGGCCGTCGGCAAAGCTTTGCCGACGTCCACACCACCCGTTGGCGAAGGAGCCACGTCAGTGGCTGCGCCGTCCCACTAACGGCGGTCTTTGCCGACGGCTGACGCGGCCGGCCGTCGGCAAAGGGCATTTTTTTGTTTTTTCAAAAAAAATTGACGACTTTCTTTGCCGACGGCCGGCCGTCGGCAAACACTTGGTAAATTTGCCGACGGCCGGGCCTAGCCGTCGGCAAAGCTGGGCCGTGTTGGAGAAATGAACCAGTTTTGCCTGGGAAATTTTTTTTCACTTTTTTTTTGCTGTTTTCTTTCGTTCATTCGTTATTTCAGCACATATATATCACATAATAAACATTTCATCAAATATAAACCACAATTCAGCATGAAATTCAGTTTCAACATTAATCGACACATGATCGTGCTCAAATCCATCGATATAAGTCCACAATACACATACCATGGCCATAAGAGTCCATACATGGCCAATGTGCAACAATCCCATAGATAAAGGTCCAAATGCGAGAAGTAAGGCTATCTAGCTAGCAGCGTCGTCATCAGGTGTCCCAGATCCCCCACCTTGCTCCCACGGAGCCCAACCTGACTGCGCAGACGTACCGTAGTTCCACCTGTATTGTAGCGCTGGGACGCTTGCCGGCCCGGAGTGCCCCTGCTCCGTCGGCCCCTGTGGCCACGAGGAGTACCCGTGCTGCGACGCTGGAGGAGGCCACAGGTACTGCTGCGTGGGGTAGGTGGCGGGGTAGGTCGGGTAAGTCGGACTGCCCTGCGGTGGAGAAGGACCCAGTGGAGGGCTGGCACCTGGAGTTGGGTTCGAACCCGCCGACTGTGCCTGCACAAAGGCCAAGTGATGTAATTAGTACCTGCAGGATGGCCACACAAGCTAAAGCAACATGCAATATACTCACCGATGAAATGTGTACAGGAAAAGGCACTGGAAGTGGAACTGGAACTGGTGGTGGAGCGAAGATCGAGGCAGGAGGTTCTTCCGTTCCTGGGATCTGGGAAAGGATGTAGCCGGTCAGCTGCGCTATCGAACGCTGGTAGTGCTGCGACATTGCCGCCATCTGCTGCTGATAGGCCGCCTCCTGCTACTGACGCAGCGCCTCCTGCTGCCTTATCATCTCCTCATGCCTCGCTGATTGGGCCGCCTGGCTGGCCTGCAGCTGTTCGACCGTGGCCTGCAATATTACACCCGCAAGGTTGATTGTATGTGAAGGCAAGGTACATCATGTGTGAAACGAGTGAACGACGAATGAAACTGCACTTACCTGGAGTGACATCATCATCTGCGCGCTGCTCGGCCTCCGAGGCGCTATGGGGATTTCCGACCCGCCAATTTTCGCGTCTTCTTTTCGGATCTGGCTCAGTGTCGGAACAGAGGACGAGTCGATGGCAGCGTTGGCAATAGCATACCGGCCGTGCTGCTTCCCTCCTCCTGTCTTCATAATGAGCCGCGTGTCCAGGGGGCCGTGGTGGGGTCAAACGTCGGCCCATGCAGCGTGACACCCGCCTCGACGTACTTGGCGAGGTTGTTGTAGACGTTGATGCTGCCATAGACGTCGGGCCCATCCTCTGGGTTGTAGATGGTGGACGGTGCTGACGCTTTGCCCTTGCGAGAAAGGGCAAACCCCGTGAACTCCTTGATTTGCTGCCCCTGATGATACTCCTTCTGCAAGGATAATAGAAGCATGGTTAGAACTTACAAATAGTGACAATTGAGAGCTATAATAAATGGATCAACAGAAGCATACCCAGTCCTCCATGAACTCAGGGAGCGTCTTGTTCCCTTGGTGGTGTGTTGCCCGAGGATGCTCCAGGCGTTTTCTCCGATCTTCTTTGTGGTCCGCGTACGCCTTGTCCGTTTGCCACGCACGCACAATTTGAAGCCAGCAGTCGGGGAACTTATCGCACCAGTTTGGACATACCTGCATGGCATTCAAGTATTTGATATTCCAGGCGATGAATTGAATGTACTGCTCCTCGAAGAGGAATCATAACGTTCGTACTTAATTAATTACCTGCATGTACTGCTCCTCGGTGAGGTCGGTCTCCCTCTCCAGTAGCAACTCCCTGACATCCTCCTTCCTCACCACCTCGCGTTTCACATCGGCGTAGTAGGTGATGACGGCCTGGAGATGCGCCTCGTGGTACATGTCCTTGAGACAGCTGCGGCAGACCGCATCCTGCCGCCGCGTCGCCTGCTGCTCGTCGTGCCCCTCCTCCAACTGGAAGTACAACTGCACACATGATTACAACATCATTTCATTGTTTCAAGAAAGAGCAACGAATGCGTGGTATTGAAATATGCGGTGCAATGCAAAGACTCACCCAAAACTCCCTCAAGATCTTGTGAGCAAGAACTTCACCAGATACGTCCTGCACCCGGTAGAAGTCGTCCCATTTGTATGGGACGATCTGCTGACCCTCGATGGTGACCAAGCCAGGGTAGTGCTTTTGAAGAGCAAGCCCTGGATGCCATTGACATTGCGTGAACTCTTCTTGTCGGTCACCTTTATCCAGCCGCTGCACAAGTCATTAACAACAATTGTTAGTCGAAAATTTTAATCTCAACATGTCATATGAACAACTAGTGAAATCAACAATGGTTACTTACATCTTGCCCGCGGGTCGAATCACTGGGCGGCGGTCGAGGGACGGCGGGTCGGGGAGCGACGAGGCCCCGCGCTGGTAGGGCTTGCTCGAAGCTGTGGAACTCGACGTGGCTGGTGTATCCTCGCTGTTGAGGTCGTCGCCACCGTCGCCGTCGCCGTCACCGTCACCGTCACCGGTCGTTGTCGCCTCGTCGTCGAACAGCCTCCTCGACAACGTGCCACGGCTGCTGCGGGGGTGCTCCACGTCAACGCCCGCCTCGTCGACGCCCGCCTCGTCCTCGCCGCCGGCGGCCGCTGCCTCCGCGTTGGCGTTGGTCGTCATGTACGTCGAGCGGACCCCTATCCTCCGCGACCTCCTTCCGCCCACCATCTTGTCGAGTGCCTGCATTGACAAAGATTAAAACCGTTAGTATGAAAATGACTAGTACTTGTAAAGAAACATAATTGCAAGGTAAAAATAATAACAATATAGTATTACATGAATTAGAAATTATCGTCTCCGCAAACGGCAATATGGCTGGTGTGTACTCATCGCCATCACTACTGTCATCACCACTATCAATATTGTCGAGCTCGCGCAAGTGTTGGGCGAAATCTCCATCTTCATCAGGCTCTCCATCGTCATGATAATCTCCATCGTCATCAGGCTCTACATCGTCCTCTTCAACTCTGTTGCGCTTCATCTGCCACTCCTCAAGGATTTGTAAGTCCTCAGGATCGTGCACCTCATCACCCTCGTCCTCATCGATATCGTTGTTTACTTCCATACCCATCAGCGATAGAATGTCTATCTCCAAACTGCCTTCTAGCCCCTCAGGTTGATAGAACTCATCTGTACTTGGGTCAAAGTTGTAATCATCATCGTTTGGGACAGGCGGTTTACTGTGCGGCGGTACCGACGGCACAAGGCTCCAACCCGCAAGATTCTCGTCTTTTTGGCATGCCCATGGAAGGTAATAAACCTGCGTGGCATCTCGGTTAGCCACAATATAGACATCGTCTTGTTCATATTTAGAATCTTGTCTAATTTCGACTTGGCCAATCTTAAGGTCCTTTCTCATGTCATTAGGATCAAACCAATGGCATTTGAATACCACAGGCTTACAACCTAGGTCTTTGCCAAAGTCAAGCTCCAATATCTCTTCGACTATGCCATAATAGTCCTTCTCATCCGAGCCTGGTGTACGAACTCCGCTGCACGTGGTATTTAGGTTGCCACGATTCTCTTCGTAGCTTCTTGTGCAAAAGCGATAGCCATTCACATCATAAACATTGAATGACTTGACCTTTCGGGCGAAGCCATTGCCCACGTGTCTCAATTCATCACTCATTTCAGCATCATGAAGAGCCTTTGTACAGAACCAATTTACGAAACTAGGCACTCCATGTCTGAGAAGATGGTCTTCTTCTTGCTCGGTAGGAGCCGTTCTGCCTCTCCAGTGTTCATTAATATATTCCCTGGAAAGAGAATAGGCAAGGGGGGTTATATCGATAGGTAAAGGATAGTGGCGTATGTAACAAGCTGGGCTAGAACTTACTTATGATAAGGAATGCATTCATCAAGGTTCAACAACAAGCACATCATGATAGTGTGCCACTCCTCATGCCGCAAGTTCTTGTTGACCCCTGCGCCTCCTCTTCCGAGATCACCTCTGAAAAGGCTGAGGTTCGATGAATTCTCGTCGATGTTGTAACGAGGGGTTGGATCGCGCGGCTTGCGTAGTTTTTCAGTATAGTACGCCTGTGTGAATGTCGACACCTCCTCCAGCACGAATGCCTCTGCCACGGAAGCCTCAATTTTGGCTTTATTTCTGCACTTTTTCCGAAGAAGCTTTAGACACCTCTCGATTGGATAGCACCAACGGTGCTGCACGGCCCCCCCAACCGTGCCTCGGTCGGTAGGTGCAGTATCAGATGTTGCATGGACAGGAAGAAGTCGGGTGGAAATATCATCTCCAACTTGCTGAGCAACAGAGGTGCAGCCTTCTCCAGTTCAATACAAACATCCCGAGATAACTCCTTGGCACAAAGCTGGCAGAAGAAAAAGCTCAACTCTACCAGGACGCGCCACACTGGCTCGGTGAGGTATCCCCGTGTCATTGCAGGAAGGATCCGCTGAATCCATATGTGGAAGTCATGACTCTTCATCCCTAAGACTTTCATAGTAACCAAGTTCACTCCCCTACTCAGATTCGCGGCATACCCATCAGGGAACTTTAACGTTGTGATCCACTGCAGTACTTCCTTCCTGTCTCCCCTTTTTAGGATGTAATTGGCCGGCGGCTTTTTCCATCTCTTGCCTTCGACAGGGGGCTTCATCACTAGATTTGGCCTATCACAAATCGTTTCAATGTCGAGTCTAGCCTTAACGTTGTCCTTTGACTTCTTGCCAATCTCCATGAGTGTTCCCCAGAGTGCCTCGGCGACATTCTTTTCTGTGTGCATTACATCGATGCTATGTGGAAGAAGAAGGTGCTTGTAGTACGGGAGCCTAGTCAAGCCCGATATATGAGTCCACATGTGGTCGATGCCATAACCTTTAAAACCACCATTCTCTTCATCAATCTCGAGAGCCGCTATCTGGTCAAGGACGTCGTCAGGGGTCTTAGCCCGAGGGATGGGGCCGACGACTTCAACACCTTTCGTGAAGTGCTTTTTATCTCGTCTCAGTTCATGGTCCTCAGGCAGGAATTGGCGATGTTTGTCGAAAGAAGAATACTTCCCACCCTCGGCAAGCCAGGTGAACATCACATCTTCCTTGCATGTTGGGCAAGGGAACTTCCCGTGAACACACCACCCGCTGAATAAGCCATACGCCAGGAAATCATGCATTGAGTACTGGTACCACACATGCATTGTGAAGTTCGTCTTTGTAGCTCGGTCGTACGTCAGTACCCCCTCTTCCCAAGCACGTTGCAATTCATCCCACACTGGCTGCATGAACACACCCATATTGTTGCCCGGGTGTCCAGGTATTATCAACGTCAAGAACACGTTCCTCGGATCGAACATGACGCTGGGGGGAAGATTGAGGGGGATCACGAACACGGGCCAACAAGTGTACGGGGCCGCCATCATTCCAAACGAGTTGAACCCATCTGTTGCCAGCGCTACGTGTACATTCCGAGCCTCCACAGCCTTGCCAGGATTCATCTGATCGAAGTACTTCCATGCATCACCATCTACTGGGTGCTGCATCTTGTCATTGTATCGTTTGCCCTTCTTGTGCCACGTCATTTGTTTCGCGGACTCCTCTGTCATGTACAGCCGTTGCAGCCTCGGTACGACAGGAAGGTGTCGTACGACCATCTTTGGGATCTTAGACTGTTTCGTAATGCCATCACTTCCTTCTACCTCCACGTACCTAGAGGCTTTGCACTTTGGACAGTACTTTAAGTTCTCGTGGTCTCCCCTGAACAGGACGCACCCGTTCTTACAAGATTGGATCGCGTCATACGGCATCTTGAGTGCACGAAGGAGCTTCTGTGACTCGTACGTGTTCTTCGGCAGGACGTGAACCTTCGGAAGCAGTTCGCCAACAGTCGCCAACACGAGATCAAAACCCTCTCGACTAATGCCCAGTGAAGACTTCAACGCTATTAGGCGTGAAATGGCATCCAGACGCGAGATCAAAGTGTTCTCGTGAAGGGCCTGCTTTGCCGCCTCCATCATGGTGTAGTACGCGGCTACGGTCTCCTCTGGATCTTCTTCATCCACCTCCATTTCCTGAACCAACCCCGCATCGGTGATGTCTGCCATGAACTCTGCCATCCCGGCATCTTGATCAAACTCCTGGAGGTCATGTCTCACGTCCTCCCCCGTAATACGAGGGCGTTCACCATGGTAGATCCAGCGGGTATAGTTTGGAACGTATCTGTTCGTCCAAATATCTTTGTACATGTGAGTGAAGTCTTTCTTTTTCTTGTTCTTACACTTGCTGCAGGGACAAGGCATCCGACATGACCCTTTAGCAACTGGGCCAAATGCTTGCTTCAGGAATTCATCCGTCCCCCTAACAAATTCATAGCTCTTATTTGCGAAGCCCGTGTACATCCACTCACGGTCAGCCATCCTCTGTCATGCGCCAATGTAAGCGAGTAATAAAAGCAGCATATGCATCTACAAGGCGTTCCTACCATCTAATAGGTGAAGGATAGGTCCTAATCCCACCCGAGGATGCGTAGATGAGGTTAGCTTCCATGCTCCGCTCCCGTCCGAGATGGAAATTCAGCAGCACCTCCCCGCTGTTCTCCCGATACACGTCCCGACAGGGAGGGTGTGTATCCGGAGAACAACGGGGAGGTGCTACCGAAACTCTGACTCAATCGGGGGCGGAACATGGAAGCTAACCCATCTACGCATCCTCGGGCTGTCCAAAAAATGCGGACAATCCAAAAGAGATACCGTCGCAGATATGCACTGATCCGCATACCAACGACCGCGTATCCCTTTCGGACGGGAGACGCCTAACTCGGTTACGTGAATATATATATACAGAGAGAGATAGAGAGAGGAAGAGATGTTATTTATACCTTGGGTGGCGATGGAGAGAGGCTAGCGGGGCAGTGGCGAGCTGGGGCACCGCTCGACAAAAGAGGAAACACAACACTATTAGTAAAAAAATTCGACAGAACCTCCCCTGCACGGGAAGGTTTCCAAAACCTGCAAGAAACAAGCCGGCTCGATGGCCAACATCACATATACGGCACGAAGGCACAAATGCACCTTAGGCTAGCTTGTAGGTTTCATCATGGGCCCAAAAAGATACACAAGAAAAAGAAAATTGGCCTCAGTCAGCTTGATAAGTTCATAGCAGCCATAAAGCATGTGA
>CM041633.1:36200024-36351360 GCA_023333625.1 Bothriochloa decipiens | reverse complement strand
TACATGGCAGCATTATTAGATTTGTGACGCTAAATTTGTGAAACATACAGCTATCGGCAATGGTGGTGGAGCAGGAGCTGTCACGCATCCCGATGCGGCGTTTTGGCGAGCCAGCGGAGGTGGCGCCCCTGGTGTCATTCCTCTGCATGCCGGCGGCGTCCTACTTCGCGGTCTGAAGAGGAAGATATCCTCTGTGCCTCTTCCTAAGGAACTTCTCCATCACTGAAGCAGTGAGGAAGCGGAGCTTTTGAAAAAGTACTCGGACTTCTCTCCTCAGTCTTTACTCTATGATTCTTTTTCTTCATTCCTGTAAGGCTTATTCTTCTTAAGAAGCAAGGGATTGACTAAAAGTACGACGACACATTCTACTTTTCTAGCTGGCACCTATTGTTAGTACTTTAGATTGGGTAGACCTTCGGGTTTTTTCTTTCAATTTCAATTAACTACAAAGCTTTTCCTTCTTTTAACTCATATTCGGTTATAAGAAGCTTGGCATTGGCAAAAGGCACTTCTACTTTCAAACTCCTATATATAGTGGTTAATGCCTTGCTGTCGCTTTCCTTTGCTTTCATTCTATTCTTTTCCCACTCGTTCCAACTCTAGGTGAGCTTAGCGCGACTGACCATAAAGAATTCACTTATCTAAGTTCTCACTGCAGGAGAAATACCGCACAAATAATTGGTTGAAGTTTGAGTTATTGCCTTAAATACAGCCGGCAATTAAGCAATATGCGTCAAGCTAGTAGTTACTAAAGTAGTAGATCGAACTGCCGGATAATATGAGATTCCTCGCTTCAACGTTTCAGTCTCGAACTCAAGTAGTCATTTAATTATCTTTGTTTTCTGATACATCGCATTGCAATAAAAAGAGTCGATATATATATATATATAAGATTTCAATTTCTATAACTATTATCAACGCACGCGCCTAACCATGGTTGAGAACAAGTGGGGGAGAGCAATTGGATAGAGCGCTGCCGGCATGAGTCAGTAGACAAATAGAAGCTTCCTTCTGTTGAGGTTTTTTATTCTCAGGACTGGAGACCATTCCAGCGAGTGTTTGTGGAGTGCAGAACTTGATTTACAGTTAAGTACATTTACAGGCCAACGAAAATGGACGAAATTCTACAGACGACAAGAAACATGCCAGATATTGAAATGTTGTTGGTCCATGAGTTATCTTGTTCCCAATTATTTTCTATTGACTCTAGTTCTCCAATACGTGTTTGATGCCAGGGACTAGATGTAGACAAGTACCCAATCATGTATGTGTCCGTCTCAATGTTCTAGTGAACTAGCATTTGGGATTAGATGGAGTAAGTAACAGGTTATCAAAAACAAATAAATATGGCTGCAGTGTTAGCACAGGTGAACTTACTTTTCCTATTAGAGTCTTGAGTTCTCGAGCAAAACTTCTGCTTTCAAATTTAATACACAATAACATGAACCACAACCGGTTCATTCATGTCACGATTGGTGACATCGTCACCATTTCTTGACGAAGAACCAGACCACTTGCATTGCGCTTGTCTTTGAACCGGCGCAATTATATTGGTGCAATCACTGCCTGTGCGAGATTTGATTTACAAGTGATTAATAAACTAAGGGTGTGAACTTTACGTGTAAGAGGCAGAGACACTTACATTTTGAGCAAAATACTTTACGTGTAAGGGCGTAATGACGACGAGCTAATTGGCTGCCAGTACCTAATTGTAGTTTATTATCATAACCTGCCTCTCGCTCGTCATATTGAGTAAGTAACAAGCTATTCAACAATAAGAGCGCGGCAACAAGCTATATAATGCGCTACAGACATCGTACAAGCATGCTCACAATAAGAATCACCCAAGACCAAGATAGAGTTGCTAGCTAGGAGTATCATATCTCGGTAGAGCTTTAACACAACATGGCCTCGAATGGAGGTCTGTCGCTAGTCCCCACTCCAAAGGAAGGAGACCCCTACATGACCACTGGGTACCTGCTGACACTGATCCGCACGGACAAGGGTATGCGCATCGACATCCTCGCCACGGTCGGCGCCATGCTGCTCGGCTTCCAGGCGTTGCTGGGCTCCCGGCGCCGGCGCTGTCGCAGCAAGGCCTTCCTCGTCATCATGGAGGCCGCCTACACCCTCTCCTACGTCCTCGTCTCCTACACCATCGGCCTCATTCAGGCATACAACAGTACCAACCCTGCCCAGAGCCAGGTGCTTTGGGCCGTCGTGCTGCTCCTCCTCCTTGGCAGTGCCGATACCATCTCAGCCTTCAGCCGGCATATGACGTCGAGCAGAGCAAGGGCATGCAGGCGAAGCAGGTCCTCCAGACGTTGCTTGTTCTCTGGTTGCTCCTCAGATGGAGAAGTTGGGCCCTAGGAGGGTGGATCGTTGCAGCCTTTTTGCTCCTCTGTTGGGTGTATAGCATCTTTAAGATGGCCCAGAGGACCAAGGCACTACGCATGGCAAGCATGACGCGCGTTGGCCTTGTGTGCAGCGCCAAGGTGGTGGCTGATTACATGCATACCAATTTTGCTAAGATCGATGATGCTGGCCTTGACCCCTCAGATATGACTAGGTACAAATATCTCGTCCTCGGTGAGGACGAGCATTCCAACCCGCCTTCTGCACCACCCTACCTAACACATGTTCTAGCTGACGACGGGAATGTCATAACGATTGACATGATTTGGAAGCATGATGGCAAGCTTTTGAGATCTTGGGATGAACGGGCATGTGCACTTAAGGACACATGTCTCTCCTTCGCATTGTTCAAGCTTCTCAAGCGGCGCTTCTGCGGGCTTGAGATCGCTGAGGCAGGCCACACAAAGGCAAGGGACTTCGTTCTACACTGTCTCCTCGACGACAATAATGCACCTCTATCCCGTCGTCAACATCAATGTGATGACAACCCGGAGGATCAACTCCGAAGAGGTTCAGAGCGCGCCTTCCATGTCATTGAGGTCGAGCTATCCTTCCTATACGACTTCTTCTACACCAGGTACCCAGTCCTCTTCCCCACCATTAGAGTTGTCAGTGTCATTCATTTCTTCTTCCTCCTTGTCTTCATCGTGATGCTCCTGAATCGAACCATCTTCGCCATCTGGGTTGCTAGGAATCCTCGATTCGCACCCATGATCTTTGCCATAGATGTGTTGCAGCAGCTAGCCACACGCTACTCCAATTGGGCGGTAGTGCACTTTGTGTGTGACTACGTGAGGACCAAGAAGAAGCCGTGTTGGCATTGTTGGAGCTGGATCCAACAAGAACTCATCAAGCGGTTGGTGAATTGCTGCTATCATAAGGCGAGGCACTGGGATCACAAGCTCGGCCAGTACTCGCTCCTCAAGTCCCTGGAGTACGACTCGTTCTTCACCAACACACTCTCTTTGCTCACCTTACACCTAGTTGATCCCAAAGGCATTGGTCGAAAGCGTGAGTCGGATGTCCAGCTCCCACCTGCTGTCATGGAGGCGGTCGCAGCTGCTCTCCGCCGCTCCCTTGATAAAGGCAATGGTTGTCTAACCAGTGGCACGAATTCCATAAAGGATGGGGAAGGCGAATTGCTCTGGGCATGCAAGCTCCCCACAACCTTGCACATGGTTCTTGTGTGCCACATCGCCACCACCTTGTGCGACATCGAGGATGATTTTGCCAAGGACAAGGATATTACTGAAGATGTGCTTCCACAGTTGCGTCGCCAACGCCTTATTGCAAACTGTCTTTCTAGGTATTGTGCTTACCTGCTTGCTTTTGTCCTGGAGATGCTACCGGATCATAGCTATATGGCCAAGCAAATCCTGGACGCTCTTGTGGGCGAGGCTCGGAAGAATCTTGTTGACACCGAAGACAAGTCGATGACCCAGCAGATCCTAGATGCTATTTTGCGCAAGGCTCGGGAGTATTTCGGCATCAACAAGGACATGTCGGAGATATCCAAGAAGATGGCAGAACTTGATACCAGCGTCGGTAGCGACGAGGAAACGCCGATCCTGATCCTTGGAGCCAGGCTGCATAGATGCATGTTGGCCATCGCCATGCCCATGCCACGGCGGTGGGAACTACTTGCTGAGCTCTGGGCGGAGCTGGTGCTCTTCCTCGCGCCATCGGATAAAACACAGACATCCACGTCAAGCATCTTGCAGAAGGGGGGGAGTTCATGACGCACCTTTGGACACAGTTCATGCACGCAGGCATTCTTAAACGACAGGAATTCTTCAATGAAATGACTGTTTGAGCTTAGGGTCGGGCTCAAGATCACAAGTGTTTTGCATTGTTCCTCTGTACAACAGCTACTATATTGTTGCTCCAACTATCCGACTTGGTACTTGTTCTATTTCATTTCTCTTTTGTGTTTGTGCGTGTGTTAAGATATGATGTTGGATAGGGACGGGTCTCCTTATTTTGAAACTTCAGAATGATTAATTCAGATATATCTATCCTATATCATCTCTGTTGTACAAGCCATGCTAGAGACTCTTCCTGGCTATATTAACACGCAACTTGCATTGAGCCCTCAAATAGAGTTTAAGTCATCTTATCTTACTATTACTAATTAGAGACTTCAACGGAGATACCATGCTAACTCTCACCAGAAGCGTTAGAAAAAAAACTAAATCCTCAAATTCTCATAAAAATTAGAAAGATCTAGCCATTGATTTGTTGGACTCTCATCACAACTAATATTAATAGCCGTTAGATCTATACTATGTTCTCTATACCCACATGCCATTACAAAAATACCCTAAAGTAACCCCCTAAACTTATATCTTAATTACCTACTTTTGCCATTATAAAATATCTATTAATTAATTATAATAATAGAAACTCACCACGTAGTTTCAAAAAAAAAGAAACTCACCATGTACACCTAATAATAATATAATAGATCTAATCTAATTTGAGAAGAAAAAAACACCAATACATTGTTCCTCCCATCCTCTCTCTTTCTCGTGGAGCAAACCCCACCGCTACTCATAGTCACCGAGATTCAACGAGAAAAAGGTAGATCGCCAGTTCCATCCTGCATGAGAGCTGAGTCCCGTCGTCCCGCATGTCAAGCTATCTGCAGCCCCGGCCGACCGACAGCCTTTGTGGGTTTTTTTGTGTAGTAAGTATTCCCTGTCCTTTATTTAATATACATTGACTGATCTCCTATTTGAGCTTGGGCATGCATGTTTAGTATATCAGCAGTGGCAGCACCCAACATGCATGAATATGAGCAGAGATTGAGTCAGTGATCGACAGCCTGCACGCATGTTTAGTATATCTGTACCATGCATCCAGGTCATCAGAGTTTGAGTCAGCATGCATAAGTCTCTTTTGACAAAACCAATTATTAATACAACCTGTAGCTATAAAATTTGGTTATGTATGTGCTCTCTGCATAATAAAGTGTCTGGCCGGGTCAGTTACATCTAGCAACACTACACCACAACCCTTAAATAGCATCTAGCAAAAATAAATTCATCAATAAAATAGCACTTAGTTATTACATATGCACTCATGCATTATATACATCTAATGGTCTAACGCAAATATCGTATGTACATGAGCATGCATGATACAAAAAATAGATTAACACCATTGCTAATTGCCACTGTATTTCTTAAATAATAAAGTGGTGGTTTAGTAAATATGGTATGCTAACAAAGTGTTTACATTATAACAAAGTAGCAGATTAACTTTGTCAAACAAAAATAACATGCACAAGCCGAATGCTCTTCTAAAGCTAATTCTTTGAATTTGTATAGTTGGATGCAGTTTCTACAATAAAACTCAGACAATCTCTAAATTTTCCTTTGCGTATCAATCTTTGAATTGTTTGTATAACCAAAATAAGTCATTAACATTAGGTAGAGTGATTTTGTTGTGTACATCTTAATGTCTCAGAGTCATGGTATTTCTATCAAATAAATTTTACCTTAATAATTACCAGGTGTTGTATATATACTATGATTAATTTCTTCATCCACTGCATGCAGCTCTCACTTTATTGGTAGAAATATATATAATGTATCCTTTTTTTCATTATATAGTGTATCCTGGTCTCTGTTACATTAGAAAATGCATACAGAAAACCATATTTATTTGTTGATGTATATACTCTATGTCAATGTTCTGTATATGTCTCTTCATATGTTTTCAAAGATACAGTGTTGGCCATACACAAATGCAAATAAAAGCAGAAAATAATACCCATCTTATAGATAAATCAATTGGTGGTCCCTCAATTAAAGACCATGTTTGTTAATAGGATTGGAGGAATTTAGATGATAAGATGAGCCATATTGTGGCCTAACTAAAAAGGTGCCTAAGAAGGAAGAGCAAAGAATGCTAATCATAACATACATTTTCTATAATTTCTTGGCACCTATTTCATTGCTTTACAAATAAATTTTGTAATAACATTCCAAATTGACCACCAAATTATATTCAAATTGCATTAACGTATGTGATATAATGATCCATTTATAATGCATAGTATAAATATATGGATACACTATTTTATTAGTATAGGAAAAATTATAGACCAACTAATTTGCAAAAATAAATACTATATAACCATCTAAAATAATTACATTGACTAAAAATCACCCGTGAGATGGACTATCATCATAGCAATAACTACGAGTTTATTTATAATTATCTTATTTAGCATATAATTTATATATGTTGTTAATTTAGATATATTTTTACATTTTAAATATATCATTTTGACATATCTATATTGATAATATAACTATTAATCCAACATATAGTTCCTTGATAAGAAACTTCAAACGTCTTGACATGTGAGGTAGCTTAGTGCATACAAAATGTGGCTACATATTCATAGCCAAGATTCACTTAGAGTAAATATTCATTGTGTGACATAAATAGTAGTATCCTCTTCGGTTTAGCACCACTGCCACAATCCTAAATCTCACTTTGAGCTATACCATCGATTTAAAGAGATATGGTGTAGGTTTTGAATGACGTTTGTGGCAGCATAGTACTTAGGAGTATAGTCTACGACCTGAATCCTTATTTTAAAAAGTACAAAAAGGAGAATTAATAAAAGGATACAACAGACACATGAGTTTTAATCTTAATTATAGGATTCACGAACATATTGCCCACAATAGGCACCATAGTTTAGAATAAGTTTTCAACTAAGTGTAGTGGAACATACACCAAGGTGCCATGTAAAGGAAGAAAACTAATAATATGCATGAAGAATATATAAATCATTAATCGATATGTTAAATGTTTCTAGATAAAGACCAAAGAATATATATGATGCCTATCGTTGTAAAAAATGAACAAAGAGCAAACATACCATTTAATACAAGGTTTAACAGTGAGTGGTATAAACAATAACTAATGCACGGTACAGCCCGTGCGAAAGCACGGGTTGATGGACTAGTTCACTAAATTTCACATGGTAATCGAGCGGTCTTTCCCAGAAAACTCTTCAATTGCCTGGTGCTCCCATCACCCTATTTTGTACTTACTGTTCGATCTCTCTATTCTCCCATGACCGAGAGGCACAACCCGACCACTTTCATTAGCACGTACAGCAACGTAGGTGCTTGCCATGACTCTTCTGAAGGGTGATAAGGACAAGCAGGATTTGGATCCCATGCGGAGCCCCGAGTATAAGATCTGTATGGCAAGGGACAGACATGTCCTAAACTACCTGTTCTCTCATCTCTTTTGCAAAATATTCTCTCGCAAGTCTCCTACAGAAACTGCAGCTGAAGCAATGGTATGCTCACCTCACAAGTCTCAATTGTAACTGCGCATGATGCATGGCAGCATCAGACAAATGGCCACTGTATGAAAAATTGTGTGTCCGCATCATGCTCCTTGCTCCAGCGCTCCAGCCCATCAATCAGCTTTTGTTTTGCTTCCATTTCTGGTTATTTTGAATCATCTTTGGTAATGGCAGATTTTAGATGAAAAATTAGTGGTTACTTTCGTATTAAAATCTTGCTGGTTCGAGGGAGTAACTTGGAATTAATGTGTTTAAAATCTTCTTGGATATTTTCAAAGTATTTACGAATACCGACAGCACTACTAGTAGCCTTTCAATTTCATTCAATGCAAGGAAGAGACGCACACGGCTGTTCCGCTTTGTCTGCATCCAGGAAATTATCGACCAAATGAACGGCTGGAAACAACAGCGCCAAAAGTACACTGTTCTGGCGTGTCCGATTACGACGACGTGTAGGGACCGGCGTCAGATCGCATGTGAATGAGACGGACAAATGGACACTGTACCTATATCAGAAGCGACAAGCTCATAGCTGCCTGATCTTTCCAAAGATTGGATCGACATGCATGTGGTAAAGCACCGTACCGAATCACTGAAAACAGCTAGCTAAGCATACTTAGAGTACACATTGAGAGGTGAAACAGCGCACGGAGACGTAATACAGAGGGAGTGAGGCTGGGCCATGGCGTTGGCTGCCGGCGGGCCTCACAGCGGGGGCGAGCGGTGGAGTTTGGCGGAGGCGATGGCGCTGGTCACCGGCGGCAGGAAGGGCATCGGGCACGCCATCGTGGAGGAGCTGGCTGCGTTCGGCGTGCGGGTGCACACGTGCTCGCGCAGCGCGGCTGACCTGGAGGAGTGCCACCGGCGGTGGTCGGAGAAGGGGCTGGACGTTACTGTCTCTGCGTGTGACCTCGCCGTGCGCGAGGACCAGCAGAGGCTCGTGGAGACTGTCAAGGCCACCTTCGATGGCAAGCTCGACATTCTGGTAAAGTGAAACGAAACCTACCGATTTCGTATCCAAGTCCATTAATTCGACGACAGGTCACACGTCAATACGTACGTCATACTGAGCATCCATGCAACTCCACTCATTCGTACAAAAATTTCCTGTTCTTTTTAATGCATCCTCTCCTGTAGGGGATTTAGATCCTGTTTCCTCTAAAAAGAGCACAAAAAAGGGTTTTTTAGAACCCTCCTGCTGAGCCCAATAGTAATCCGTATGCAGAGTAGTGCCACGGCGCCATGGATCTCACTAAGCCATCAATGGCGTCAAGCTTGAGGACAGAAAAGCCGAACCATGGCCGCCGATATAGGTTTCTCCACTATCCGCTGTGCCCTTGGCTCAGTTCTCCTAGAGACGGTGACGAGATAAGAGTGTCTTCGGTGGGTTACGGTAAGAACCGCCATGTGCTACCTCGGCAACTTGGGTGGGAGAGGGAATGATCACTACCGATTGAGTCAGGAGAGAAACAGCGCGAGAGAGCTGAGGGAAGAGAGAAGATCATGGCGAACTCTAAGTGTGTGCTTATATACACATGTTTAGTATTGGATCTCATGGGAGATTGACCTCTTAAGAAGTCCGCCTTTTGGATTTTTTGACCAATGTTGTCTTCCGAAATGAGTTGTTCGCCTGTGAAAATCATTGGTTATCTTTAGAGACTATCTAACTTTTTGTGTACCTCTGTTAATGAAAATTGTTGAATTTCAAATTTATTTTTGTAGTAGTGATACAAGCTTGCACGTACACAGGTGAACAATGCGGCACAGCTGTTCCGGAAACCAGTGGCGCAATGCACGATGGAGGACTTCCCGCGTTGCATCTCGGCTAACTTGGAATCGTGCTTCCACCTTTGCCAACTCGCGCACCCTCTCCTCCTCAACGCCTCCATAACCGGAGGAGGAAGCCTCGTCAATGTCTCCTCCATCGGAAGTTTCTTGGCCCACCACGGGCTCGCACTCTATGGCACTGCCAAAGGTATTACTCTAACTTTTTTTAAATTCACATGACTTTTCAAATATTATGATTTCTAAATACAATTCTAAGCATACAACTTGAAAAGTTTTGAAGTAGGTTCCTTCAAAAAAAATGTTTAGAAGTAAATAATTATTCATCTTTTTTATAAGGTTTCACCAAGTATTGCAGAAGACATATTTTATTAATTAATTAATGTTGTTTCTTTATGTGCTGTCAACAAGATGATGGAAAAAAATCGTCCAGCTACTTGCCGAGACATGTACAACTGGAATTGTTCAATTCAAATTTAGAAATGGACGCTCCATTTTCCTCGATAAATTCCTTGGCATACGGGCAATCATTAAAAATTGGAAAATTTGAAAGTACTAGAGGAGATGCATGTGCGACATGCAAGTATTTGTAAAAACCTTCGTTTATGGTAAAGATGTAACAAAAGAAGTTTTAAGAAATCAATTCTTATATTTGAGTTCTTTGTTCTTGATCAAATCTAGCATGTTACTAATTAAACAAAGTTTCATGTCTATAATGTAAATAAGGTCTAATTACTTGGAAAACTCAACTGATTCTTTTTTGCATTTTATTACAGTAACCGGGCATGTTGTATTATGTAATTCTAAAAAAAGAGTCCGGTCTTAAATAAAAAACCTTTGAAAGCTTGTTTCGCACATGAGCTTAAAAAATCATTATTTATAGGTGAATATGACAATAGTTTTTTTTAGACAATAGCCTTATGAAATCGCAAACACCGTTAAGTGCATATGTAAAAGAAATACTTGTTTGAGATACGCTCGCCATCCTGAAATATAAGAAATACACACAGTTCAAAATCTATACCAAACTGTAACAAACCTTCCAAAATACAACATTCACACTTGCCTATCATTAATGTCTATTACCAACCTAAACAAATATATGGTAATAGAGGGTATATACATCATTTGGCTTACCATATATTGTGTCCGTGATAGTAAATTGGATTTATTTGCACCCATGCCAGCCGGAATGAACCAACTAACAAGGAGCCTAGCCACCGAGTGGGCCAGCGATAAGATTCGTGTGAACTGCGTGGCACCTGGGTTGATCATGACCGACATGCCGAGAGAGGTACTTATACTCACATGGTTATTTATTTATATAATTTTTTGATACCTTATTTATTTATTTATATACAATTGCCTATATGAAATTAGTTGACATTTAAATTAAATACTCCTAATAGGCACCACCGGAGGCGGTAGAGCAATCGTTATCACGTGTCTCGATGCAGCGGGCTGGCGAGCCAGAGGAGGTGGCGTCCATGCTGTCGTTCCTCTGCATGCCGGCGGCGTCCTACGTCACTGGCCAAGTCGTCGTCGACGGCGGCCGGACTATTAGTGCCTGATCTAGCAGGTGATTTAGCCGGCAGATAATAGCGCTCGTCGTGTTCATGTTTCTTCTTCCGTGATACGACCCTCCATTGTTATTTCGCGTTCTACGCTGCATCCTCTGCTGGTTAGGTGTTCTTGGTTTTTATTTCTACGTATATATATTCGATTGTGGCACCGTGGTATTGTCTCTGGCACCTGAGATATAGGAGAACTGTATTATTATCAGTGCTTCGTCTTCATCTACCTTTGGCAGCGCCCATTGTTCTCAGCGGTTGCCCATTGCCCGAGCGTTCGACGTGCAAGCAGCAGCAGCTCATTGCAGAAACCGCAAGCAGCCCGGCAGTGATCCAGCTTATCCGTGGCGCGGCAGAGGCGGCTTCTTTTTTTTTTCTTTCTTTTTTTTTAGAATGACAAAGAACAACGTAGTATGGAATTTTTTTTTTAATTTTCTTTAAAAAATTTTTTACAATTTTAATTTTTTGTTTCGAAATATGACAGAACTAGTCGCCCACAGTGGGCGTTTTTTAAAAAACGACCACTATGTGGGCGTTATATGTGACATGGCACAGGGACCGGCTCGCCTGCAAAAGTGCGCGCTGTTTTGTGGGCGGGCCTCGGAGCAGCCAACAAACGCCCACTGTGTGGGCGTTTTTTGCGTGCTAGGGTGCCGCCTGCAAAACAGCGCGCACTTTTACAGGCGGCCCCCTCGCCACCAAGGTCATGACAAGGTAAAGTGCGCGCTGTTTTGCAGGCGGCCCCCTGGCGCGCAAAAAACGCCCACACAGTGGGCGTTTTATGGCTGCTCCGAGGCCCGTCCGTAAAACAACGCGTACTTTTGCAGCCGGCCCCCTCGCCACCAAAAAACGCCCACGCAGTGAGCGTTTTTTGGGCGCCAGTGAGCCGCCCGCAATGGATTCCCTGAAGGTCCTGCTTCTGCAGCTCCCTCTGTGGTGGTTGCACGCGTGCACTTTTTATAAGTATGTCATGTGCCATTGCACTTGGTGTACCGATGCTCCAGTCTTCCCACTTCTGAGTCATTCATATCATTTTAAAACAAAATATTAAAATTAAAAAACGCCCACTGTGGGCGACTAGTTCTGTCATATTTCGAAACAAAAAATTAAAATTGTAAATTTTTTTTTAAAAAAAATTAAAAATAAAAAAAGTTCCGTAGTATGCGACTGCAGGAAACCCTGGAGGCCCAGCAGATGACATGGGCCATCAGCACTTTCAGCCGAGTCCGGGCGACGCGATGGGTTCTAACGGTGATCACTGTCCAAAGGTGGCCCAACAGTTGACATGGCCGATGCCACTCAAAAAAAAAAGAGGAAGTTAACATGGCCGATCAAAACTTCCAGTTCCAGCCCAAGTCCAAGCAGCGGTGCCTGCTACTGTACTATTTGGCAATTCATCACAAGGCAAGCTATGATCAGTTGGTTGGGTTCTTTGTGGTGGAACCTGCCCACTAAAGATTAAGTTCTTGACTTGGCACTGGTGCTCGTATTTTTCTAGATTTACTAAAGGATTTTTTAGCGTTATGCTTTAAGTGGTAAGCGACGTTCCCGTCGATAACGAGGCATCGGTGGTGACTTCGAAGATGCTCATAGGGGTAGAGTTTACGTATGTGTGTTTGTAGGGGTGAGTGTGCGTGCGTGTTAGGCGTCTACGTTGTGCTCTGTAATCTCAAAAATAAAACTATTGTACTATTTGGCAATTCATCACAAGGCAAGTTACTACTAAAGTACTAAGTACAAGCCAATATAAGAAGCAATTCAAGGTTCAGGTGCAGCAGCAACAGGGAGGGGAAGCCTAGCTTGGCGCTTGGCGCTGCACTGACGATTGGCAGGAAATTATGCCCCAGTCACGATCAGGACACTCATCCGATGGCCGCTTGCAAGCAACCAACTTGTGTGGCAGGCGTTGGTCCGAGGACACGAACAAATGGATGTACCCCGCTGCAAAGACGGACGTGTGGTGTGGTAGCACTGATTACCTACACCCCGCGCGCGCCCCGGCGGGAGCATCAGTGGCGGCGAGCGGTGGAGCCTAGCTGGCGCGACGGCGCTAGTCACCGGTGGCAGAAAGGGCATCGGCCACGCCATCGTGGAGGAGCTGGCGAGGTTCGGGGCGCGCGTGCACACGAGCTCACGCAGCGTGGCGGACCTGGAGGAGTGCCGGCGGCGGTGGGCCGAGAAGGGGCTGAGCGTCACCGTCTCCGTCTGCGACGTCGCCGTGAGCGGCTCGTGAACACGGTGAAGGAGACCTTCGACGGCAAGCTCGACATCCTGGTAAGTGGTAGTAAACAAAAACAATCCAAACCTCTCTCGTCCGTGCATGCAAAAGCACAACCTCTGTCGTCGTCGGTCCCACCATGCCATTGTCCGCCGGTCGGTCGACGTCGATGGCATTCGTATGCGCAGGTGAACAACGCCGGGATCGTCTTATTCAAGCCGACGACGGAGTGCGCGGCGGAGGACTACTCGTGGATGATGACGACCAACCTCGAGTCGTGCTTCCACCTCAGCCAGCTCGCGCACCCGCTCCTCCTCAACGTCACCGTCGCCGGTGGCGGAAGCATCGTCCACGTCTCCTCCATCGGCGGCGTGCGAGCTTACCCGTTGCAAGCGCTCTACGCCACCGCAAAAGGTAGGTCGTAGAGCCCATACAGTCCTTGTGCAAGGAAATCATTAAATAAATATAAAAATTACGAATTTGAGGTTCAGAAGATTTTTTTTGCGACATATATATTTTTTAATAATAATTGTCCTTGCAGGAGGACTGAACCATCTGACGAGGAGCCTGGCTGCCGAGTGGGCGCAAGACAGGATCCGCGTCAACTGCGTCGCGCCGGGCATCGTCATGACAGACATGCTTAAGGAGGTAAGTATATGCATGATTTTTATTAGCTATAGTCATAATCAAACCTGTGAAATCCGTATCAAATCTGTGGCATACATGCATGCAGGCACCGGCGGGGGCGGGCGCTGGAGGAGGAGCTGTCACTGATCCCGATGCGGCAGGGCGGCGGGCCCGAGGAGGTGGCGTCGTCCCTGGTGTCATTCCTCTGCATGCCGGCGGCGTCCTACGTCACCGGGCAGGTCATCTGCATCGACGGCGGCCGGACCATCAGTGCCTGATCCACGCCGGCGGCTGCACAAGATCGATTCAATCTGCTGCCTGCAGAGCCAACTGCTTAATTTGCAGTTTGAGATTGGGTGCAAAATGTGACCGTCTGAAATTAGCGTTGTAAGATTATTCAGCATATATACAGTAGTTCAGTTTTTAATTCGTTCGAAAACTCCAAAGACTTTTCACCGCAACTCATCCATCAAAATCTTAGGTGAAAGTTGAACACATCACAGGCACGAGCCTGAAGCAGCCGACATGAAGAGAGCGAGCCAGATCCTGTGCCAGTGCAGGCTGAAAACAGGCAGTCGTTTTGGGCTCTACACGGTCCTTGGGCCTCCGCTTACCACGTACTCCTAGGTCGTTATTCTGTGCAGCCCTTTTCTGAGATTCGTCTGCTTGGGGGGCTTAGGCCCGTTTAAGCAACTTTGAAGAATTTTTTTTATTAATAAACTAAAAAAATTACAAAATTAGTCTCCGTTTTCAAAAAATTGCAGGGACAGGCCACCAGTCACCCGTTGGAAGGGCGAAGATGGGCCTTGTTGCCCGACTGGCGGGCTACCTGGGCTATGTCGCCCGACCAACAGGCGACGTGGAGCTCGTCGCCCGGCCGATGGGCGACGTGGCCCATATCGCCCGACCAGGGGGAGACTTGGCCGTGCACGTGGCATGGCGGGCCCCACGTCGCCCGACCAACGGGCGACTTTGGCCCCTGTCGCCCGAACACGGGGCGACGTGGCGGCTTTATATAAGGCAGCCGGCCGCTGCCGGCTAGCGCGGAAGGGGAGAAGAGAAGAGAAGGAGAGGGAAAGAAGAGAAGAGAAGAGAAGAGGAAGAGAAGAAGAAGAGGAAGAGGAAGAAGAGAGGAAGAGGAAAATTTTTGGTAAGTAAAAAAATAATTTTATATATAATTATTTAATGTGTGTTATATTAATGGTTAGATAATGTAATGAGCAGTTGAGCGATTAATATTATATTTTGGTAGTATTACTTATATTCTTATTATATATATATTGTTAAATTAAATAGTTATAGTTGAAATAATATTAGTAATATATTAGTGAAAAGGTATTATAGCTGAAATTTTTAGATTACACAGATGTCAGAGAAGTTAGGATTTCAAATTTATTATGGAGAAGGAGAAATTATTCAAGGTGTACACGGGGTTGATCTGTCAGGATTTGCCTCAGTAAGTAGATGGATGTCTAGGACAAATGAGAGAACAATTAGTGGTGTGCAGAATTAGTTGATGCGAATATTTAGGCTTGACAGCAACCAACATGACGTTAAGGTCATGGGTATCGTTAGTCGTGCTCGGGAGGGCACTTTTTAGGAGTTAGTACCGCTTAATGCAACATCAACATAGAGAAAATACGTCAACAAAGCTGTAGAACGTGGGTGGCCTTTAGTCCTTCTTGCTCAGGCATATACGAAGGAGGTTCATGAGGTACACGGTGTAGAAGAAGAAGGAGGTCCAAGCCATGACAATCACAATGATAATGAGGAAGATAATGAAGAGAGTGATCATCACCTGTCATCTATGGTACCGACGGGTGAAGCGGACGAAGGAGAGCGCATAGAGCATATAGTTCAAGAGATGGCGATGGAAGATATGGAGAATGAGAATATATCTGAAACTGACTCATCTGAAGATGATAATGAAATTCCTGTCCCACTGGAGTGGAATAGTAACAGTTCGAAGAATTTGATGATCAACGAAGGAAATTCTGTGCCGTGGGAATATCATGAGAATGAACTAGTAGAGGGAGCTATGTATAAAGGCAAAGATGAAGTAATGAGTGCCGTGAAGTACTGGTCTCTGTCAATGAAGCGGTCTTTTGTAGTTGTTAAGTCCAACAAGAAAGTATATGATGTTAAATGTGTGTTTTCGGACTGTCCATTTAGGGTACATGCTTATGAGCAAAAATAGAGTATAATTTGGAAGTGCTCTATAGTAACAGAACATACATGTGAGTTACAAGAATTAGAGAAGTCCAATACAGCTCTTACATCGAGCTTCATTGCAGAGTACATGTATAATCGAATTATTGATAATTTAAGGTATGAGCCGAAATCTATAGTGACTACTATAGAGGAAGATTTTAAATACACCATCCGCTATTCGAAGGCGTGGCGAGCGAAACAGAAGGTCATTGAGAAGAGATTCGGTTCGTACGAAGCATCTTATGAGAACCTACCAAGATTGTTAGAAACCGTCAGACAAAAAAATATTGGTACATATTATGATATCATGGATGTGTCTGATCCAAAAGAGGCCGGAAAGTTAATACTTCGTCGAGCCTTTTTTGCACTAGGTCAATGTATAATGGCATTTCATCATTGCAGACCTGTTTTATGCATGGATGGTACATTTCTAACAGGAAAGTATAAAGGTCAGATTCTAACTGCTATTGGTGTTGATGGGAATAATCAAGTACTACCAGTTGCTTTTGCTTTTGTGGAAAGTGAGAACACAGATAGTTGGTATTGGTTTCTGGAGCGTGTGAAGTTAGCAGTGGTGCAAGGGCGACCTAATGTTTGTGTCATACATGACCGACATGCCGGTTTGTTGAAGGCAATAACGGATATGCAATATGGTTCAGTGGAGCGTGATCTTCCTCCTCGATGGTCGGACATACAATCAAGATGGTGCATGAGGCACTTGGGTACAAATTTTTTCAGCCATTTCAAAAATAAACACCTTATGAATATGTTTAAGAGGTTGTGCAATCAGAACCAACAAAGAAAATTCAATGCAATGTGGACACGTCTTGATGAATTAACAACAAAGCAAACAGAAGAGTTAGCGACTCGTACGAATCAAGACCCGAATGATATGTCTGTTCCTCTTTCAGGCCTCCCAACGGATGCCTTGAGGAACGTGGTTCGGAGGTCGGGGTCATCAATCAGGTGCTTCTCAGATTGGATTGAGTACGAACCGAAGGAGAAGTGGTCATTATTATATGACATAGATGGGGCGAGGTTTGGAATAATGACAACAAATTTGGCGGAGGTGTACAATTGGGTCATTCGAGGCATGAGAGGATTACCTCTTGTAGCAATCGTAGAGGGTATTTTGCATGGAACATGTAAGTACTTTCGTGAAAGATATATGGTTGCTTTTAATGCGATGGTAGATAATACATTGATTTTTTCAACATTCATGACAAATTACATGAAAAAAAGGTGGAGAAGGCAAGCTTGCATCGTGCACGTCCTATGGGCACAGTAGAGAATCGCTTTGAAGTTCTGTGTAGGGATCGGGGCCGTCGTGGTGGCAATCGAGAGAGAATTGCACAAGAGTGTATTATTCGTTATAACTCATGCAGCTGTTCGTGCATGAAACCGAAACTTCTACACAGGCCGTGCTCACATGTTATAGCAGCTTGTTCACTTACTAATTTGTCCCCGAAGCCTTATGTCTCACATTATTTTACGAAGGAGATAGTCATGACAACCTGGAATGCAGAGATTTATGGTTTCGTAATATTTGGTAGTTTTACAAACAATCCTGGCAGTAACTACCTGCGGGGGCCTGATAAGGACAAATTAAGACAGAAGCCTGGTCGTCGTAAGACACGGCGTACTAGAAATGATATGAATGACTCAGAAGTGGGAAGACTGGAGCATCGGTGCACCAAGTGCAATGGCACAGGACATACTTATAAAAAGTGCACGCGTGCAACCACCACAGAGGGAGCTGCATAAGCAGGACCTTCAGGGAATCCGCAAGACGACCGGCGCCCTCGTGCACGTCGTGGATTGCTGAATCAAGGCGAAAATGCTCTTTAAAAATAATAGTATGTCTGCTTTTTTTCGATTTGTTGTGTCATAGTATTAATTATATTTGTGCATTACTTTTTTTACATTATTTAGATATTTTAGGTATGGCGATGGATGAGGGACACTTGGAGTTGTTGGACGCATAGTTGGACCAGCGCCACCGGTCCTACTTGAGTGCTGTGACAGCTGCTGAGCTACCTGTTCTACGGCCTAGGGTACCTCAGGAGTTGTGGCAGCTGGACGAACGATGGATACCGAGGTATGCACGATAACACGTTCACTTATTTGTTTTACTCATACAGACGATTTGGTAATATATATTTATATATAAATGTTGTATATGCTACAGGCTACGAGCAGCTGGTCTACTGCCTCTGTGTAGGCTTGTGCAGGCTAGTGTTGTTGAGGCCCCGGCCGATGCGGTGACACGGTTCAACTTTGACCATTCCTTACTTGCGGCATTGGTGGACCGCTGGAGGCCTGAGACGCACACGTTCCACTTTCCTTGCGGGGAGATGACTCCCACACTCGAGGACGTCTCCTACTTACTTGGTGTCACCACTGTTGGGCAGGCCGTCAGCCGTCCAGACGTGGAGGCCACTTGGCGTGAGGACCTTCTAGTCCGTTTTGAGGGTGTTGTGCGTCGACCAGATGCTCCAGAGTATCAAACTCTTGCTGAAAACCAGCATCACGGGCCTACGAAGACCTGGCTCTTGCAGTTTCAGGTAAATAGATAACACTGTGATATAGTTCATTAACATCAAATATTCATATGTATGTTAAATGAAATTTGAACTTCTATTTTCTAATTCAGGCCGAGTATATCCACCCTGCGGCGGATGAGGCCACTGTGTCGAGGCACTTGGAGGCCTATCTGTTTGGTTGTTTGGTTGGATAATGTTCACATCGTCGCATGGGAACTCTGTCGCGAAGCACTTGATTCACTTCACGCGCGAGATAGCGGACGCACCGCTCGACGCCGTGCCGCAGTACAGTTGGGCGTCCGCTATCTTGGCAGCCACGTACCGAGGTCTTTGTGATGCGTGCACAAAGACCGACCCGTCAGCTATCCTCTCTGGTTGTCCACTATTACTTCAACTCTGGTCGTACGAGCGGTTTAGTATTGGACGACTAGTCATGGATTTCTCGACTTACGGAGCAGGGTTATACGGGGAGACGGAGGAGGACGGCCCTACGATGGGTTCGTTGTGGGTCCGGCGGCGGGTAAGTCTTCTATATCGCGGTTGAACCTGTTTCTATTTATTTTCGAATAAATTACACCTTACTATTATTTTCTATACAGTCTACTTAGGCAAACATTCAGGTTCACAGAGCCTATCCTAAGTACATGGCAGCGTTCGACCGGATTAGGCCAGACGACGTCCGCTGGACACCTTACAGCATGGAGGAGATTGTCGTACGAGCGCCTAATGGGTTGTCGTCGTTCTGCACGAGGGATCAGGAGTACTAGATGACACGTAAGGCTGTCGTTTTCGACATCTTTGTCGAGGACTACGCTCCTCACAGAGTGATGCGGCAGTTTGGTCGTAACCAGACGTTCCCACTCCCGGTTGCCCATATTGTTCCTCTTTCCGTGCACGGGTAAGTATAAGACAATTAATTCGTTCTGATTGAGTATTTAATATATATAGAAAGATAATTAATACGTTTTGAAATCCATAGTTACATGCGGAGGGGTCTACCGGCAGGCGTTACTTGGTCCTCCCGTATACAGCCATGGGTCGACGAGTGGGCCAACGCACTACATGATGTGACCTACGAGCCCAGACCGTTTTCCTTGGAGGCTTACGGGGACTACTTACGTTGGTATATTCCTCGCACATGGATCAGAGTCACGTATACACCAGCGGAGCCACGGACCCACGTCCCCAGGTTGACGGACACGTACCCTGTGCACAGAGATCAGACGATGTCGTTGGCGGTACGATCTTTATGAACTTCAACCCACTTTGTTTAATATTTTTCTTATCGTAATTACTTCAATGTTCTTGTTTTGTTAATAGGCTGACATGGGTCACCGTATCACTGTGGATGGTGGATCGCTCTTGCACCGGTTAAGGGAGGGCATTCAGATTACCAGCCACGAGCTTACCGCTGCGGTCCAGAGGATGTACGACTTTGCTGCAAACATTGTCAAGTTGACGTCGTGCCGGGCCTGCGGGCGATAGCCGGATGTCGTCCCTCGACGTTCACACGTGACACACAGGCCTGACGGACGACGGCGCCACTACCTCCGCGGCCTACGTACCAAACAGGTGAGTAACTTATATTTTCTTCGTATGTAGTAATGGTAACTTGTTCGTTACTTATAAGTTTTATTATTCAGGTCCACCTACGTACTCTGCCGGTTGGCGTCCGGAGTTCGATATCATTGGATCATCTTCGCAGCCTGCTCACATGCCTACAGGTACGATATAGTTGCGAAATTTAATTATATTATCTAATACTGCTTTATTCGTAACATTACATTCACTCGGCATGGTCAGGTATGCACTTTGACGGTTCGCGGTATCAGTTCGATTTTGGATGTTCCTCTTCACACGCTGTACCCATGGTTCCAGGTATGACCTACTTTTAAGAGTTCGACACGTTATATATTAGTTTTACCATCAGCGTTATCATAACATTGGTCTTATATGTTTAGGGACGACCCATTACGACTACGAGGGATCGGACATCTCTGAGCACGCTGACACTTTTCGTCAGCGATCCCCGTCACCCTTCGACCTTGACAGTTACCTGGAGCAGGAGCCGGCGGATGTACTTGCGTCATCGCAGTTACGTGAAGCACCACCACAGACACAGCCCTCACAGGACGAGTATGCGACACCAGCTGCTGCTGGAGGCCGTCCTGCACGTGTTATAGTTCCTCCTTCGCCGTTTACTTACTCAACCGGCCATGTGTGAGCGGGCCGCAAAGCACCAAAACCTGGCACGATTAGGGGTGTTGCACCTAAGCGTGGACGATATTAGTTTTGTATGATTTGCCGCCGATGTTGTTTTCTATGATATTGTACTGATACTATTTTAGTTTTTAGAACTTAATTAATGTTTCACTGTTGTATTTTTTCATCTATTAAGCTTGGGCGAGCACACGACAACGGCGTTTTCACACGCCCATTGCATGACTGCGTATTATTTTTGCTATTTCTCTGACTTCGATATTTTTTCTGAAATTTCTAAATAAATAAATATTATTTTAAAAAAAATCCAAAATTTTTTCTGAAATTTCCAAATAAATAAATATTATTTTAAAAAAAATCCAAAAAACCAGGTTGCCCGTCGGCGGGGCGAACATCAGGTCGCCCTTTGGCTGGGCGACTAGCCTGGTCGCCCTTTGGCCAGGCGACGTGGGCCTGGTCGCCCTTTGAACGGGCGATTCTCTCACGTCGCCCTTTCAACGGGCGACTGGTAGCCTATTCCTGCAATTTTTTGAAAACGGAGACTAATTTTGTAATTTTTTTTAAAAATAAGTTTATTAATAAAAAAATTCCAACTTTGAAAGCCTCTTTATATGTCCTTGCTAATCTGTAGGAATAGTGATGTTGGTGAAAAAAATACATTTTAACAACATTTTTATTTAGTTTTTGAAACATAATCAACCTCTACTCTGAATTTCCTAACTACGCTGTAAACCTATTGGTATTTTGATTAATAGTTGAAAGGCCGGGTCTTTTGGCCCTTGAACTCTAGAAAAAGACCTGGTAATAGAGAGATATTTGGTGGGTGAAAGAATTTTTCTTCAAATAAATGGCTCTCCATATGTAGGAAATTCAGAAATCTTTCTTAGGCTTTCAACTTCTGCCTCATTTTCTGCAGAGGGTATAAACGCATACACTTATTGAGCTGGCTCGATTTCAAGGCCATAGACACTGTGCCTCGAAGAGCACCATCGAAAGGACGGAGCCCAAAATCTCAAGATTGATGAAATCAGCAAAATCAACTTAGTGTCAAGGGAGACAAAGAATTATATTCAAGCATGTAGTCACTGCTATGAATGCACGCGCACACACCATATCTCTAATATCACCTTCTAGTTACTAATTTGTAATGTAAATTAAAGTATGCTGTAGAAATGCTTCGTGTAAATCAAGTTTATATTGGATAACTAGCTAGTTCACTAGTTTCACGGACCGTTTTGAGCCACATGGTTACTTTATATTGAAACCGTGTCTATGAAAATAGACTTTCAAGGCGGCCATGCCAATTGGCAAACATTCACCCAAAACAAAAGCCAGCGATCAATTTTCAGACAGCCCACAACTTTCCTTTTTTAGTAAAAAAAAATTCCGCAACATTCCTTTTTTGAAAAATTTCTATTTTTAGCAAAAGTAAAGAAAGGTTAAAATGCCAGACATATAACTTTTATCTCTAACTTATAAATATTAGTATAATACCCGTGCTAACGTCATGAATTTATTTTAAGATGCACATAAAAATAACCAAACGATGAGTTTTTTCATAGCTTAACTGTACACAATTATATTTGAGCATTATGTAACCCAAGAAACACTTTTGCATAAGGCATAATAAAGTTATTATTTCTTGCATGAACCATCTAAGTTACACTTCCTTAAGCATTTCTTGGAGATCCTGATAGTATAGTGTCTGTGCTAACACTACAGTGACATTTAATAATGATCAAGCAACCAATAAAATATATCGCCATTGTGAAAAAGCATAAATGAAAAATAAAATGAGATGGCAATAAAATGTATTGCCAATGGGAAAAAGAATAGGCCGTCTGATTGCTTTCACTTGAAGTTAGCGAAACATCAAGAGTTCCCAACATAGAATAATGTTGTCAATTTGATTCCTCCTAGCATTAGATTTGTTGTACAAAATTTGTGGAAGTATATAGGCTACCTAGTAAAGCGATTGACATATGCTCATCCGTACCGGCCAATATAGTTTAACTTTGACCAAGTTTATAGTAAATACGATTAGCATTTATGTCTCCCAAAAAATTTATTAAAAAATATATTATATAAGCAAACATAATGGTATTTATTTTGCATCTTGAATGTTAAATATTTTTTATATAAATTTAGTTAAAGTTTAAATTGATTGACTCTCAAGAATCGAGAACTGTCTTCTCGATGGTGGGAGGTAGTACTCCTCTGAAAAGGACGCCCATCTGATAAGTCAAGTCCATCAGAAAAATGATTCAGGGAATCTTCATGCTCTGTGGTAATTGGAAGCTATGAGGTGCATTTATTTAGTTAGTGTGGGTCCCATAGAAAAATGGTTCCACCTACCAAATAGCATCTGGAACTTCAGAATTGCATATTTTTCTTGGATATACCTTAAAATCCTAGAATTGCATTCCGTTATGAAGAAAATAGAGTGCATTCCTCTTCGGAGTAATGGGGAAACAAAGGGAATACAGATTCAGATTCCTATAGCACCCTTTGGAATAGAATAAATTAGGCGGATTTCCCGTACGTTGCCATTAAAATTTAAGGATCAAGAAAGTATAGCTCACGCGTTATCATAGAAATTGCTGATGGTTAGAATAAAATTATTTATACAAAAGGATAAAAAATTATAAGTTAATGTTAGTGGATGCCATGGTATAATGCTAGCTAGTGCATATTACTTGTTGTCATGTAGATCATTATTACAAATGCTAGTTGACTATAAATGCATTCGATAGTGGACTGATAAGATGGATAGTAAATGAATGAGGCTTAATGGGAAGTGGATGACGCGGCGCAAGGACAGGCTAGAGAAATATGCTAATAGGTTTTTACTTTGTAAGAGTTTAAGATTAGGTTGATTAATAAAGCAAGCATTATTAGCTCTTAAAATACCTTTAAGATTCTGTCTATCAAACATCTAGGGGCAAAAAAAATATGTTTTCGATTTCTCTGTTTTGCGCTTGCATTCCTCACATGTATATACATACACAGCTACCGGCAGAGGCGGTGCAGCCAGAGTTGTCACGCATCCCGATGCGGCGGGCTGGGGAGCCGATGGAGGTGGCGTCCCTGGTGTCATTCCTCTGCATGCCGGCGGCGTCCTATGTCACCGGACAGGTCATCTGCATCGATGGAGGCCGGACCATTAGCGCCTGATGGCTGATGGACGACGGCCAGCTACTGAACTGAAGAATATGAAAAATATGGTACACTGGCATACTGCATTGCTTTGGTCCAGGACTGATACAGACGGGTTTGTTTGCTCGGCCGTCCATAATAATTCACCTTGGACAATTTATCTGCTGGAAACATGGAACTGACAGAAAGGTGCCAACTGCTTCATTATAACTCTTTGTGTCGTTTGTTTTGGGTTGGGGTGAAAACATGATCGTTTCAGGTTGTACTGTAATATAATTTCTTTTCAGCATTTGTTCCAAACTGAAGATATTTCACCAAAACGCATGCATCTATATCTTCATGAGTTTCATGAGACAAGGAACCAGTTCCTAGGCCATGACACAAGCTAGAAGAGATGAAAAACAATTATCCGCGACTAGAAGTGGCAAAAATTATAAAATACGGTGCTTCTTCCATTCCAAAATTATAAAATATTTTGGTTTATTAATTCCAAACTGGATGGATCAAGCTGGCACACACCGGCCGGTTCCAACTGCGGGAAGCGGGATTCGAAGTAGAGGATGGGGATTTGGGAGTGGGTGAGGAATCTCACAGGGTTGGGTGAAGAATTTCATGGGAGTTGGGCAGTTTTCGTGAGAACGAGGGAGGGAAAAGGAAGAAATGGGTCATCGGGTTTAACTCGCTGAGTGTGGATGGGTGCGCAAGAGACTCTAGAGTGTGTTTGGTTGGAGGGATGAGAAGGAATGGGATGGAGCTGACAAGTGCTAGTCGACGTTGGAGTGTCTGGCTGTGTAATCGATAATCACAGTCTACAATTTATACTGTCAAACTTCTCTTCTACTTAATGAAAGATGTGCCGTACCTTACTGTCTCGGAAAAAGTGCTAGTTGATACTGTAGTACCCGGTGCGGCGGGGACGGTGAACCTGCGGAAGTGGCGTCCCTCGTGTTGTTCCTCTGCATGCCGCCCGCGTCCTACGTCACCAGGCACAGGCAGGTCATATGCATCGACGTTGGCCGGACCCATCATTGGCTGATCCATGCCGGAGGCCGCCAGGCCTGGCCTGGCAAGATTCAATCTGGCTGGGCTAACTGCTTTGTTGCTCCCGGCTGGTTTTTGTTTGGGATTGGGTGCAAAATGTGATCGTGTCAAATTTGCACTGTAAGATTATTCAGCATATATACAATAGTTCAGATATTGGTCCAATAGCTCCAAAGATTTTTCACCAGAACGCTATTTCAAAATCTTAGGCTCATTCATGAACAGTTCACGAGTCTGAAGGAGCCCGACATGAAGAGAGACAGTGAGGCTGAAAACAGGCAGTGGTTTTGGGCCGTACACGAGCGTTGGGCCTCGCCTTTCACAAGGCAGCTGTTCTGCGCAGGCCTTTTCTGCAATTCGTCTGTTTGAGGGACTTGGGGCCGGTTGGCGGTTAGTGTTAGGGACTCTTTATATCTCCTTGTAAATTGCTAGGAATAGTGATGTTGGTGAAAAAAATACTCTCTAACATCATTTTTAATTAGTATTTGAAATATGATCCTCCGAATTCCCCGCAAGTCAGAGATAAAGTACAAACAAAATAGAGACGAGGGTGAAAAATATAGAGATCAATTTTTCTTTAAATGGCTCTCCATATGTAGGAAATTCAGAAATTTGACGTAGGCTTTAACTTCTGCTTCATTTTCGCGACTCTTTTTTTTTTCTGGCAATCCAGACACTGTAAGCGCATACATTTATCGGGTGCTAGCTGGATTTGATGGTCTAAAGTTCAATCACTAGACTACGTTAACTCCGGACCCTCCGAATAAGAGCTCTAAAGTGTTGTATAAAGTTTAGCCAAACACAAAAAAACTTTAAACCACACAAGTAGGCTAAAGTGGTAAAGTTTTAATTTTTTTTAACTTTAGCTGACTAAACTTTTGATCGTAGGATCCAAACAAAGCCTTATTAATATGCCCACATACAAACTATGCCTCGAAGAGCACGTTAGTGTCGAAGGTGACAGACAATAATATTCAAGCATGCACAGTCACTCCTATGAATGCACACGCATACACTATACCTCTAATATCACCTTCTAAAAATTATGCCAGTAGATTTTGAGATTGACGAATTCATGCATATATATATGTCTTGATGCAACTATGGGTTACATGCCACATAAAGTGGTTCACATTTGACCAACTTTTTAAAAAATGATATTCAACTTTAAATTAATTTATTATGAAAATATATTTCATAATTAATCTAATGGTATTTATTTAGTGTCTCCAATATTGATATCTTATATTTATAATTGGTCAAATTTAAGGTCCTAAAATATGATACTGTGCTAAAGTTGTATTTTTTCAAGGATCAATTGGTGTTTTGTGGGGCTAAAATTATGTGTCACTTGCAATGAAAAAATAGGCTCAAAAAGTACCAGTACAGCTGTAGTGTACTGCAATCAAGTCAACAGCATTATACTATTTGCCACTTGTATCACAACATTTTTTTTCTAGAAGAAGCACAGGTTGAAGACTTTTTTCCTCGAACAGCTGAACAAGCACATGGTGGAACATTTTCTTTTTGTTCAACAAGGACGACACGGTGGCCCGTATTTCATTAAAAGGTACTGCCATCGTACCATTATAGTACAAGTTGAAGTTGAACACACTAAGATACACAAAAACATAGGATGGCAGCGGCGGCCGGCGGTAAGATATGGAGCCTGGCCGGCACGACGGCGCTGGTCACCGGAGGCAGCAAGGGGATTGGACACGCGATCGTCGAGCAGCTGGCCGGGCTTGGCGTGCGGGTGCACACGTGCGCCCACAGCGCGGCGGACCTGGAGGAGTGCCGCCAGCGGTGGGCCGAGAAGGGGCCGACAGTCGAGGGAATCACTTCCTTCTCCTCTAGACGCCGTGAGGAAGACGCCGATGTCCCTCCTGGTTGTCAGTGGGAAAGAGGATTATATGACGGTGACCTATTTGTACTTATTGCGCCCTTTGTAGTGGAAACATTATTATTTTTCTATCCTAGTCAGGATGTTGTGCCGCTTCTTTGAGAATCATCTCATTAGTGTTGTTGACTTCCAAGGTTGGAAAGATGTTCTCCGATGTACTTTTGCTATAGATATGTATAAGATGTGAAAACAGTTGGATTGATATACTAATTACATGTAGAAGAAAGCAGGAGTTGGTAGATTACCTTGTCTATCCTACCATTATCGTTGTAGTTTCTACTTTTGAGTGTTGTATGTGATGGGACTGTGCATTAATGTGAAGTTGAAGCCTTGCCGGTGTTTACTTATAGTTTGTATTTATTAGTGAGATCGGATTGCACCACCATTGGTTAGATTATTCTTTTTAGATTCTTTTGACCAAAACAGGAAGATAGATTATTTAGCAATAGATATAGGTCGGACAAATATAGGTTAGACGTATTTTTTTGGCTGGTGGTGACATGTTTAGAGACTTTTGTGAGATGTTGGGTCAAGTTTGTTAATTGAATATCTTCATGATGAATACATTGTTTTTTAGATCAGCTGGCTCGAGGTAATGTATTTATAAATATGTTATCAAAATATCTATTATTTACTTTATATTAAAAAAGTAGTACTTGTCGGGATCCAATATTCTGACATCCCTTAGTGAAGGCTTTGACCATCCTCAGCGTGAACGGTTGACGACATAAACAGAGAGCGCAACTAACTGGAGGCCCTACAAGAAAGGCTCAAGCGGACCATTGGAATGTGTGGCCCAACAAGAGGCCCTTCCCAATGGTCAAACACCTCGCCCGACCCCTCCTCTCAGATATAGCAGTTCGGCTCGCCTGACCGCGCGGGATCAAACCCCCTTTTTATAATTCCCGGATGATAATTCGTCTGACGGCTCGGATGAGAGCTACGGTCGGGCGAATCGTGCCCCGCCACAAGGAGGGGCCCGATGGCTACTCGCCTCGCAACAATGGAGGACACGTACTGTGCGTGCTAGCAGAGGGATGGCAGAAAGGGAATGCTCGAGCAGCCCGAGAGCACATTAGAGCACGCTCAGGGCATCCGCGTGTGGAGGGAGCTGGCTGGTCGGCACCGCGCCACCTAGGCCTTGTAGGAGGCCAACCGGTGCGACGTAGCTTGTACCAAAAGCCGCACCGTCCCGGATGGCAGGACGGCCCGAGGGCAGTGAGCAGACGGCGTGGCACTGTAGACGCATTTTTGATGACGGAATAATATGGGGGATGGGTCCAATTCCCTTAACGGCCAAAAATAGGGCTTCGACCTGCATCCAAGGAGACGATTCCTGGAGCCTTAGATGTAGGAATCTTTATTTATTTCACTTAGATGGAGGGCGGCCATCCTCGGGACGACCTCTGGCGATGTAAGCCAAGGCCCTTCCCTTGAGCTATAAAAGGGGAACCTTGGGACTCTAGAGGACTGGTTCACTTGAATCCTATAGTAAGTGAACACCCTTCTCCTTCACACACCTACTCACCACATAAACATAGAGATTTGGGTTTTCTTTTGAAGCTTTCTCTCGACCTTAGTTTGTAACCCCCCTACTACAAGCTAATACAAAAGAGCGGGCATCACACCAGCCCACGACTGGACATAGGGATTTTTCTGCATGAACCAGAATAAACCCCTTGTGCCCGCCTAAGCTCTACCATCTGATCGTCTAAACGCGCTCACACGTAGAATCACTGTCACCCCGGTTTACGAAACACCGACAATACCAATTCAAGGCTATACTGTTTGCTACTACAATGCATAAAAAGTCATTATAGCTTAGACCGCGACAATTAGGATAATTATTATATATAATTAATTAATATGTGGTATTTTTGTTTTTCATTTATATATAATATATATAAAAGGCACCACACATGTATCTTGTTTGTTAGCGTTGATGAAATGCCTCTAATTTTTTGTATTAAAAAAACATGTTACCCTTTTATTAATAGATTAGCGAACCAGGACATGATGGAGTCTAATATTATATTTTATTAATATATTACAAAGTGAATGTGATCGTAAGACATATGAGATATATTTTTAACTATAATTGTGAACGTCGGTGAATGATCTTTTAATAATACAAATATTTTTGTAGTAATATAGATATTTTGTTAACAAATTGTGAACGTGATATAGCATATATGATCGTAGGACTCATCAGATCTTTTAACAATGCAATACCATTTGACGTGATTAATATGACTCATGTGTCGTTAGTAGTCACGTAGGACCAATCAAGATTCTCCAAACGGTCAAGTTTTTTCTTCTTTATTAAAAATTGCTTATATAGCTACAATAATGGCATAGGTGCGTAATTTTTCTCACAAGCAAAAATAGATCAAATGGTTATGAATAGCTAAAGCCTTTGATTTGATGGCCGGATGTTTCTAATTAATATGAGAATTTATAGTATTTATCTTTTTTTCTATCCTATCTTATGAGAATTAACGTGAAGGTTCCGTTAAAGTCTCTAATTAATACTAATAGTAAGATTCTCTCTAGTGTCTGACACATGCATACATTCATATACCTTGGATTGCCCTTGCACTGATGATTATGCATGTAGGAGGAAACCAGCTAACGAGGAGCCTATCTGCTGAGTGGGCCCACGATAAGATCCGTGTCAACTGTGTCGCGCCAGGTGTGGTTATGACAGACATGGCTAAAGAGGTACTCCATCCATCCCAAAAACTATCATACTTGCTTTACGATCTTAATAAGCATTATTAGATAGATGGTAAAAATAAATTTCATTTTTTGGAGTTATAAATGCTTATACTATTTTTTTATAAACATTGTCAAATACAGGTTTTTTTTTACTTAGTCCAAATTTAAAATGACATTCTTTTTGAGCGTGAACAAATGTATATATCGTTTTCTGTGGTCTGAGCGATCAAATCTGCAAAATTGTAATGCTGTCGACGTGAAGATACATGGCAGCATTAGATTTTGTGACGGTAAATGTAATCTGTGAAACATACAGCTATCGGCAGTGGTGGTGGAGCAGGAGCTTTCACGCATCCCGATGCGGCGTTTTGGCGAGCCGGCGGAGGTAGCGTCCCTGGTGTCGTTCCTCTGCATGCCGGCGGCGTCCTACATCACTGGCCAAGTCATCTGCATCGACGGCGGCCGTACCATCACTGGCCAGTGAAGAATAGATGCGGTCTACTGTGCATTGCATTGGTCATTGTCATGGCGTCATAAGCCATTTCACCTTTCGCAGTTTCTGTTGGAAACTTGGAACTGACAGAAATGTGCTAAACTGCTTCATTACTTTGTGTGCCGTTTGTTTTGTGTTGGGTTGGAAACATAATCGTATCATGTTGTACACTTAATGCAGTTGCTTTTAAAACATCTAAGGCCCCCTTTGGCTCACGGGGCAATTAAAGGAATAGGATAGGAAAGGACGAGCGTAGGAAAGATTTCTCTGGAATGGGCACTGGCTTTCCTTCGTCTCCCTCCACCCGCGCCGTGCCAGGTCTGGGACAGGCAGCAGTTAGCACTAGCGCCGCTGAGCCGTCGCAGCTAGCGCAGCCGGCCGTCCCCTTATCCGCACGGTGGGCGCCCGCATACGCGTCCTCCTCGCCGGTCTCCGTCGCGGGCGCGCGACAGCTCTAGGCGGCGGCGCATCTCGAGGCGGACAAGCTCCTCAGCCGGCTAGGGAGCTTCGGGCGCGCAGCAGCCCCACGCTCCTCTCCCTCCATTCGTTTGCGGCTCTCTCTCTCCCCCACGCCCCACGCCCCTCTCCCTCCCCACGCCCCATTGCGCCTGTGCCAGCGCCGGCCATGCCGGATCTGTCGCCGGCGGCCATAGATCCGTCGGCGCGGGGCGGGCCCGCACGCCCGAGTCGCCGTGGTGAGGGTGGCTGGGCGCTGGGCGAACGGCGGTGAAGGAGCAGCGTGGTGGCGGCGTGGAGAGCGGTGAGCAGCTCATCCCGTTCGGCGGCCTCTCGCTCGAGTCGCACCGCGGCGATGTCGGAGTGTACGGCGGCATGCTGCGTGCGGTGCGCTTGTTTCCCTGTGACAGTGGTGCTCTGCTGGGTGGCGCACGCCCCGCTCTGCGTCGCGCGGCGGTGCTGTGGTAGGTGCTCGAGGCGGCGGCCCTGGCGGCGGCTCGCGCCGGGGGGCTCCTCATTGTCGTCGGACGCCAAGGTCCACGCGTCCGGCGTTGCTCCTCCTCCACCACCGCGCGAGCCAGCGCCGCGTCTTGTTAATTCCTACGTTTTCCATGAACTCGCACCGGGTTTTTCATTTCCTGTGGCTACAGTGAGAGCCAATCCTTTCCTTCGGCGTTCCTCCAGAAACTTTCCCGTGAAACCAAAGGGCTGATGACGTCATTATTCCCATAGGATTGGTTTCCTTTGTTTCACCGGTGTTTCACCTGTGATCCAAAGGGGGCCTAAATAATATAATTCCAGGGTGTTTGCTTGCAGTGTTTTTGGGCCTTAAACGACTGTTGGGCTTCTACTTACCACGTGGGCCATTATGTTGTACCGTCCTCATCGTGTGGACAAAGTGGTGCACCCTGATTTGGGCTGGAACCCTACGACGGCCCACAAGGCTATAAGTATGTTGAACGATTTTAAATATTTATGGACTGGAACCCTACTTGCACTGTTGAACGATTTTAAATTTATATTGCTAAAAAAACGCTTTAAAATTTATCTATACCACGAGTATTATCGCCCTGTTACTTGTGATATTAAGCCAATCATGATCATGGGAGTTAACTATAATCAGTACTATCATTCTAGAAGGCCACTGGGCAGAAGGATGGCAACGGGTCAAGCATCTCACAAGGTGTCAAGGTAGCAGGTTGTTAAATATATAGATCGATCTTTTGAGTTCCTTGCAAAGATGAATGCACCCAAAGATACTGACAGCGGAACTAGCGATCGCCTTGCCATGTTCGTCCTATATTGTAGAGTTTCTTGTCTATAGGTAGAGTCTTCGTCTTTTTGCCCACATAAGCACCATTATTTGAGATGCATTGACACTGGCAGGTCAACTAAAGGCCGGCCGGCTAAGTCAATGCTGCATTTGGCTTTTCTAAAATTCTGTTAGTCAGATGTAACGTGTGTGCATCAACAAGGGAGCAGTGCTCTGTGGACGGCACTCAGATTGTTTTTTGTGTCACTTTCTTTATGCAACATAATGCAGATCAGGCTGCATATATTTAATTTGAGTTCGTCGCACATATTTGAATGAATTGCTTTTTCCCTAAAATTCTAGTACTTTTAGTCTCCAGTTATGAATTTCCAGGAAAGTTGATGTTTTATATGCAGGTAACAAACGCAATTACAAATTCAAACCACTCTTCCAGTTTTAATAAAAAATATAGATACTGTTGTATATTTGACATTTATCTGTTGCGCAAGTACAAATATCCTAATAATATTTACTGCTTTAGTATTCCAGTGAGCTACAGGCACTGATATTTTTTTGAGGTTCTGTTGCAAACATGCATGCTTGATTTCTGAACATTTAATCAGGAGAAAATAGAATTTTTCCATTCATTCCTGATGTGCTGTAAAAATCTGAAGCATTATTTGATCCAAGCTGCAATCCTAGTTTGATTCTCTAGGTCTTGAAAAATTTCTTGTAAATAAATACCCACCGAAGTATTTCCGCTGATGTCAGCCTGATATGAACAGCCTAGCAGATCCTCGTTTCAATTTATCTAATCTATTCATAAAATATTGAAGAACATAGGATATTCGCTATGCATATAGCCGTCTCGAAATTCACAACCCAATAGGTGTAAAAAATAATTTTTGGGAAGTCACCTAAACAACGCGGTCATATGTAGCCTCTCTTTGTTACGAACAATGTTTTAAGTTACAGCTAATTGAATGGACACGTACGTAGCAATTTTCTTCTGCCTAGCTTGCTTATTTACTTTGTTAAACACGTACAAATATTTTTTTATTCAAGAATTGCAATTTCAGGTGTGTGCTAATATTAATAATATTAATAATTGGAATCCTCCAACAAAGGCTCTATATTAATTTTCGTGAGACGTGTGAATGAAAAATGAACCTAGAAAATTCTCAAATTAAACGATAGAATCCTTAGCATTTAAAATTATTATTAGGTCTAATCACCATCGTCAATACAAAGATTGCATTTATTATGTTCTATAAACTATTACTCACATCCATCTAATGTAATAAATACAAAAATTAACTTTCTAAACTTTCATCTAAATTTGCCACCTCTAAGATTATGGAACAAAATGCAATAAACAGGGAATATGGCCCCTTCCCATATCCTACCGTGGTTTTGCTAATTATGATGACAACTTGAAAATAGGACTACATTGGTGCTAAAGCATGTTAACAGACATGTTCACAAAGCTCTGTAGTGGTGCAAAGTCTAGAGAAGCAAAGTGAAATCCATTAAAATAGCAAAAGGCAAACGTAGAGGGGTGAATTGGACTCTAAAAATTAATTGCAACAACTCTAGCCTACACCAAATTCTAAAATCGACGCTTTGCACCTTGACCTAAATTGTTCTACAAAAACAAGCGAGTCCTAGGACTCACACAACTAACCATATCATCCTTAGCTAATAATAATCACAGCAAAAATCAGATCCATGGTTTTGCAAAAGCAAAACCAATGCTCCTATGGTGCAGAAGAGATGAAAAATGATGATCCATTTGTTTTGGAAGAATGAAACTAAACCAGTGCTTTCGGGGAAGAGATGAAAAACAATGATTTGAAACCATTTCTTGTGATGGGTTGGCTAGGCTTTGGGCCTATTTCGTGTGGCAGGCCTTCTTAAAATATGCTTTAATATTCAAAGGTGGACATGTTATGAGGCTCCACCTATATAATTGATCTACTATAGAGATGTTTGTTTTTGTGCTATCTCCACAAATTGACCAAATGCTTCTCAATTCAGTAGCTATTTTATTAGCCAGACAAAATTTGGACCACATTAATAAATTAAAAGGACTGTCTTCTAAAATCGTATTTCAGTGCCCAATACTACAGCTCTAGAATGAATTTAGATGCATTGGCGTGAATATGGTTTTATGTTGCATTGGGCTTTTATTCATTATTTCTCTCTACAAAATTTGTATACTCACTTCAAAGCCTTGTTTGACAAGTGTGTTTGCAGACGTCTTTTTTTTTTTTTCTGTTTCCATAGTGCGATGTCCAAACTCTGCCAGGCAATGGACGTTCGAAGAAAGAAATCGGCTGATTTGGTCTTTGATGTACTCTTATTTTTTAGAGATCATTTGGCATCTTATTGTCCATCTTTTGTACCAGCCTTTCTTTTACTTGAGATATATCAGGATGTTTATAAAAAACTATTTTTAAATAATCCGGGAAGTCATTGGCTGCTCATTGTTCAGGTCAAATTCATACAGTTTGTCACGTAACAATGACAGGTTCAACGGCAGGGGAATTTACAAATTTGTAAATATTTTGTTCTTTGGACGGCTGCTTGGAATAAACCAGCAGTGGTTGGGCGGCCGTCTTCTTGTGCGCCGTATCTGTCCAAATCCGGCCGTCAGATGACTAAACATGGTCTTACAATAGTTTATTCAAAGTCAGCCACAGCTATGCTTAGTGCGCTACTGCAGATTTCAATGGTGCTGCCGTCCGATCAGATCACTATAAATACATGCTGCATGGATGTGGAATAGCATCTCATCCATCCCATTTGCACCCTACAATCTACATCCATCGACCATCATACTAATTCTGCTCTTTAATTCACTATAATTCATATACAAGTCAAGAGATTCAACGAGAGGAAGAAGATGGTGGCTGCGTGCATGAGCAGGACGGAGCGGTGGAACCTCACCGGCGCGACGGCGCTCGTCACCGGCGGCAGCAAGGGCATTGGGTACACATTACTTTCTCTGATGATCTCTTGATCGCGATCTATGACTTCATTTGTACCAGTTCACTCACATTACATTACCATGCATGGTAGGCACGCAATCGTGGAGGAGCTCGCCGGGTTCGGGGCCGGGTGCACACGTGCTCACGCAACGCGGCAGAGCTGGAGGAGTGCCGGCGGCGGTGGGAGGAGAAGGGGCTGCAGGTCACCGTCTCGGTCTGCGACGTGTCCGTGCGCGACGACCGCGAGGACCTCATGGCCACCGTGGGCGCCACTTTCGGCGGCAGGCTCGACATCCTCGTGAACAACGCGGGGCAGTCGATGTTCAAGCGCACGGCGGAGTGCACCGGCGAGGACTACGCCCGGATCATGGCGACCAACCTCGAGTCGTGCTTCCACCTCTGCCAGCTCGCGCACCCCCTCCTCCTCGCTGGCGGCGGTGGTGGCAGCGGCAGCGTTGTTAACATCTCCTCCATCGCTGGCTTCATCGGGCTCCCGGCGCTCGCCGTCTACTCCATGACCAAGGGCGCCATGAACCAGCTCACACGCAGCCTCGCCGCCGAGTGGGCTCGCGATGGCATCCGCGTCAACTGCGTCGCGCCCGAGGGCATCAGGACTGACATCAGTAGTGATGTAAGCTTCCCTAAGTGTCCTCAGTCAGCTCCAACCTATGCATATTTTGTATTATAATCTTTTCAACTAAAACCTAGAAATGTTTTTATTACATGTTTCTATATCAACTCATGCTCATGTGATGATTGATTTATATTGGATTGATGAGCAGAAGACGATAGACCCGGAGCTAGTGAAGAACGAGATGGCGTGGCTGCCCATGGGGAGGATTGGCGAGCCGGAGGAGGTGGCGTCCATGGTGGCCTTCCTCTGCATGCCGGCGGCATCCTACATGAGCGGCCAAGTCATCTGCATCGACGGCGGCCGAACAATAGCTTAGCTTGCAAACCTATTCCACTTGTCACGTTCATCATGATCATGTATGTATGTGTACGTGACAGACCAGCTGCCAGCACACAAAGTGTTTTTAAATTCTATAAAATACAAACAAAGTCCGAAAATCATGAAACTTATCAGATGTCGTGACATCGCATGTAGAGGCTATGATAAAAAAATTCGGAAGGTTTCGAGCAAGTCATGATGTACAATGCTTAAAATTCAGACATCTGCACATGTGCTTGAAACCCAGACATCTCCATATTTAACGCTTATGACGTGAATGGATATCGCTTTGACACAACAAGGTATGAGTAGAGTCGGCCTAATCGAAAGACCACACATACCAAAGTTTTTATCCCCGGCACTGATGAGCATGACTGTTATGTGATAATTGAAGAAATATACGAGCTCCATTTTCGTGGTTCCAAAACACTTAATCCTGTCATATTCAAATGCTAGTGGTTTGATCCTGCAGTATCGAAAAAGTCCCCTAAACTTGGGCTAGTCGAAACTCGACATGATTCCATCTATGCCGGAGATGATGTCTATATCATGGCTCAACAAGCCATGTAAGTTTATTATTGTCCATATGCTTGCCAAACTGACGAATGTCTTAAGGGCTGGTATATTGTGCATAAGGTATCGCCACATGGTAAATTACCTCGCCCAAACGATGATGATTACAACTTCAACCCAAACATGTATGACGGAGTGTTCTATCATTAAGAAGAGGGGCTACAAGGGATGCTTGAGATAGACTTAACCGGAAATATCGAAATGGAAGTAGACAATGAATGAGTTGTTGACGAGGACGCTGCAGATGAGATGCATGATCCGAAGGACTTGGAAATGCTTGACTGACTATGACTAAGCAATGACAACGATGAGGATGAGAAGATTGAGGATTTGAACAATCTTGATAGTGATGACGATATCTATCATCTAGCTAATCCGATCATGAAGAATATTTCTAATACATGTAATAATATTTTATATTGTAATTACATTTTCTTTATTTTGCATCTCTTACTAAGTACATCTTGTTTATTTGTACTTACTAATTTACTCTTTTTAATTGTAGGTGATGGGGCCCACTAGGAGGCACTATAACTCACGTTACGCGAGACCGAGGGACTCGCCGCCGCCAGTGGCTGAGGAGCCAGAGCCATCAGAGAGGAGGATGAGGAGGCCTAGGTGGGACCTATCCTCTGACCTATCGTGCGCTCCCCGTCCGGGGACGACGAGGAGGTACCACAGACGTACGACAGGAAGGCAGCACCGCACATGTCCAAGAAGGATGTGGCGACGACAGGGGTTTCTACTTCCTCTGGTCCGTTGAGCATCTACTTGCGAGGTCCCGCGAAGCTCCCACATCGATCGATACCTGTTGAGTGGCGCCCGGTGATTGCACCCGAGGGGGATAAGTAAGTAACTTTAGATATTCTTCATTTGATATGTTGAAAATCAAAATAAGAACTAATAACTTTTGTTAACCACTTGTACAGGAACTGAATGCTTGTGGACGATGGAGTCCAGGCATGAAAGGTCAATGGCATCCTGGGACTTCTATGCAGGGAATACTTCCCTGGCCTGGTTATGAAAGGAGAGAACCTGGAGCCAGCCAGGATGTTCGTCCACTACACCCTCGTCCCCGAAGTTTCAGATCATACTGGAAACCACTACAGAAATAAGGCGGAGCAGGTGATTAGGGAGCTGTGGGTAAGTCTTCCTCGCACTATATAACACAATTCATTGCATTTATTGGACATTCTTGAAATAAATAATGGATATCTTGTGTCTTTATGCAGGATTTCTACAGATGCCCGGAGGGAGAGGATGAAAGGGTGGCTCGGGTGGCTTACACTTCATTGAAAAGTGCGTCACGGACCTACATCATGATTCACGCCTCCAGGTGCACATAGACTACAATACGAAGGTCCTCCGCAGAAAAGTCACCAAAGAGCAGAAAAGACAGATAACGCTGACCCAGGAGTAGTACTTGCAGGTAAATACAAAACATGAATATTGATTTCTTTTGAGATTAAGTATGCCTAATTTGATCTTCTGTTATGTCATATACTTGATGGCCTGTAGGTGATTCCAAGCTGATGCGCTGCGCACCCCGATTGCTGGGAATGGATTGTTGACAAGTGGTTGAGCGAGGACTGGCAGAGGCAGCATGATGAGGCCCACGACAGGCGTCTGCAAATGCCAGGTGTACCACACCATCAAGGTAGCCGTAGCCTCAGTGGATATGCAAGGGCATATGTAGGTCTGCACCATTTCTCTAATCCAGCGCTCAATTCTGCATGATTTTTAACCATGTTGTTGTCTTTCTCACAGTCGCCGTCACACAATAGCCAGGCTTGCAGTCACCTCAAGGCATATGCTTTGTCCCACATAGGCAAGGCGATGGCCGACATCGAGTACAACCCGGATGCCCTGCCCGAGGTGTACACCAACTCCAGCGTCCACACTAGCCTCACTTCGTACACAAAGGTGGCAAGGTCAGTCCATGGCCCGGACTACGATCCAAGGACTGAGGAGCGCCTTGATCCATAGATCATGATGAGGGTGGGGCAAGGCAAGAAGTATGAGTGGTTCTAGATTGGCGACGGCGTCCTCGACACGACCTGTACTCCTCCTTTATGCCAGATCCGAGCAGCGAGCATGAGTGCAAGCCCGGCCATACGCCAATGGTCGACCGCGGTGTTGGCACTCCAGTAAGTATTCCTGTTTTATTCATCGTTCTTTGGCTTTTACATACCTTAGCTCTGCATTACTGAAACATTTGGGTCAAATATTGCAGGCCTAGGTGCAGGAAATGCGGGTCAAGCGGGAGGCCGAGTGGCCGGTTGTGTTTGATTGACGAATATTCCTTACAATTGCCAGGGTGTACATATTTATACCCTGGGATTTAACCGTGTTCTCATCCAACACGAATTACAAATACGGAAATAAACAAAAAAACTACCAAAACCAATAACTTGGGCTCCACTTTTCCACCCCTTAGAGTCGCATGCATTTAATTCATCGCAAATCGCCAAACTGTGTCAGAACCAATGCGGAATACTAAATTCTGCCAAACAACCAATGCAACTTAGCCAACTCGCACCAAAATAGCCGATTCCTCAACAAACGACCATCATCAGCATTTAGCTGATCCCGCGCAGTAGCATCTCTAATAAGCCTCTGTCCGCGTGCATGCCAAATCTAAAATTTGGTGCAAACACATGCCCCCAATTTTGGGATAAAATTGATTTTATTCCAAAATTTCAAACCTTATCTCTGTTACTACTCTAGGGCTCACTCAATCCGAACCACCCCTTTCGGCAAATAATCCGTTCAGCTTAGCACAAACCCTAGCCACCACATCCTTGAGCAACATAATCAATGGTAGCTTCCAGTTCTTCTACTCAGATGGCGCCCTTGGATAATATCCTAGAGGTAAGTCTCATGAATATTTTCCCTTTACTCTTCAAGGCATGATTAGACACCCCAGTTATGCTGAGTTTCTTTTATTCACAACTATTAGGATTCCCGCAATGAACTTCTCATCTCAACCATAGCCAATACCTTCTTCCTGGGACCAATGGGCAATCTAGGTCAAGTCACTTTCATCAATGAAAACCCAATGGATTCCCTTTAAATCTTCTACCATTGATATTAGTTCCTAGGATAATGTTTTTAGAACTTGGCCCTATATACCAACTGGATGGCAGAATTAGCTTCTAAGAATGAGAGAAAAATGAGGATGATTGGGAGATTGCAGAAATCAACCAATGCATTACCCTTTCACTATCAAATATGAAGAAGAATGAATCCATGCTGATAGCTGCTTCTTATTTCTGGTCCAGTTCTACTAATGCCTTCGTATTTGGACATGGACCGATGACCATAACTCTGGCCAATGCCTACATGTTAACTGGGTTGCAAATCACTGGATCAGTCAATCCCTATGATTTCTTAGGTAAGGGATCAAAGAAGATAGAAAAGTATCTGACTCATCCAACTGGCCAAACTAAATAAACAATTTCTCCAAGACTAGGAAGGAGAATATGAACTAATTGGCCTTCTCGGGAAATCACGATTTGATTTGATTTGACCACTCAATTACCTCTGCACGTATAGTGTCCTCCATCAATGGTAAGTGGACGCCGATTCATATCCCAAGATGTGCCTCTAGGCTACAAATATGACCCCCTTCTTTGCCTTTCATCCCCATCTGCAAACAATATTCTGAGCACTCCGTCCTCTTGGTAGCTCAAAACCATTCCTCCAATCCTCAATAGCTCTTCTCAAGACCCAGCAATGGCGGGCCGCGATCATGGCAAGCGCCCCAAGCCAATTTTGGTTAATTCTCATTTTATTCCATTGGCTTTTCTAAATCTGACTTTGTTTTTGCTAATCCATGGAGGGATGGTGAAGGCACTTAGAATGCCACCGCCGCATTGCCGGCAGCACCAGTGGTGGCTCTCATCCCTGCATCGGCACCGACACTAGCAGTAGCACCACCACCACTAGTAGTAGTATTAGCAGCAGATTCAGAGGCAGTAGATGAGGAATCTATGGTGAACTCATCATCGGACACCGAGTCCAAGAAAGTATCTGCAGCGTTGGCTGACCGCTATCCGCAGCGTTGGCTGACCGCTACTAACATGAGTGGATGGCGGCCAAGGATCGCTACTCAAAGGTGACCAAGGAGATCAGTCAGATGCAGGACTTGATCATAGAGTTCTAGAAGGCACTCCTCCAAGCTGAGCAAGCAGTTGAGGAGAAGAAGGAAGAGGTCAAGACAGCCGTCGAGCAGCGGGTAGTTGCTGACACCTGGGTCGCCAGTAAGCATCATTTCAATCTTTTCTACATGTACCCTTTCTTCAATTCTTGAAATGTTCCGGATGTTGATCATTTTTTTACCCTTCCAGACCTGACCACGCAGTTGGAGGCCCTTTAGATCGCCAGCAACGAAGCCACCACCTCTGTGAACACCAACAGCAACAGCGTCGCAGAGAGGGTGGAGAATATCTTCCCATGGGGGAATGAGGTGGCCCTCCACGGTGTCTGTCACGGTGCTGCCCTCGCCTTTGCCGCCACCCAAGCTCACAATGGCCAGGACCTGAGTGGCCTCGATGTGAACCTATCAGAGATCATTGACGCGATGGAAGATGACACCAATGACTTTGAGGCGGTGGCAGGAGCTATTGCAGACGTCACTCTGTCAGAATATGTAGTCAATAATGTTTTCTAGTAGATTGTATTAGGATGCGATTTGCTGTAAAACTTTATAAATATAATGAAGTCTGCACTTTGGTCTGTCACATTTTCTCTGAGATTGACCCATCAAGGTCTCACTTGTATTGATCACCAAAATGTTTTTGCACCCTTCATTCTGAAATGCATCTTTTATTTTATATTTTGCACTAAAGGTGATGCATGCCGCATTGGCTATCACCAACTCCTATGTTGGTCATTTTTGTGCTAAAGGCGACATTTAGAATGTCAGCTATTATACTATTGATCAGCAATCTGCCATGTAGAACTTTGAGGGGTCCTGATAATCAACACTATTATACCTGAACACTAGGATAATATTTCTTGAGAAATCTTTCATTCAACGCTTTATTAAATATTTCTCCTTTAAAATTCCTCAAGATATAAGCATTACCAGGAACAACACGCTCAATATAATAAGGACCTTCCCAATTTGAAGACCATTTACCAAATTTATTATCTTTTATACCAATTGGCAACTTAGCTTTCCAAACAAGCTTTCCTTCTCCAAATTCTTTTGCCTTAACTTTCTTATTATAATGCTTGGTGATCCGCACTTTATTGGCCTCAATATTTTCTAATGCTTTTAGCCGATGAAAATGCAAATCTTCTAAAATGTTAATCATGAGATGCTTATAATCAACGGCGATTAGTTCTTTTTGTAATTCAATTCTCCTTGACCTAGATTGAACTTCCCACAGCAATACTGCATGATGACCATATACTAACTCATAAGGTGAATTTTTAGTTGACCCATGACAAGCCATCCGATAAACCCATAAAGTCTCATTTAGGGTTAAGTACCATTTTCTTGGTTGCTCATCAGTTTCTTCTTAATCAATTTGATCAAAATTTGATTTGAAACTTCTGCTTGTCCATTTTCTTGTGCATAATAAGGAGAAGAATTCACTAGTTTGATACCCATATCAGCAGTAAATTTTCTAAACTCTAAAGTAAACATGGTACCTTGATCGGTTGTTATTGTCTCCAGTATTCTAAATTGGTAAATAATATGTTGTTTGACAAAATCAACCATATTCTTGGATGTAACCGTCTTCAAAGGAATTGCTTCAACCCACTTGGTAAAATAATCTATTGCCACCAATATGAATTTATGCCCCTCACTCAAGGTGGATGAATTTGGCTGATTAGATCTATACACCATCCTCAAAATGGCCATGGTTTAATGATAGGATTCATAGCAGAAGCTGGTGCTCTCTGAATATTGCCAAACCACTAACACTCTTGGCATCCTTTATAATATCTAAAGCAATATTCCAATATAGTTTGCCAAAAATATCCAGCTCTCCTAATCACCCATTACATTTTATAAGCAGACTGATAAACACCACAAACTCCTTCATGCACTTCGCTCATCACTGATTTAGCTTCTTCTAGACCTATGCACCTTAGAAGTATACCATCGACTACTCTGTAATATAATTGGTCACCAAGTAACACAAACTAAATTGCTTTGTACCTTAGCTTTCTGGAAACCTTTTTGATGGATGCCTTAGGTAATTAGCTATTTCTGTCCTCTAGTCAGCTATTGTATTACTAGCCAATATTTCTGGTATTAGCCGATACTAGAAGCACTTTGAGCCAACCTATTTGCTTCTTGATTTTTTTCTCAAGGGATATACTACAAAGATACAACATTGAACTCTTGAAGTATTTCCTTACATTGATCATAATATTTCTTCAATATTTTATCTTTGCACTCATATAGGCCGAGCAATTAATTTATTACTAACTAACAATCGCCAAAAACACCTCTCAAAATAGTTTCATATTCAGCTTGATTGTTAGTGGGTGTTGGTGCAATTTGATAAGCAAACTCAAAAGTTACCTCCCGAGGGGAAACAAGAACAATTCCAATACCACCACCTTGCTTACATGTCGATCCATCCAAGAATAATACCCAAGGTGCCACTTTTAAAAATCTAACATCTAACTTGTGGTATTGAGTAACAAAATCAGCCATCACCTGTCCCTTGACTACTGTAGCCGATTCATACCTCAAATCAAATTCAGACGAGGCCAACATCCACTTCTCTATCCTTCCATTCAGAATTGGCATTAACAACGTATGCTTGATGATATCAACTTTAGACACCATGACACATTCAGTAGATTATAATATCTCCTTAATTTGGTGCAAGAGAAATATAAGCACAAACATAACTTTTCTTTCTAAGTACTAATAACTTTCTACTCAGATAGTATACTACTCTTTCTTTTTCTTTAAACTATTGCATCAAGGCCGAGCCAATTGTCAGGTTCTTGACCGCCAAGTACAACTTAAAAGGCTTACCCGATTGAGGAGGACCAACACTGGTGGTGACTTCACATATTCTTTGATATCCTCAAATGCCTTCTGTTGTGCTTCACTCCATCTAAATTCTTCATCGTGGTTTAGCTTCAACAAACTAGAAAATGATAGTATTTTGCTGGACAGATTAGCAATGAACCTCCTGATGAAATTAATTTTACCAAGCAAAGACTACAATCCTTCTTTGTCGGTTGGAGGAACTGCTTCATCTATTGATGTCATGCTTTTCTGACCAATTTCAATTCCTCTTTCATGTACCATGAAACCCAAGAACTGATCGGTAGAAACCCCCAAAGCACATTTATTTGGATTCATTTTTAGACCATTTTTCCTTGTACACTCCAGAGTTTCCCTTAGATCAGCCAAGTGCTCGTATACCCTTCTAACTTAACAAACACATCATCTATATAAATTTCAACTATTCTGCCGATCAACTTATGGTACATAAAAAATAATTTGAGCCGGTATTTTTCAAACCAAAAGTCATTACTACCCACTCAAATAAGCTGATTGCTCTTGGATGGACATCTAAATGCTATCTTGGGAGTATCTTTTCTTCCATAAATATCTAATTATACCCAACATTACCATCCATAAAACTGATAATTTTGTGTCCAACAGCTGTATCAACTAGTACATTGGCCATTGGCATCGGGTATCCATCCATGGGAGTTGCCCTATTTAAATCTCTAAAGTCAATACATACCCTCATCTTGCCATTCTTTTGTAGACAGGAACAATATTAGAAATTCATTCTGCATATCTACATGGCCTGATAAATTTAGCATCAAGAAACCTCTCAATCTCCTTTTTTACATCATCATGAAAATTGGGATTAAATATTTTTGGAGATTTCTTAAAAGACCAATACCCATCTTTAATTGGCAATCGATGCTCAATAGTAGATCTATCTAATCCAGGCATTTCATAATACTCCTAAGCAAAGCAATCTTTATATTCTTTCAACAAATTGATTAATTGTCACTTGTACTCAGGATCAAGTTTAGAACTTACAAACATCGGCCTCGGTATATCACCAGGTCCAATATCAACTTCTAAAATATTGGCCGACATAAAACCATGACCCAACTTTCTGTCAGTACCATCGATTAGATTATCCATTAAAAATTGCTTTCAGAGCTGACTGCTCGGATCACTATTGATCTTCATCATTGATAGAGATGAAGTCTCCATGAAACTCTCTTCCATAAAAGCATTTAAAGCCTTCAAGATCCTAGTAAACATGATAAACAGAGGAAACAGTGACTGTATCATCAGCAGGAACAACCTCAATATCATTATCCATCCACTGTATCACACATTGGTGCATAGTTGAAGGCATACAACAATTGACATGAATCCAATCCCTTCCAAGGAGCAGACTGTAGAATCCTTTTCCACGAATGACAAAGAAAGTAGTGATCAATGTTTTGCTTCTAATTGTCAATTCAACATTTATTGCCCCTCGGGTATCAGACAAGTTGCCTCTAAAATCTCTCAACTGCATATCTATTTTAGTTAATTCATCAGAGGTCTTGCCTAACTTCATGAAAGTTGATTAAGGCATGAGATTAATAGAAGCACCTCCATCAACAAGCATCTTACCCATTGGTTTACCATCAACAAGCCCTTTAACAAACAAATCCTTTAGATGTCGATGACGCTCAGGTTTGTTAAACACATCTTGAGAAGCGAACTTGAATCGGGCTACCATCTCTTCATACTCTGATTCATCAAAATCAGAGTAGACCTCTTGATTTTCTGGTGCTTTAAATTCAATAGGCAAGATACATTGCATATGAATATGAGCCAATCTATTTGAATCGGCTGTTTGTTTTTCTCACCAGACTTGTGCCCTTTTAGCCCTTTTGGCTTTGTTTTGCTTGATTTTGTCTCTCTCAGGCACTCAATCCACCTTTTCTAACCCTTAGATAGACCTCTAGGGCACCACTGGTTCTCTTGCCAAACATACTCATCTTCTTCATCGTACTCATCAATTACTTCAAGACGATCATGAATACTGACTTTATTAATGCGCTGATCCATATCATATTGTACAACCTCTCATGGACAGACCAGCGGTTGGATTGAGATTATTGATAGTCTCTATACTGATCACTGCATTCAGGGCAGTTATTTCTAGTGGGCAATCTCAACCCTTCATTTTAGCAATGTCTGAAGAAAAGATAGTTCTAATGTGACTCAGCCTCTTTTCTTTCATACCTTTCTTTCTCAAGCATGTCGATGTTCTTGTTCTTCAACCCATCTTCTATAATCCTTCTCTAGCTACCTTCACCATTTATTGAGAAGAATGCGAGATGTTATGCGTGATGGCCTCTCAGCCATCCTAGATGAGTTTGGTTGTCAAATCGGCTCTTCTGCTTCTCCCGCCTCTTCTTAATTTCTTGAAATTCTTCAGCGGTCACATGCTGTCTTGAATCTACTGATCCAGATTCTTTGGCTTTCTCAAAAGTTAACACTTTGGTTTTGCCTTTGAGAAGTACAACATCAGCCATAGCAACAAGAAAAGGGTTGTCATCTTCTTTCATCTTGTTGGATGTGTCAAAAGCCAATTTTTGAGACCTGATAGCTTTCTGGAGCTACTGTCTAGACACTCTGCACTCATTGGTGGAATGGGTAATTGAGTTATGCATCTTGCAATACTTCTTCCCCTTTCTATCCTCAGGATTGATCAACTCCTTATGCATCAATTTGATCTGACATTTACTTAACAAATAATCAAATATCTTTTCAGCTTTAGAAATATCAAAAATCAAATGTCTCTTGAGTTCTACCCCAAGGATGATTGATGACCACTTGGTTCCTGCCCCAGTTCCACTCAATGGCATCAATGTCTTCTTCATCTTCTGAGTTATATTGTAGCATTGAATCATAATAATCGGCTACATTTGCAGCCATTTAGAACTGATTATCTTTGCATGGTTGCTGCATATATTCAAAGAATACTAATACTCTTTGTGCCAAAGCTCTAAGATTTATAAATTGCATACCAATAAGCTTCTCTTTCAGGTATGACCGCATTCCTTGGATAGCCAACTTAGCTAACTGGCTGTCAGGCAAATTCAATGAGAAACACATATTTCTAGTTTGTCTAAATCTTTGAAGGTACTTCAAACCAGACTCATTATTTCTCATCCTCATGTAAGTCAAATTAGTAAACTCCTTTTCTATGGTCCCATCGAAGAAGTATGCATAGAACTTACTTTCCAAATCATCCCAGTACATGATAGAATCTTTGGGCATTGATGAATACCACGTAAATGTTGGTCCTGATAGTGATAATGCAAAGAACCTAACCCTATGGATTTCTTCAACTGCTGCATCATCCAATTGAGCCAAGTATTTTCTTATATGCTCCATGGTGCTTGTATTGTCTAATCTAGTGAACTTGGAGAAATCAAGGACTCTCCAGCGAGGTGGAAGCTCCATAAGATTATACCACTCTAGATATGGCAGACTGTATGATCTAGACTAATTCTTCTTAATACCAAACTACTTCATCACATCAACTAACTTGTGTACCAATGTATCAGTAGGATCAGCAGTACCTCTCATGTCTGGAAAAGGAGTCATGCCCCAAGTTTTGTAGTCTAAAATCAATGTCAAATCTAGGTGGATCACCACCAACTTTTGGAGATTGACTGGCTCCTGACTGCATCACATGATTGATATAATGATCTACATTCCTTGTGATTCTCTAAACTGATGGAGCTATTTGTTTGAGCCGATACACTCCTAGTTGTACCAAAGTTAGGTATAGATCCACCTAATGGTTGTTGTACTGGCATGGCCATACTTCCATCTCCATTGGGACTAAGTAATGCATCTGTCTTTGGTGGAGGATTTGGCACAAATTCATGTTGCTGGTTGTTGCCATCTATTGATTGAAATAAGCAGGCTCAAACTGTTCTTGAGGAAAACCAACAAAAGAGCTCTTCATGATGTTGCTGAATGTCTGCAGAAAAATCTTGTTATGATTAGCCTTTGCATCTGGAACCATCTTGTGTAGAGCATCAAATAAAGCCTTCTTGACAGCTTCATCTCTAGCATCTGACTCTAAAGGCATCAACACTCTAGGCAAGGGCATTTTTTGATCACTTTTTCATGAGTCTTCCCGAAAGACATCAGGCACTTTTGCTTTAATTGTTCAGTAGCTTGCTCAATCAATGCCTTGTTTTCTTCAGAAAGCTCATCCATGGTAATACTGAGGATTGTATTGTTGTTGAAACCTGGAGCCATGGGTGATTACTATCGTGTCCCACCGGGCGTGCCAAAAAGTGTGTTGCTGCAAAAACATGACTTCCCACGACAACAGCACTTGTCAGCAGAGTGGATTAGATCAAGAGCGATGCTTCAATTCATGAGGCTTCACAAAAAGGCTACCCGGTCGATCGAGCCCGAAGCGTGCCAATCAATTTGACCCTGCAATTGTCAAAGGGAGAAAGCAGTCAGTAACACAAGGCAGAACATGTTGGTGTTGCTCTAGACAGTTCTAAATGTATGGCTAGATAGATGACTTGATCAGGGTATTGACTAGAGAGTCAACAGCCTACATACTTTTATAAATAAATCATCAAATTGACATGCATGGATAATTTAATAGAGCAGTCGATCAAAGCATGCTTCATTAATCAAAATAGAAACGAGCATAGTGCACCAAAAGTACAAAATCATGGCAATAAATGCTCCAAGATAAGTGTCGAGTCTATTAATGGATATGTGATCAATTTATCAAAGCATGAGTAATCGGCTAAAATAGCCGATACCAACAAGATGAACCAACTAAGTGCATAATTGGTTCTACAAAAAAAGCTTGCTAACCGATAATGTCTGAATCTAAATAACTTTAGTGGTGGGATTGGTCAAGAGCCATTATAGCCACCTTAAGAAAGCTTCTAGAAGAGATTAACAATCTTACGCGCATCATGCGAGGCAAAAGATCAAAAATAGAATGGCCTAAACTAATAAGCTTAGCTAACATGCGTATAGATTTATCAACTAACAAGCTTAATCAAGAGAATTGAGCAAAAGAGATTTAGAGCCAATCCAGATCAATCTTAGTCGAATAAAGGTATTATAATTAATAAACTTTGATTATAATAACCAAGATAACTAATCCATCTAAGATAGCAAAGCAAGCTAAACTAGCTTAAACAGATCATGATAACTTATTGAAAACACATCAAACAATGAATCGCAAGATGCATCACCAATGATAACTAACTCATACCAACACATAACAAGAGATCGGTTGAAGCCGTTACAGCCTTATTAAATGGTAATATAAGTCATGATGATACTTACAACAAACTAGAGATCGATCGATGCCGTTGTAGCCTAGGTTGATGAAGAACTCACCGAGATCTATGTTTATTCCTACTCCTAAGGAATGGCATGAAATTGTGTTTGATTGATTGATGAGTAATCCTTACAACTGCTGGACTGTACATATTTATACCCTAGGCTTTAATCATGTCCTCATACAACATGAATTACAAATATGGAAATAAATGAAAAAACTACCAAAACCGATAACTTGGCTCCACTTTTCCTTCCCATAGAGTCCCATGCATTTAACTCATCGCAAATCACCAAACTATGTTGGAACCAACGCACAATACTGAATTCTGCCAAACAGCCGATCCAACTTAGCCAACTCGCACCAAAATAGGCAATTCCTCAACAAACGGCCATCATCAGCATTTAGCCGATCCCGAGCAGTAGCGTCTCCAATAAGCCTCTATCTGTGTGCTTGCCAAATCCAAAATTTGGTGCAAACACTTAGCCCGCTATTTAGCTTGCTATAGCTTTTCATAGGCTTTTGGAGAGGCAGCCGCTAAGAGGCTTAGCCCGATGCAACACCCGAGCTACTTTCAAAATATTCATACATAAAATGAAACACATGCATATGAGACACCTGTAAGAACACATGAAAAGCACTTGAAAACCATTGTAAAATATATGCAACATATGAATAAAGCACTTGGAAAATATATATGTGAAACATATACAAGAGAAAAACAATTGCAACATTCATCTGGAAAAAATAGATGCCCAAAATAGAAGCTTTTGACATACGTATCCAACCCTCGCAACATATGCAACATACTGGTCTACTTTTACAACATCCACATGAAACATTTTGCAACATGACTCTAAAACTTCTGAAACATTCAAAATATACGATTTCATCATGCATTTTCCGTGTAATATTTCCATGTTGCTTTAGACTGAAGGATCATCAGCAAGTGGAGATCACCAATTTAGTGTTCACTCCTCTGGTGGAGAAGAAAGTGGCAGGTCCAGTGGCAAAGGCCATGCGTGGCAGGTTGTTGACGGGAGTTTTACCATGTTTTTACCCCCATCAAAACCATCAACAAGACATACTTTCTGGAAGGAAACCACCAAACACCTAGTGACTTAGGTACAAATAACTTAGTTCCATATGTACTTATCATTATTTGGTTGCAGGTATTTAGAACAGTATTTTTTAGTGTATCATAGCTTCTAGAGACAATGTGCAAGAGATGGGCACAATGGTGGGGTCAGCCGACCCCACCTTGGTCACACCAGAGCCTTGCTGACATGCTCATCGATGACACACTCCCAAGAGTCCATTACCACCCTTGGATCACAAGTGTGTCCTCTCAATGGCTCATAATTAGCTCACATGCATCCATGGACCCACATCTCCATTATCTGAAGTGATCTAGGGGTCCCACCACTTCATACCAACTCTAAAGGAGGTAGAGAGGGCCCACAAGGAAGGGGGATGGCCCTACCCATCATAGGGGGGTCGGCCAACCCCCTTGTGAGGCCATCCAGCCACCATGTTTTCACCAACCAACATTAGCATCTTCTAGAAGACTTGGCTCGGCCCACATGTCATGGGGGGGTTAGCCGACCACCACCTAGTGCGCAACTAGGTCGGTTGGCCCCCCACCGACTCCCTGCATGCCTCCATGCATGGTGCTCGATCACTGCCATCCATCTACATCAGTTTCAAGGTCAGTTTGATCCAATGGTGGAGGATGGGAGGCACACGGATCGCTAACGTGGCATTGGAGTAGCCCCTACTCCACCTCCACTATAAATACCCCCATAGGCCTTCACTTTAGATCATGAAACATAGGGGAGAGCCACTATCTAGTATCTTTAGCTACGCAAGTAGAGGAAGAGTGAGCAGCCTCCACGGAGGAGTCTCGGCATGTCGGGAGTCTTCTCCAAGGTGCGCCTCAGCGGATGCGAGCTTCTTGTAAGTCTTAGATTTGAGTCTTTCTAGTAATTTATTTTGGATTGGTACTTTAAGTATACGGTCTTTTACTAGCATACTACTTTACTTATTGAAGTGCTCGAAACTTTTGCTAAGCCTACCGTAGTGAGATTAGTGTAGACATGGTGTCTAGGCTATATCTTGCAAGTGTGAGCTGCTTGTCACACTGTAAGACAACTAGCACGAGAGTGATAGACCTCGCTAGGCAGAGAGTTTCTTATACGTGTGTTAGGCAAGTTAACATTTTGAGAGTGGGGCTGAATAGGGTAGTCGCCTCGGTGAGGGAAGAGGTGCAAACCTCTTTAACTCGACTTGCCGTTTTGTATATCGCCCCTAGTAAGCGAGGAGTTGGTAAACCTCATTATACTTAGAATACCATGGCCAAATATCTTTGCAAGCTAGACCTCTCTATCCTATTATCTTAAACCCTTTGTTTCATCACTGGACGACCTTGAGCCTAGTTAGTTCACTTCATATTCCCTGTGGAAAATATGATACCTGGAATACTCTCGGTGAAGGCTACATTGACTACCGTACACTTGCGGTATATCCGTTTGCCCCTTCTGGTGTCAACAAACTTTATGGCACCGTTGCCGGGGAACGGTAGCTGTCCTAACTTAGAACCAAGTTGTCCGAGTTATCCTTCTTTTACCTTTCTTTTCTTTTTATCCTTTCCACACCATAAACCAAACACCCATTTCTCATCTCATCGCTCCAAAGGGCCTAGTTTGGAGCCACCACCATTATTCCATCCTATTCTTTCACCTAGCTATGAGGTTCACCCTATTTTTATAGCTATGGTTCAGAAACAATCTTTTGCTGGGAAGAAGATGAAAACCCTTAGACTCACTTATGTGATTTTGAGAAATTGTGCTCATGTCTTCTTATTGAAGGCATGCCACATAATACCTTAAAATGGAAGCTATTCCCATTTCCTTTGATAGGGACAGCTAAAAGTTGGTATGCTCGACACGTACAGAGTGCTCATAAAGAATGGAAAAGCCTTCAATCCAAATTCTGCTTAGCTTTCTTCCCTATTTCTTGTGCTGCTCATCTTCGAAGAGAGATCCTAAACTTTCAACAGAAGGAGAAGGAGTCTCTCCATCCCCAAGCAAGATGAAATTTTGATAGCTGAATCACCATCGATCCCATTCAGAGATTCTGCCATCGATCCTGAACCACAAATACCATAAATATCGAAGGAGAAGAAATCCATCCTCTAAATCACTTCTTCAATTTTGAGGCTAAACTCTTTGATGATCTTGCTAGTTTTAAGAATGCCATCCAGAAGACATCTCTTCAGATTCTTCCAAAAATAGCATCATTTTATGCCTTGAGTTCTCAAGTAGCACATTGAAAAAAACCTAGGATCTAGGATGAAATTTGAAAAGGAATTACCACTGTGCCAATAGAAGGAGAACCAAAGTTCCTTAAAGTAAAATTCTATCCTCTCTCCTTCTATGCCCACATCGGCCATATCCTTTGAACCTATCTCTAAACTCATCCTTGATCCTGATGATCCCAATGGTGCACTTCCTCATTCCTCATTTCCATATCATCAAAGAATCACCTACTCCAATCCCAAAAATGTCTTAGGCTCCCGAATGGTCAAATCCTTGATTGTTTAGGAGTTCTTCATGACATACCTATGGTGATTGATGATCTAAATACCTCCCTAGATTTCCACATCTTTGACCTTCCTAGATTCTCCTTTCATCTCACTTTTATCAGAAGGCCAGTTGAGCGGATCTTGGGGAATGCTTTGGGAAATGAGAAGCTTGGTCATAGAATAGGCAAAGAATATCTACCAGTTTGGACTTTCTAACCCCTTAGCACAAGGGTAGAATCCAATCCTGTTCTTGATCCAAGGGGCGAGCTTAAGATGATTTCACAAGCAACCATGACACATCCAAATCTTGAGGGGGATTTGGAATGTCATGAAAGCGCTCACCCACTCCTTGAGATGGAGAATTTCATCATTTGAGAAATCTTCCAACTCAATAAAGTCATGGAAGTTATCCTTTGATCTTCTCATAAAGTCCTTTCTCATTTGAGAAATCTCTCAACTCAATCTTTCTCCCTACCACTACCAAACGAGAGACTTGTAACCCCTTCACTCTTCTTATGTCCAAAATCCTTGCATTAGAGGTTGTAGATGCTTTTGTTTATCATAAGTTTTTTAAATTTCATAGTGGTACAAGTTCTTGCAGTTAGGCCCCCACAAGTTGGCTTCATGTTAACATCATGCAACTTGTGTGCCTAACACAAGTAGGTTAGTAAGACTTGTGGTTCTGCTGGTGTGTTGCCACCAGTAGAACCCCTACACTTGATGTTGTCTTAGTTTCCATGACTCAGGGCACACCTTACACCAAGTGTGGGGGGGTTATTTGACCCCCTCGAACACATTTGGGTGTTAAAGGACATCCCGAGCAAAAAGCATTAGTGTAGGAACACATTATTAGAGGTAAGAATGCACAAGGAAAGAACCAAAATGGCTAGTGCCTCCAAGGTGGGGTCGACCAATCCCACCATGGGCCCCTCAGCCCACCAGTCAACCTCCACTATGTTGAGCCATACTTCTTGACTGGTTTATCACTTTCCCTTCCTTTTGGTTAGTGTATTCCTCTTACTTTTGTCTTCAACCCTCTAAAATAAAAAAATGCATCTTCACCACTTCTTGTCTCTAGTAGAATGAATCTTGTTTATCCTACCATGCTTCTTTTTTTCTATGTTAACATGTTTTGGTTTGGGTGTGCTGATTGTTCGAATGATCATACCTCCATAGTATTTTTAAATTGAGCATGGTGCTTAGTTTGAATAGACTACCTTAATCAAACTTGACATGGTGTTAAGCTTGATTATTGAACCAAACATACTTGCATGGAACTTGGTTGCACTTTTGGACTAACCCCTGTAGCAAGAACATCGACATCTCTATGGGTAAGTCATAAGATCATTCATGGAGACAATTGAGATCCTCAAGGTCAAAGGTCAACTTGTTTGGCCAAGAAGAATTTTGATGCAACTGAGAAGGACCAATGCTATAACTCAACATTTTTAAGGTAAGTGGCCACCTTCTTAAAGTTTTCCATGAGCATGAACCTTGATAGAAGAAGTTGACATGCTAGAACTCTTTCTTGCTAAACAAGACTAAAACCTACATGTCTTAACTTCTTTTCATTTCTGTATGGTTTGGCGACTAGATTAGAATGAACACACATGTGCTAGTCTCTATGATAAAACTGGTCCTCGAAAGCCTCCATAGGAGGGTCGAGCGACCTCTCTTGGTGGCTAACCAAGCCCATGTTTGGCCAAACCATCTCTGACATGTGGGGAAATACTATTCCAAAACCTGTTCGCTCCGTAACTCCCAAACAGGGGTCGGGCGACCTGGGCATAGTACCCACTTGGGCCCAAACTTTGCCAAACCACTTCTCATCACCAAGAAAGTGTAGAACATGGAGCTGCTCACTCTGAACCCTTTAATTGGGTGTCGGGCAACCCCTACTTGACATAATACAAAAATCTTGAGACTGGTTCTACAACAAGGAGAGTTTAGGGAGAAGTTTGAACACTTGGTTCCACCAAGATGAGGTCGGGAGAACCCTAGTTGGAGAATCCAGCCTGACCTGCTTGACCCAGAGTGTTGTGCCAACACTTAGCAGCCGTCCGTAGTTGCAACACTCATGGAAACAAGTGTTGAAATCTTTGGCAATAGCTCCCCTTAACCTTTCCTTCTCTACTTCTTCATCCCATCTTCAACTCAGCACCTTCTAGCCTCCTTTAAGTTGCCCAAGTTACCTCGAGTAGCTTTACCATGGCCTCCACTAGTGCAAATGTCATTAATTCCTTTAGTGAGGGCCCTTTCAATCATGAGGGAGACCTATTTGAGAAACTAGAGGTCACCACAGAGGCCATCATTTTTGAGGAAGAGCCCTAGCATGCCTATGATGCCCACCTTTTGAACCATAAGGGTAGTTGGTGATAAGCAGGACAAGGAAAGTCATTTTGTTCCCTTGTTCACCTCAGAGAAGAAGAAGTAGCTGTGGAACTCCACCAGCTCACCCAAAGACCATCCAATGGAAGGTTAGTCCTCCATAATCAATGAGCCATTGATGGAGTTTTGAGGATGACTGTTTAAGAAGACAGTCATGAAAAGGGTCCATAGTGCGGTTTGCACACTTAGAGACAACAATGGGGCACGAGGACCTCCTCCTTTTACCTCTTTCCTTAGATATCTCAAACCCATTCACAAAATATGCTAGGCACATAGCTAAGTTCATTCAATCTTTATCATTGTAACTTATGCCATTAAATAAAATAGAGTTTTTTGTTCTGCTGGTGTGTTGCCACCAGCAGGACACCTGCACTTGATGTTTCCCATGTCTTTGCAATACAGAATGCTCAAGAACCCAAGTGTGTGTGGGGGGGTTGGGCGACCCCCCAACTATGCCTCTGAACTTTTCTTAACATACCATGGCGTAGCACATGGCCTGACACGTTGGCATGATGAAACCTGACCCAAGTAGGGGTCGGCCAACGGGAACACAAGTTTGCATAAGTACATCTTCAATAGAGGAGATTCAAATGGCAGCAATGGGCAAGCCCAAGTGGGGTCGGCCGACCCCACATTGGAGCCCTGGACCCACCAATCAGCATCCACTCATCGTCTACATGCTTCCTGACTAGTTTGCCACTCCTACTCCCTCTCTGTTATTTCATTTTTACTTTTATCTTTTATTTGCTTTCCTTAGGAAATAAAATAAAAATATAAACAAGAAGACTTGCATTTAAAAATAATAGGTGACATGATTTATGACATTTAAAGGGTAAAAGCATCACAAATTAAGCGTCATAAAGAAAGCGTCACAAAGTCTAATTCCTGCATATGCTTATACTTGTGGGTCACATATCTTGATAGGAATATCATACTGACTTGGTTGTTGACAAATGTGATATAGTTCTTAGCTCATGATTCATACCCTTTCTATTCAAAGTGCTTAGAGATTTATTTTGAAAATATCATAAAACCATAGCGTTACTTACTCCTCAATATAAAGAAAATTCCTACCAAAGTTATATATCTTCATACCTTGTTCAAAACCCCTTCTTTATACGCTACTTGTACTTGTGCTGAGTTTGGTCAAACCTTGTTGACCCTAGTTGAGAATTATTTCATAGTCCCAAGATTAAGATCATATACACGCCACATATACATATGTTGCTTCTACAATAGAAGTACGCAAAAACATGCACCCATCCATCCACCAAACATATGCCAGCTCTTATCCTGAGAGGTGCGCACCCTTTGTACCAAATAAAAATGCTGACTCTTATCTTGAGAGCTGCGCATTCCCTATGCAAAATTTGCTCCCTGCATTCACCATCATGACATCTCTCCCATCAAAAGTTCTTCATATGTCAATATAGGATACGGGCTATGCTAAAAAACCATGCCAAGGGGCTTGAGAGATGCAATAAACAAATAGGAAAGAAGTTCTACCCATTAAAAAATAGATATATGATCTTATAGCCCATATTCCTCCAAAATGATGCATGTGAGTGCTAAAAATATTTAGGATTAGGATTCTATTCCATCATTTTCCACACACTTGCACATCTTGATCTAAGATTATGACATTCTTCTCCTTGGATCCTTGTTTTGACTTTACAATAGATGCAATACAAGTATGCTATCTTGTTTATCCCTACCTGAGCCCCACATAAGCCTGATAGATGTAGGATGAAACAAAAGAAGGCATTCTTATGCTATGCCTTGGTGAGGAATCAATTACTTACTAATTCTAAGTACTAGGGATATGAAAATATGAAGATCACTTTGCTTTGAGAACTATTCCATTTTTCAACGTCTGAAGGATATATGCTAGACAGTACCACATAACCCACTTGTATGAGATATGTCTTGAGTAAAGCTTTGTGTTTGCTAATATCTTAAAGATGTCATAATCATAGGTTATCTTTCTCTCTAACCTTTGCTCGAGGACGAGCAAAGACTTAAGTGTGGGGATCTTGTTTATGGGGGTTATACCATGTTTTACCCCATCAAAACCATCAAGACATTCTTTCTGGAAGGAAACCACCAAATACATAGTGACTTAGGTACAAATAACTTGGTTCCATATGTACTTGTCATTATTTGGTTGCAAGCATTCAGAACAGTATTTTTTAGTGTACCATAGCTTCTAGAGACAATGTGCAAGAGATGGGCACAATGGCGGGGTCAGCCAACCCCACCTTGATCACACCAGAGCCTTGCTGACATGCTATGATCCATGACACACTCCCAAGAGTCCATTACCACCCTTGGATCCCAAGTCTTACATTTGAGTCTTTCTAGTAATTTATTCTAGTTTGGTACTTTAAGTATACGGTCTTTTACTGGCATACTGCTTTACTTATTGAAGTGCTTGAAGCTTTCGCTAAGCCTAGAGTAGTGAGATTAGTGTAGACGTGGTGTCTAGGCTATATCTTGCCAGTGTGAGCTGCTTGTCACGCTGTAAGGCACCTAGCACGAGAGTGACAGACCTCGCTAGGCAGAGAGTTCCTTATATATGTGTTAGGCAAGTTAACATAGGTCCATGCGCTCTAGAAGGCCTCGGTAGCCAGAGGCATGGTGGAGAGGAAGGAAGATGGGCTACCACACCCTAGCACAGTGCAAATGCTGGCTGGTGGAGTGCGGTGGAGAGCACGGTCACAAAGCACAATCACGTCGATGTGGTGAGATGAGTTTTTTGAATGATTGGGGGTGAGTAGATAAGTAGATAAGAGACAGTCGTTGGGCTTGTGTGGGTAGCCCACCATCTCGAGAGTCCAAGGATAAAGGCCTAGGGCAAATGCCATGAATTTTTTGAATGATTGGGGGCGAGTAGATAAGTAGGTAAGAGACAGTAGTTGGGCTAGTGTGGGTAGCCCACCATCTCGAGAGTCCAAGGACAAAGGCTCAGGACAAATGCCCACCGAACTTTTTAAAATATTTCTAAGTGTGAGTTGGAGAGAGAAATAGAGGCCTCCGGCTCTAGCTGAGGCTCCTCCTGAGAAAGAGAGAGTGAGGACCAAGGCTAGAGCCAAAGGAACTATTATTTCATAACTATCTTCTCCTTCTACTTCCCTCGTGCTCTTGGCCTCTTATAAAGGCAAGCAACAATTTACATGTGAACCACTAGTAGGAGAGAAATTGACAAGTCACTATCAAGAAATGAAGCAAGTAATTGGTCTTCTATGATTTGTCTAGCACCATGGATTATTAAGATATAAAATGTATTCTCATCCATGCCATGCAACTATATACCATGTGCAAATAATATTTGTGATTGTTATAGAGTGCTTAATGCAAAACCTATTTATTGCATCCTATTTTCCAACGTAGATAATTATATAGAGATTTGATACCTTTTTTGTCAATTTTATACAACTCGTTAGTTCTTAGTTCAATCATCATGAAATGCCAAGGCATGGTCTACTAAAATCTCATCTATTGTTGTGTTCACATGAACCACCATAAGCACAATCTATGTGATAATATATGTACCCAAGTCTAGTAGGGAGCTATTGGCTTTAAGACCAAAGTTATTAGGGTAGAGATGCATGACTGAAATGAAAAGAATTACAACTTGCTAGTGTACGTATGTATTTGAGTTAACATTGTGGCTACATTAGTATGTTATTGTGTATGTGGGTTATCCAAAGATGAATTTTAGCTCCTATGAGGTTTCATTCCATCTATATTTTAACTGTGAAATTTTCTACTGCATGCATTTACTTACAAATTGTCAGTGTTTCGACCCCAGGGGTCAACACCAATGAGTAAATTCGTAATTGCATGCTCCCTTATCCGGTGAGTGATGCAAGAAGGACACAGTGATTTATTCTGGTTCGAGCAAAGAAGGCCCTACGTCCAGCGGGGGGAGGATAGTTCAGGTTATCTTGCTCCAAAGCGCTAGTACAGGGGTGACTACAAGCGGGTGTGAGAAGTGTGGGCTTGAGCCCGAGCGTTTTGGGCGCTTAGCTCTCTACACTGTCTCACAGTATTGTTCTGTGATCTAAGCCATAGCGTATGAAGCTCCCCGATCTCCCCCTCTCGCTAAAGTCCTGGCTCCTCCTTTTATAGGTGAAGGAGGGGCACAGGAGTACATGTTTTTAGTGCTAACTTGGTCGGTGACGTATGACGTTGATGCTGATCATGTCGGTGCCACTATAGAGGCGTACGTCGGTATGGGAAGCCCTACGGCCATCGCGTCGGTAGTTGTTGAAGTGTTGACCGAAGTTGTTGAAGTCCCGCTCGAGGGTCGGTGTGACGGTGTCGAGGGGTGACGGTCGAGGCCTTGGGTCGAGGTGAGGGGCTCGAGTCGAGGGGTCGAGGCTCATCGGATAAGGTCAAATCTCGGATTATGCGGGGAATATGCATCACGAGGGAGTGCCGGACGGGGCATAGTGCTCGGTATGGCGCGGCAGTGAGGTACAATCCGCGGGATTCCTAGGTATGGGTGGTAAAAGTAGGATTTGACTACCATACCCACAGCTGTTTCGATAACTGTGGCCATATGGTTAGGCGGGAGCAGGTAAAATGCATTGAGTGCACCTGGATCCATACTGGGAGTAGGTAGCTGAGGGTTTTACCATGCTCAAGGGCTGCCCATTCGCAGGGGCGAAGTTTTGTCCTTGAGGTCAGCCCATTCACCCGGGCAGAATTCTGTCCTCGAGGGGTCGCCCGAGTCGCACCCTCGAGAGTACGGTCTCGGTCCGTGCGGTGGTCCGTCGAGTAGGTTGTGGCTTTGGGCTATCGACGCCCGTTTGTGGGCCGGTCCAGCATGCTTTTGTTTGTGCATTTCCATGCGGTAATGAGGGATGTCGTTGGAGGGCTTGCATTGCTGACTTCGGGGATCCACCCAGTTAAATGAGGGCCTAGGGTACCCCTTTCCCAGGTAACTGACAGTAGCCCCCGAGCGTCTGTGCGAGTGCTGGCACTCGGGCAGGGGTCAGGAACTGGGAGCGAAGCATGGCTTGGATTTTTCCATGGGGGGCGCGTGAGCGTTCCCCATGGGGGTAGCCCCCGAGGCCTCAGAGGAGTCAGAGGATTCCTTTGAGGGCTTTATTTGCCTTCGGTCAGGGGATGCTCGTCCAGTCAGGTGCGGACCTGAACTGGAGTCGTGGCGCTTTGCCGAGGGGTACGTAGGAACATCGAGCCCCTTGGGGATTTTTGACCCTCTTTCATCGAGGGGTTCCAGGCACGGTCGAGCCTTCGAGCCTCGTCTGGCTGGGGCGTTGTCGGCCTCGGTGTTCATCTCACAAGTCCTTTCGATCGGACTACCCTCGATAGGGCGAGCCTCGAAGTTCTCAGTGAGCTTGTAATGGGAGAATCCAAGTGAGAGCCCGTTCCTCGTTCGATAGAGGTCAGCAGGAGGCCCAGAGGTGATCTCATTAAAGCAAAACGCATGGACCTATGGATACCGATTCTATTCAATAGGTCTCGGTGGCTTGATGCCTCCCTTCGGGGGGATTCCATAAAATCCTAGCATTTGGCCTTGGATGTGTCCAAAGGGGTCTTGAGGGTTCGTTCTTGAGTAGGGCCTCATGTTGGCTCCCCCTTGGTCACCCCTGACTCGGGTGCTCGAGGGCGGCTATCGAACCCTGGTCGAGGGCTAGCCTTCACTCCCTCGAGACTTGTTGTGGGGCCAGAGCCTTTTTACCTTCTCCTGGAGGAATCTGCCGATAAGTAATGTTTGTTTTTCTTACCATCGGACACATCTTTTGAGGAGGAAGCTTAAACAGTGCGGTGGTGGAGATCATGGTGGGCCCAGGCAATGGCTAATTTCCTGAGGCGTGGCACATGTATCCGGCCAAGAATCGAGGGGGAACGATTAGGTAAACGCATTAACTACGGGGAGTTACATTTTTCTTCCGCCGGCTTTCGCCCGTTGCTCTTCCTGGGTATAAGACCAGAGGGGACAGGCGCTGTTCGCCCCTACCTTTGCCACATTGCCTTCACCGCCGCTAGTGCTCCCGAGTCCCTGCTTTCCTTCGCGCGTGGGTAGGAACTTAGAGCAAGAAATCATGATTGGGAACCTTCCCGGTCGCCCGTCCACCGAGGAGATCCGCATCGTCGCTGCCACCACCGCCGCTGCCACATCCACCGATCAGATTAGTGCCACCGCCGTAGCCATGGCCCCCATCCTCTAGCCTGCCGATCCTTGGCGCCCATCGACCATGATGCGGCAGAGGTTGAATGAGCTGGTGAGAGAAGGACTTCTCCGCACCGTCATCGATTCGACTCGACCGGAGTGGATCGCCGCCGAGGAGTCACCTGGAGCCAAGCCCGCTAGAGGGCTACGTGGTGAGCTTTCTCAAGTACCACCGGCACGGGCTCGGAGCACCCCTGAGCGAGTTCATGCGGGGGCTGACGAACTTCTATGGCGTCGAGGTCCAACATTTCTCCCCCAATGCCAACTCCAACGCCGCCATCTTCGCGGCCGTCTGCGAGGGCTACTTGGGGATGGCGCCACACTGGGAGCTGTGGCTCCACCTCTACAAGGGGGAGTGGTTCGCCTCTCTGGTGGGACCAGGTGTGAGGCAGGTCGTCAGAGCGGGCTGCCTCAACTTCGTGTTGAAGACCAGCAAATCAGAGGTGCCACGCGAATACATCCCCACTGGGCTGATGCCCAACCACTCCCGGTGGGACGAGCAGTGGTTCTACCTCTGCAACGACGGAGGCTAGCTCCCACCGTACACCAGGCGGCTCATCACCAAGCGGCCATTCAACTGGCCGCACGGTGTGACGGGGTATCTCCAACCTCGACTTCGACCCCTAGTCGCCGCTATGAAGACCCTTCGAGAGGCGGGCCTAATGGCGGGTGTGGTGGTCTCGGCCTTCCACCGTCGACGGGTGCTCCCCTTGATGGAGCGCCCACTACTGTTGGACGAGATGCTTCCCGTGGTTGCGCCCGAGGTGCTCGAGAGGTGCCGGATGTCCATCGAGGGGATGTCCACTGCAGAGGTCGTAGCACGGGTGAAGGGGATGGTGGTGGGTTCGTTTAGGGCAGAGGATGTTAACCGCCTCCCCATGCGGCCGGAGGAGGGGTACCTTGACCTGGTGAGTGCCTCGACCCATGCCTTTCGCGTTTACATTTCATCCCTTTTTTCCTTACCCTTGTCCTTACAGCTGAGTGTTTTCGTGCAGGAGGAATCGACTACCAAAAATTGAGGCCCCCATTGAGGGAGGATGCTCCCGACCATCAGGTAAGACGCTTCGCTGCCCAGCAGGAAAAGAAGTGCAAGGATGAATAGAAGAAGAAAAAGGACAAGAAGCTCCGGGAGCGCGAAAAGCACGAGAAGCGCCATGCGAAGCGGAGGCGCGACGGGCTCCCGGAGGAGGAGTCTACCTTAGAGGATGAGGGAGACAAAGATGATGATGACAACGATGATGTTGAAGGGGTGACGGGGCATCTCGAGCCCCTTCTATCTGGTCCCTCCCATACTGACCATCTTCTGGTACAGGAGGATGCGCCGGAGCAGTGCGCCCCTCAGCCGGCGACGTCAGCCTCGGAGCACTGGCGAGGGAAAAGGTCAGCCGACCCCTCAACTCGGGGGGTTCACCCTCCTCCCGTCATACTCGCGGTGGAACCCCGCCCACTTCGACCCAGGAAACCCGGTCCCGATCATCGGTGCGGGCGGAGCAGAGCCAAGCCCAGGAGACCCCGTCGGAGCAGGGAGGCACAACGACCCCATCGATAGCCCCCAACAGCCTTAGCCCTCAGAAGAGCTCGGCTTCGGGTGGGGCCTCGAGATCTGCTGGCGACTCGAGGGGGACCCGAATGGCCTCTATTCCCTTCGGGTAAGTGTTATCGATTTAAGTCTCTTCTCTCTGCTTTCCCATTCTGTGGTTCATTAAGTTCGCTACTATCCTGCTTCCCGTCCAGGCCAAAACGCCGTATCGAGGAGGCAACCCTTGCGCCAGCTAAGCGGCTCAAGGTGGACATGGCCATGAAGATGAGGGCCCCAGTCACAGGTGCGATGTTAAGGCCCTTGGCATCGTGGGAGGTGAAGTGGCCATCCTCAGCCCTCGGGGCTATGGCTCGTGGTAGGCTGACGGGTTCTGCACTTGCTGCAGGGTCGAGCGACTCAGGGACCGTGATGGGCGGCGATTCCGAGTCGGGGAATATGCAGGAGGGAAGGAGCGCCTCCTCGATGTTGACGTCCGTGGTCCCCAAGCTCGGCCTGGCACCAGGGAGCGGAGTCCCGACATCAGGAGCTCCTGACCTGGGCCAACCCGAGGCTTCCATTTCCACGCTCGAGGCGGGAGTCCCCGTGGGCCACGAGCTGAAAACGGAGGTAGCCCCCATTGACCTCAAGGGTGAGGAGGCCATCGAGGGTGAGAAGGTCGTCGCACCTCCCTCCTCGACAGGGGAGCGGAAGCCATGGCTGGCGGGGCTACATGAGCTGGAGCGCCAGCGAAAGCAGGAGCAAGAGGCCCTACAGGAAGGGGAGCTACCGCAGACGTAGCAGGAGGAGAAGAGGGAGCCGCAGGAGCGGCAGAAGGAGGTGGAGCTGACCGGGGGCTGACCCCCGCATCAGTAGGAGCAGCAGATGCCGCAGGGGGAACCGACGTTGTCGGGCTTGCCGGTGTAGGAGCTGCCCCAACCATCGAAGGCGAGGGAGGTCTCGGGACTCCTGAAACAGTGGGTGTCCATGATCACCCTCGATGAGCTACTACAAGAAGCGGTGCAGAAACCCTCAACGCAGCTCGAGGAGGAGACCTCGGCACGAAGCCCGCCGACAGGCGTGTCGATGGTGGACCTGCCAGTGCCATAGGATGTGGTGTTGGAGGAAGCGATGGCCTCATCCCCTCCACCGCCTCAGGAGGCGCTTGAGCCAGTGTCGAGCCAGCCACCGCAGCCATCAGCCGCGCCGTCGGAGGAGCCAGCGGTTTCTAGTCCGTAGGCGAAGCGGTCGAAGGAGATGGCGGCTGCCATCGCATTGGCGGAGTACCATGGCGCCCCATGTGACGTGGCAGAGGAGATTGAGTCCTTGGTGTGAACCAAGGTTGAGGCAGTCCTCCCGCACTAGGGCAAGGAGTGCATCACGCTCCGGGAGCTCAGTGACCCCAGCGCTCCCAGGATCGTGATGGATGACCCGGCGGAGGTCAAATGCTAGGAGGACGTGGAGCGGTCCCGGGCGTGGCTGCAGCACTTCCTCATGCTGGGTGTTGAGCTCATTGGGGATCTTGACCAGAGTCTCGTGGTAAGTCCTTGTTTAGATCACGTACGATTTTTGGCTTTTCCTGTATGGATCGCCTTAACCCTCAATTTCCCATTTCCAGGACTTGCAAAGGCGTTCCCACTCCAAGTCATACTTCCTCCATGAGATGCAAAATAGCCGAGAGGAAGTGCTTCACCAACTCGAGGCTGGCCGATCTGCACAGAGCAGGGTGGCCAAGGTCGAGGAGGAATTGAAGCAGGCCAAGGAGAAGGCCACCAAGGCCAAGGAGGAGGCCGCCCGGGCGAGGGAGGACACCGGGGTAGCTCGAGGTGAAGCTACCCGAGCCAAGGAGGAGCTCAAGCAGGCCAAGGAGGAGGCCGACGTGGCCAAGGGCGAGGCGAAGAAGGCCAAGAGCGAGGGCACTCGTGCCCAAGAGCACGTCAAGTTGCTCGCGAAGGAGGCTCGAGGCTCCGTGGAGCATATCCGGTTGCTCGAGGCCAATCTGGCTGAAGTCTCCACGGCGCATGACACCCTCTCTGCCTTGATCAAGGAGGAGAAGGGTTGAGCCGACAGCCTGGAGACCAAGCTCGAGGCCATGAAGGCTACCCTTCAAGAGAAGGAGCAATCCATCATCTTGGCTGGCGGTGCCCTCAAGACCCTCCGGTGCGAGAAGACGGAGGTGACCCAAGCCTTCAAGGAGGCGCAGTGGGAGCGGAACAAGGTTCGAGCGGAGCGCGATGCTATGCTGGGGGACCGCAGTGCCCTCAAGACCCGCTGTGCCAGTAAGTTCCTTGGTGGGCTTCGGCCTATTCCTTCCCGTATGACTTGCTTAACCCTTGTTTTGTCTTTCAGGCCTGGAGGCCGAGCTGCTTTCCACTCAGGCCACCACCAAGGCGCTTCAGGAGGGCCTTGTGACAGAGGGGGCGCTTCTTAGCAGGGTCTGGGTTCCCATCAACAGGCTCTGTACCTCCTGGGAGGTTGAGCCCGTTGAGGTGGCTGAAAAAGATGTCCCGAGGGCCGCGCTCGTCGACCGGCTCTACCACCTCGATGCCACCCTTCGGGATCACGTGCGGGAGGCGCTCCACACCGGCGTGAAGCGCGAGCTGGCGGTGGTTTCCTTCGGCTTCGTCTTTGACATGTACGTCGTTGCCCAAGGCTTCGTCCCCGACATCTCAAAGACTGATGCCGAGAACGAGGAACGGTGCCGGGGGCTGATCCGGGATGCCGAGAGGCCAGGGAAGCGCTGGCGAAGCTGTTCAATTATGAAGTCCTCCCCCCAAAGATGAAGGGTACACCATCGAGGAGGGCGGCGACGGAGACGTCAGAGCGAGCCTGTAAAACTGGGTGAAGGTGCCCATGTAAATAAGTAAGTTTTTGTAACTTATATTCAGTATGGCCTCGGGGCCCTTTAAAACATCTATGCATCTATCGTAATGTATTTGAATATTTCAAGTTTGAGCCTTCTCTATTTTCTTTCGCCTATATTTTGCATTATTGATTAAGTGTTCGATGCGTGCTCGTATCCCTTGAGGGGGAAGCGAGTGGAGGTACCCTAGCCCAGAGGCGTAGGAGAGCTCCCAGCTCGACAAAACTCAGCCCTTAAGGAATTTGAGGCATTTTCTTCTTAGTCGAGAAGCGCATCGAAGCGAAGGAAAGATGAGATGCTCGAGCTTCGATCATCTGACCTTTGCTTTTTGACTAAGTGTTCAACGCATGCTCGTATCCCTCGAGGGGAGGAGTGAGTGGAGGTAGCCCTGGGGCATAGGAGAGCTCCTGGCTCGACAGCCCTCATCGACCTCGAGGGAGTTCGAGTGTTTTCTACTTAGTTACGAAGCAAAAGGAGACGCTCAATTTTTTGAAAAATCATTCATACTTTTTAGGAACTTAGGGGGTTCCCCCCCATTAGCCCCCGAGGGAGGCTCGACTCTGGTGAGACAGGGTCGAGGCTACCTCTTGCATGTATAATAATAAGTTTAAACTTATAATTGAAAGTACTTCTTATATTTGTCATGTGAAAATGTACGAAACATGCGAGAATGTACAAGGGCATCGGTGCCCTAGGGGTAGAAACGATGTAGTTGTTTGATGTTCCATGCGTTGGTGAAGGTTTCGCCCTTGTTGTTTGCCAGCTTGTATGTTCCAGGCTTCAGCACCTCAGCTACGGTGTATGGACCTTCCCATGGTGGAGTCAGCTTGTGACGCCCCTTGTTGGTCTATCGTCAACGTAGGACGAGGTCTCCAACTTGGAAGTCCCTTGAGAACACGTGTTTGTCGTGGTAGCATCGAAGTTTCTGCTGATACCTCGCGGAGTGAATCAGCGCCATGTCTCGAGCCTCCTCGAGCTGGTCAATGGCGTTTGCGAGGGATTCTTCATTGGTTTGCTCATTGTAGGCCTTTAGTCGAGGGGAACCATACTCGAGATTAGTAGGGAGGATGGCCTCGGACCCATAGACCAAGAAGAATGGTGTGAACCCCATGGCTTGACTAGGTGTTGTCCTTAAGCTCCACAGGACCAAAGGCAGCTCCGCAGCCCATTTCTTTTCATACTTGTTAAGGCAGTTGAAGATTCTCGGCTTGAGGCCCTCCAAAATCATGCCATTGGCACGCTCGACCTGGCTGTTAGTTCGAGGATGAGCAGCCATGGACTAGTTTACATGGATGTGATGGTGATCGCAGAAATCCAAGAACTTTTTGCCAGTGAACTATGTGCCGTTGTCAGTGATGATGACGTTCGGGACCCCGAAGTGATGGATGATGTCGGTGAAGAACTCGATCGCCCGCTCGGAGCGGATGTTGCCAATAGGCCGAGCCTCGATCCACTTGGTAAACTTATCGACAACAACGAGTAGGTGCGTGTACCCCTTGGTAGTCCTCTTGAGAGGCCCCACGATGTCGAGCCCCCAGACCGCAAACGGCTAGGTGACGGGGATCATCTATAGGGCGTGAGCTGCGAGGTGCGTCTGCTTGGCATAGAATTGACACCCCTTGCACGAGCGGACAATGTTGATGGCTTTGGAAATGGCGATCGGTCAGTAGAAACCCTGTCGAAAGGCGTTGCCGACGAGGGTCCTCAGTGCTGCATGGTGGCCGCAAGCCCCCCGAGTGTATGTCCTCGAGGAGCCTCCTGCCTTCTTCGATGGTTATGCAGCGCTGGAGGATGCCTGATGGGCTTCGCCTGTAGAGTTCCCTGCCATCTCCGTAGATGATGTAGGACTTGGCCTGTCACACGATCCGACGAGCCTTGGTCTGGTCTTCTGGGAGTTCCCCTTGAATGAGGCAGTCAAGGAAAGGGACTCGCCAATCCGGAGGTGTCCCCTTGATCTCCATGACCTCAGCCCTGGTTGAGGGGGCCTCGGTCGAGGCAAGGGGTTCAAGTGTCAAGGGCGCGGTGTCATCCCTCGAGCCCAAGTCGACGGAGGGCTCGAAGAGGTCTCTCAAGAATACGTCCAAAGGGACAGTACCTCGAGTTGATGGAATCTTTGCGAGCTCATCCGCAGCTTCGTTGTAGCATCGAGCAATATGATTGAGCTTGAGGCCGTGGAACTTGTCTTCCAGTTTGCGCACTTCTTTGCAGTAGGCTTCCATCTTGGCGTCGTGGCAGCATGAGGCCTTCATCACTTGGTCGATGATGAGTTGCGAGTCACCTCAAACGTCCAAGCGTCGGACCCCGAGTTCTAGGGCAATACGCAACCCGTTGACCCGTTGACAAGAGCCTCGTACTCTACAATGTTATTGGAAGCGGCAAAGTGGATGTGAATGACGTAGCGCATGTGGACTCTGAGGGGTGAGATGAAGAGCAAGCCTGCACCTGCTCCTGTCTTCATGAGTGACCTATCAATGTACATCGTCCATAGCTCGACTTGAATTTGAACTGGCAGCAACTGGGTGTCAGTCCACTCAGCGATGAAATCCGCCAGCACCTGAGATTTGATGGCCTTTCGTGGTGCATAGGTGATGGTCTCGCCCATGAGCTCGACCGACCACTTAGCAATTCTGCAAGCAGCCTCTCAGTTTTGGATGATCTCCCCCAAGGGGAAAGAAGACACCACGGTAACCGGGTGGCTGAGGAAGTAATGCCGGAGCTTGCGACGCGTAAGGATGATGGCGTAGAGTAGCTTTTGCACCTGCGGGTAGCACATCTTGGTTTTCGAAAGCACTTCACTGACAAAGTAGACCGACTGCTGGACAGGCAAGGCATGCCCTTCCTCTTGCCTCTCGACCACTATGGCCACGCTTACCACCTGAGTGGTCGCGGTGACATAGAGGAGGGGCTCGGGCAGTTCAGTTGATGCTCTTGAGTTTATCAAGGGCCGCCTCGGCCTCCGTGGTCCATACGAAGCGTTTGGATTTTTTAAGAGGCGGTATAGGGGCAGGGCCTTTTCCCCCAATCGTGAGATGAAATGGCTGAGAGCCGCGAGGCAGCCCGTGAATTTCTATACGCCCTTGAGATCTCGAATTGGACCCATTCATGCGATGGCTGTGACCTTTTTAGGGTTGGCCTTGATCCCACGCTGGGAGATGATGTATCCGAGGAGCATGCCCCGAGGCACTCCAAAGACATATTTCTCAGGGTTGAGTTTTATGTTCTTGGCTCAAAGGCATCCGAATGTGATTTCGAGGTCATGGATGAGGTTGTCGACTTTCTTGGATTTAACCACGATGTCATCGACATAGGCCTCGACCGCGTTGCCTATGTGTTCGCCGAAGACATGGAGCATGCATCGCTAATACGTCGCCCCGGCGTTTTGAAGGCCGAAGGGCATGGTCACGTAGCAATACATGCTGAAAGGTGTGATGAAGGAAGTCGCGAGCTGGTCAGACTCTTTCATCCAGATTTGGTGGTAGCCAGAATAAGCATAAAGGAATGAGAGGGTTTCACATCCTGTGGTAGAGTCAACAATCTGATCAATGCGTGGTAAAGGAAATGGAACTTTGGGACATGCTTTGTTTAAACTAGTATAGTCAACACACATTTGTATTTTTCCATTCTTTTTCTTAATTAACACGGGATTAGCTAACCATACGGGGTGATGAACCTCCTTGATGAATCCAGCCACCAAAAGCCTATGTACCTCCTCGCCGATGATTCTGTGCTTCTCCTCGTTGAAGCAGCACAGGCATTGCTTCACCGGTCTAGACCCGGCTCGGATCTCCAAGGCGTGCTCGGCGACTTCCCTTGGTATGCCCGGCATGTCCGAAGGACTCCACACAAACATATCGGCGTTCGCACAGAGAAAGTCGACGAGCACTGCTTCCTATTTGCTCCCGAGGTTGGCACCGATCGTCAGCACCCTCTCGCCGGAGCAGCTCAGGTCAAGGGGGATTTTCTTGGTGTCTTGCACTGGCTCAAAGCTACCGGCGTGATGCTTAGGTTCGGGCACCTCGTCGGCGAGACGCTCGAGGGTTGAGGCTATCATCGTGTTTTGGTCAACGGCCTCTCTGTACTCGACATATTTGACATCGCAGTTGTCGCGTGCTCATAGGAGTAGCCGATGGTGATGACGCCTCTAGGTCCTGGCATCTTGATCTTGAGGTAGGTGTAGTTTGGGATCACCATGAATTGCACATAGCCCGGTCGGCCGATGATGGTGTGATAGGTTACGTGAAACCCGACCACCTCAAAGGTGAGGGTTTCTTTCCAAAAGTTGGCAGGGGTGCCAAAGCAGACGGGAAGGTCGATGTGGCCGATGGGAAGTGCCTTCTTCCCTGGTATGACACCATGGAAGCTATCGGCGCTGGTGTTGGAGTCGGCACCTCTTGACCCCCACGAGGTCGAGGGTTTCGAGGTAGATGATATTCAGGCTGCTGCCGCTGTCCATGAGGACCTTCGAGAGGCAGGTGTTGACGATGATTGGGTCGACGACGAGCGGATAGGCCCCGGGGTTGGGGACGCGATCCAGATGGTCATCGCGGTCAAACGTGATGGGTGCATCGGACCAGTCGAGGTAGTGGGGTGTCGTGACTCGGGCGGAGAAGACTTCTCGATGCTCCCTCTTGCGCTGTCGAGGCATGAGCTGGGTCGAGGGGCCTTCGTAGATCATGTAGCAGTCGTAGACTTCGGGGAATTTTCTGTCTTCCCCGTTGTCTCCCTCATTGCCGCGCTGGTCTTTCTTGTCGTCACCCTTCTTGACACCCAGTTGCTCAGAGTGCTTTCAAAGCATGCGGTAGTCCTTGAGTTTGTGTTTTGCCCCATCCTTATGATAAGGGCAGGGCTCCTCGAGCATCTTGTTGAAGATGGCCTCTTCGGGGGGACCTCGAGGTTTTTTGCGTTTGGCTACTGCGACGAGATCATCGTCTACAACCTCGCACTTGCCTTGCTGATTTTTCTTCTTCTTGTTGTTGTTCTTCTTCGAACCTTTGTTCGAGCCCCCGGCATCGACTGCCGGTGCCTTTCTCTTGTCTTTTTTGTCGTTGAAGAAGGCTTCGAATGCCTCCTCACCAGCCATGTAGTTGGCGACCACATCCATGAGCTCGTCAATGGTGTTGGGGCGGTTGCGCCCCAACTCACGAACTAGGTCCTTGCAGGTCATACCCACAACAAATGCTAGAATCCCGTCGAGGTCAGAGATGTGGGGGAGTTCGGTTTGGAGCTTGGAGAAACGCTGAGCGAAGTCACGCAGAGACTCCCCTGGTTTCTGCTTGCAGTTGCGCAGTTCCCAGGAGTTTCTAGGATGCACGTAGGTGCCCTTGAAGTTCCCCTCAAAGATCCGGACCAGGTCAACCCAGTCGTGAATCTGGTCAGGGGGAAGCTCCTCGAGCCACCTACGCGTGGTGTCGGATAGGAAAATGGGAAGGTGACATATGATTGCACGGTCGTCACGTGCCCCGCCTGCTTGACAAGCCAGTCAAAAATTGGCTAGCCAGAGCTCGGGTTTGGTTTCTCCGTTGTACTTGACGACGCTCGTGGGGGTCGAAACTTGTCGGGCAGCGGGGCGTTGCGGATCATCCTGCTGAAAACTCGGGGACCCGGTGGCTCCGGGGCCCATCGATCTTCATCGCTTTCATAACATCCCCCACGATGGGCGCTGTACCCTCGATCCTCGGCGTCCCCATGTTTGCGCTTGTGGTTCTCGATGATATCGAGCCGCGCGTCACGCGGGGCGCGGTTGTTGATGATACAATCTCGGGCTGGTGTCCTCTTCACTCGGAGGGCTGCCTCTTGATTGACCGAGCCCTCCCTTTTGGGCTGGGAGGGCTCGTCTTGTGGTTCAGGAGCTGCCCCTCGACACCTCGAGGCTGAGCTCTTAGCTTGCTGAACAGCAGCAACTTGGAGGAGACCCTTGATCTCACGTTGTACCCATCGAGCTTGCAAGTTGGATGGCGCGGGCATATTGCAAAGAAGCATAGCCGCCGCGACAACGTTCTGGCTTGCTCAAGGGTAACGGTTGATGGGATGTTCGGGTGCCCTGCCCTCGTTGATCTACCGATTGACCTCTCAGGCCCTGGCTTGGGCTCTTTCGTCGGGTGGTGGTCGCTCCTGCTCGAGGGTTTTCTCGAGCTGGCGCAGTCGTCCCTGGTCGTCAGCAAGTTTAGCCTGCAACTCCCGAATTTGTGCCAGCTGTGCGTCCTGCTCATCAAGATGGGGGCACGCCTCTCAGGGTGCGACTGGTTGTCGAACCTCTCCTCTGGGGAGAGCCCCTCCCGTCGCAGTGGCAGCCGCATCGGTCATCGGATCGACAGTGTCCTCACTGGAGGCAACATCACCGTCGATGTGGAGACACTCGCGGGTAGGGTCCCAATGGTCAGAGCCGGAGTCAGGGTCACCGCAGTAGAAGACGGGGAATTGTCCCCGCGCCTCCTCCTGCAGCTGCTGTCGGAGTGTGCCGACGGTGTACCTTCGGGGGCCGGGTGCTCTCGCGAAGCCCAAGTCCACGGAGGCCGACATGACCATCCCCACGTCCGTCATTGCTTGAAGGAGGGCGCCTGGGCGGTCCCCTATCATGCTCATGTTGGCACGGGTTGAGGTCGAGAACGCTTTTGCGGCATTGTTGAGGCCGAATGGGAACCGTCGACGACGCTCGAACAGCTCGTGTGGAAGTAGGCTCGATATAGTGGGGGTTGCACGCATCGGGGGAGTTCTGCCAGGCTCCCTCAACGAGTGCATTGCAAAGGTGAAGTCGAGGTTGTCGTGGAGCCCTGCCAGTCCGTCCTCTGCTCCCAAACTCAGGTTAGATAATCCCCCAACAAGGGGCTCCTCATCACCGGTCAGGAGCGTGGGGAATGCAGCGGGCACCAATCTCGACTCGGGTTGATGGCGATGATGGCACACTATGACCTCTGCTTAGGTCACTGATCGAGAGCAGGGTCATGTCATAGCCCTGTCTGAGGGACATGAACTCCAGGCTCCCGAACCAGATCACCGTAACATGAGGAAGTGGTGAAACAGAGTCGCCCATCTGGAAAGAATGGTGGGAAATCGTTGGTAACACGCAGGACCCCTACCTGGCACGCCAACTGTCGGTGTTTCGATCCCGGGGGTCAACACCAACGAGTAAATTCATAATTGCGTGCTCCCTTATCCGGTGGGTGATGCAAGAAGGACACAGCGATTTATCCTGGTTCGGGCAAAGAAGGCCCTACATCCAGCGGGGGGAGGATAGTTTGTGTTATCTTGCACCGAAGCGCTATTACAGGGATGAATAGAAGCAGGTGTGAGAAGTGTGGGCTTGAGTCCGAGCGTTTTGGGTGCTTAGCTCTCTACACTGTCTCACGGTGTTGTTCTGTGATCTAAGCCTTAGCATATGAAGCTCCCCGATCTCCCCCTCTCGCTAAAGTCCTGGCTCCTCCTTTTATAGGCGAAGGAGGGGCACAGGAGTATATGTTTTTAGTGCTAACGTGGTCGGTGACGTATGACGTTGATGCTGATCATGTCGGTGCCACTATAGAGTCGTACGTCGGTATGGGAAGCCCTGCGGCCATCGCGTCGGTAGTTGTTGAAGTGTTGACCAAAGTTGTTGAAGTCCCGCTCGAGGGTCGGTGTGACGGTGTCGAGGGGTGACGGTCGAGGCCTTAGGTCGAGGTGAGGGGCTCGAGTCGAGGGGTCGAGGCTCATCGGATAAGGTCGAATCTCGGATTATGCGGGGAATATGCGTCTTGAGGTGGTGCCGGACGGGGCATAGTGCTCGGTATGGCGTGGCAGTGAGGTACGATCCGCGGGATTCCTAGGTATGGGCGGTAAAAGTAGGATTTGACTGCCATACCCACAGCTGTTTCGATAACTGTGGCCATATGGTTAGGCGGGAGCAGGTAAAATGCATTGAGTGCGCCTAGATCCGTACTAGGAGTAGGTAGCCGAGGGTTTTACCATGCTCGAGGGCTGCCCATTCGCAGGGGCGAAGTTCCGTCCTCGAGGTCGGCCCGTTCGCTCGGGCGGAGTTCCGTCCTCGAGGGGTCGCCCGAGTCGCACCCTTGAGAGTACGGTCTCGGTCCGTGCGGTGGTCCATCGAGTAGGTTGTGGCTTTGGGCTGTCGACGCCCGTTCGTGGGCTGGTCCAGCATGCTTTAGTTTATGGATTTCCAAGCGGTAATGAGAGATGTCGTTGGAAGGCTTGCGTTGCTGACTTTGGGGATCCGCCCAGTTAAACGAGGGCTTAGGGTACCCCTTTCCTAGGTAACCGACACAAATCGTGGCGGAATCATCGACATAGGCACATAGCATGGGCACTAAATAGGGCAATGGTAGATGTTTTCGAATGACAATTTTGTTATTTAGAAAACTTGGCATGTTTAGGGAAGAATACATACATAGATCATTAAACCTGCTGGATCCATTATATAAATTCATTGAGTTTTTGAAAATAAACTTCATATGTTCTTATTACAATGTTGGTTAATGACCTGACATAAGAGAGGACGTAGTGGAGAGAAAGGAAGAATGCTAAATGAGTGAAAGGCAAGCTCCCTCTCCACCTCCTCCTTTCCCCCTTTTATAGCGGGCATGAGAGGGGTGGTTTCATTATTTCTCATAGTGGGGCTTGCTTTTGCAAAAGAGCCTCTAAAGCCTACACATAGGCACTAATAAACATTATCTCTGAAGCCTCTTGCATATATAATTGGGCCTTGAAAACACTATGGGGTCGCAAAATATAATACACCTTCACAAGTAGCCCACCAGATATTTGGTTTTACATCAGAGCACAAGACGACCCAATAGTTGAATACAATTAAGTACGGCTATATGACAAGTGCTGCCAGAGCTAACATGCCCGAAGTGCTATTTGGTCATGCAAAGTACTTGTGATACTAAAAATGATTCATGATGATCAACTATCATGAAATAATCACTCACATGAAAATAGACAATTTCGTGGCAGGATCGTCATTTTCATGGGGGGTATTTAATTAAATACTCTCACGAAAATAGCCAATTTCATGAGGGTGTGTGTAGAGCAGTCTCCTGAAAATGTGTTTTCACGACGGGATTTACTCCACTCTTGTCAAAAAGATTATTTTTAATACAGTGTGTTTCATGCTCTGGTGGGAAACCGTTCACTTCCAAAAACTTCATTTTCCGGTAATGTTATGAACGTGAAAAAGACGTGTATCATAATAAAATATGGATCCCAATTGATTCTATGTGGATAATTGGTTGAAAAAAATACTTCGCCGTCAATATTCATACTTATACAACATAAGAAAGAAATAACTAGGCTACAATGGCAGAAGTTCTTAGTTCATCCCGACCAAATTGTGTTTGCATAGGGATCCAGCATGCACAAAGTTACTAGCGTAGAACGCACTACTTCCACGTGTTTCTAACATTGTTATTACTCATGAGCAAGATTAGTTTCGTTGGAACCTAAAAAATGGATAGTTCTTCGTTAAATCGTATTATCTTGCTACCATCCATTGTAGTGATGTACAAAACATTAACAATCGATTATCAAAATTGAGACCACCTTTAAAAGTAAAAATCATCCTTTGGTACTTATATCAGGGTGTAACACTAACAAAGTATACTCTAGGAGCCACAAATTTTTGGTCTTTGTGGCTATGTCAAAGTGATATGGTCTTTGATTAAAAATGTATCAATTCTAGGGACGGGCCAGTGGCCTAGTGGCAAGCTCCCAAGAGTGGGAAGCAGCCGGCTTAGCTTCGAAACCCTGCATCGCACTTGGCCTCTAGGAAGCGCACCAAGGTGGCGCTTTCTAAAAAAGATAAATAAAAAATCTATTCTCATTTGGAGGATATCCACTTGATTATCCACTGACTCCGTACATGGGCTATTCTCTAGTTAGTGCATTAACATGATTTGGTCATATAAGCGGCATGGTAGTAATTAGAGTGCATGGTCAAGGAATTTATTAACTCGAACACATTATTGGTGGCGACCTAGTCTATGGATTGATAGTTACTTGGGTGTTTGTATTTATGAAGAAAAAACAACTTTTTATAGGCCATGTGCTAATGTATGGGGTTGGATGTAATTAATAAAATGCTGCCTTTACAAAAAACATAGGTTTTCTACCACTTGTCCATTATATCGTAATACATAGTAAGACCTCTATAATTTAGAAAAATAAAGCATCTTATAATTTAGAACGGAGGGATCCGAACATGGAGACCATCAGCGGTCCAGCATGGGATCTGTGCTCGGCGACGAAGGATGGGTTGGAGATGTGGGCACGCCAGGCCTTGCACACGCACCGGAATCAGCACATGGCCTTTGTCGGCACCCTGGTGAGCGCATCAAAGACGATATCCTCCGGCAGCGAGAGGCCGCCACCATCTCTATCGTCTTCATCGCCGTCGCGTTTGCACATGTTTGCCTGCATCGTAGGGTTCTCTCAGCAGCCGCCCCAAGGTTTTGTGGAGATCCGATCTTGTGTAGTAGACGTAGTTCAAAGTCTTCCTGTTTAACAACACGAATTTCTTTGGCTTTTCTGAGTTCCGATGGCCGCTGCTACTGGCCTGGCATATATGGGCTCGCTCTAAATAAACCAAAACATCTGAATAGGCCCATTTACGCCATGGCCCGTTAGGTAATGTATCTCAAAAATAAAAACGACTTCGGTAATAATCAAAGGATATTGTGTTTTCATAGATATGTATACTGTTTTCACTAACTATCTACGCATAATATAAATCCAAGTATGCTAAAAAAATCTAAGTGCATATCAAAAAAAAAAAGCTAAGCATCTTACAATTTTATAAATAGAGGGTGTAACATTTTTGTATATATTTACATTTTATCTTGCCAAATCACTTGCACACACGGTCCCAAAGTGAACTCATCAGCAGAAGTATTTTGTTGTTGTTGTGAACGTTTCCTACTATGTCTAAATCCAAGCTGAGCCCCTGCCTGCAAGCACTCTCTGCTCCCTAGTCATCCACTCCATCGTGTGCAGAAGTAACCACTGCCCTGACCACCATGTCGCCCACTCCATATCCTGATGGCAACCCATCCAAGAAGACGACGTCCCATCCATGGTCACCGACAACTCTCCCCTCGCGCCCACCCTCCCACCACCCCCTCACCGGCCCCCATCCTTGCCACCGCAAGCCGTCGGTGACCATGCCCCTCCTCTGGCGTCTGATCCCTGCCTCCCTGGATGGTCGGGCTTTCGGACCTGTCCTTCGATAATGGGTCTGCCTTCTCCTCATCAGTCAGGGATCGCTTTGGATGTCAAGTGAGTGCTTCCTGTCCTCCCTCTGCATCAGCTTTTCGCCTTGTTGCGAGTTTTGGAAGGTCAGCTATCAGGCTTAATGCGGATTCAGCTAGTTTGATGCTCCAATCATGTTTGGGTGGTATTGCCAAAGATTACCATGTGATTCATTTGTCTGGATGGATGTTTGGTTTTGCTGTCTCTTGAAAAGGGGTTGGATTCGTGATTCATAGATTTAAAAGTTTTTCTTGCAAAATCTTCACCATCTTCTTTCACCTCTGGGGAGGCGGAGGACCTAATTGGCAGAGGGATTACTCTATCTAGTGCCATGAACAGGGGGCCAAATGGACTACTGTTGGCCACAAGAACAAGCCTATCAGCTATGCTGATGCAGTTCGCAAAACCCCTTCATCTAGGGGTCGTAAGCCGGTTGCAGTCTTCTCTAGGCCCCAGTACCCTAACAATTACAATGAATCCTTCTTCTTGATCCCAGATCCTCCTTCCACGTCCGGTCCTTTATCTGAATCTGCTCAGACCACTCAGAAACAGAAGCAGAGTGTTCTTCGCTAGAGGATTAAGAAGGACAATAATGTCACCAAAGCAACGGCCGCGCCAATCTCAGACCACTCAGAAATAGAAGCAGCATGTTCGTGGCTTGTCATAGAATCTGTACAACATACTTGAGTTGCTTTCCTCCTGGTGATATGAATAGTATTCCTGCTCCAGCTCCTCCTAATTTGAGTGAGCCATCAAAGTAAATTTTCCAATGATCTATGATAGGTTCGGGTTTTTTCAGGTTTGTCTCTGTCCATTCTACTAGAAAGTCACTTAGAGCTTGGGACTTGATGGCCTTCTTCTACTGGAACTCAAGACTCAATGCTCTGAGCTCTACTGCCCATTTAGATATTCTTCTAGTTGAATCTCAATTCCGTAGGATGTCGGATAGTGGGAATTCCATGATTACTGTAATCTTGTGTTCTTGGAAATAATGTCTTAGCTTCCTTGATGATATAAGAATTGCATATAGTAGCTTTTGAATATGTGGATATCTAACTTTTGATTCTGTTAATACTTCGCTTACGTAGTAAACTGGTCTCTGCACCTTGTATATGTGACCAGGTTCTTCCCTTTCTACTACAACTATTGTTAGCTAAAATGTATAGCAACATGTCTTCTTTCTTGTTTGGTGGCACTAGTATGGGTGATGAGGCTAGGTAATGTTTGAGCTTTTGAAATGCTTCGTCTGCTTCTGCCGTCTATTCGAATTTTCCTGCCTTCTTTAATAGTTTGAAGAATGGGATGCCTTTCTCTCCCAATCGTGATATGAACCTATTAAGTGCTGCCATATAGCCTGTCAATTGTTGAACGTCATTTACTTTTTTTGGTGGCTCCATACCTAGGATGGCTTTGATCTGCTTTGTGCTTGCTTTGATCCCTCGGTTGCTGACTAAGAAACCAAGTTGTTGTCCTGCTGGGACTCCAAAAACATACTTGTTTGGGTTGAGATTCCATCTCCACTTTTTTAGATTTGTAAAGGTTTCTTGCAGGTCTTCGATCAATGCATCTGGCTCATTTGTTTTGACCACGATGCCGTCTACATAGGCTTCTGCATTTCTTCCTATTTGATCTCCCAAAGTTGTTTGTATTGCTATTTGATAGGTTGCTCACGCGTTCTTTAATCTGAATGGCATAGATATGTAGCAATAATCCCCAAAGGGCGTTATGAAGGATCTCTTGCTTTGGTCTTCTTCTCTGAGGGATATTCGATGATATCTGGAGTAGCAATCCAGAAAAGAAATTAGTGCTGCTTCGTATAACACCCTGATTTTTAACTTTAAATCTTAAATAAATTTGATTTTATTTCTGCATAGATGCTTTACATTCACAGGCCAATTATAAATGTTTTACGAATTACTTTTAAAAGATGTAGCACATTAGAAACCATGCATTGTTGCATTCATGCTGCTGCACAGTTTTATGGTTGACCTGCTTGAGCTTGTTGTTTAATTCTTGTGTTTCTATCTAGCTCCTAACATGCCCTAACTTGTCTCCTCTATTCCTAGACTAATAAAACCTAGTCTAAATAGCCTAGGCCAGTCCCTAGTGGACCCTGGCCAACCCCAGCCTCTCCTGGCCGAGCATGGCCAGCCATAGTCGGCAATGGCCAACCTTGGCCAGCCATGGCCAAAGAAGTAGCAGCATGGCTGGCCAGCAGCGGCCACGGCCGGCCATGGCCCGCCAGGCCGGCCTGCAGTGCAGCTAGGCCGCGTTCGCCTGCGTGGGCAGAACCCAGCCACGGCCCAGCCGCCAGCGCGCTCGCGCCGCAACACTAGGTGGGCCGAGCGGCCCAACAGGCCGCCGCGCGCTGCCCGCGTCAGCGACCACGCCAGCCGCTTGCGTCAGCAGTTCACAGTGCAGCATCACCCGCCCACCGCTGCCGATAGGTGGGGCCCACACAGGTGGGGCCCATAGCTACAGTGTCATCTCCTATCCGAAGACGGACACTGAGTCGCACCGGCCTCCGCCCGCGTCGCGTCACGTCCGCCCGCTCGCATGCAAGCCGAGGTCCGCCGGGCCTTATAAAACCCATCGCCCACCTCCCTGCGCCGCCTTTCTAACCCTAGCCACCACCCAGTGCCCTCGCCCTCATGAAACCCTAGTCACCACCGTCTAGCTTCGCGGCGCCGTCGTCGATCTCCATCACCGGTCCGTCCCCGCCGGCAACAGCACCGCGACGAGCTTCGCGGTGAGGTGAGCCACCATTGGAGCCCTTCGGCACGCCTTCCCGTGCCCCGTAGCACCTTCCCGGCCGAGCTATCCTAGCCGGCCATGGCGCCACCGCACGGACTACCGCCTCCGGCCATCTTCCGCCGCCACTGACCCCACAGCTGAGCTCGCAAAGCCGAGCTCGACCCTCCCATGCCTTCCGCGCCATCTGCCGTGCCTCGGAGTGCCGTTCCGGCCGACTCCGGCGAGCGCGCCGCCCTCTCGGCCACCGCTCCGGCGACCCGGACCGCTGGACATCCGCCAACCCTCGGATCTGAGCCAAGCGGCTCAGATCGGCTGTTGAACCCCGGTCAACCAAGGGGTCCACGGGGACCCGCGCCAGCTGACATGTCAGCCGACGTGGCTGCCACGCAGGCACCACGTCAGCGCCACGTTTGTGAGACTAGCCCCTAGTCTTGTATAGGCCATAACTTTCACGTTTTAACTCCGATTTTAGCAAACTTATACTTTTTGGAATCGTCTCGACGAGTAGAATAGTTCTATGCTATTGTTTGCTACTGTTATGATGTTTTGGTGTAATGTTCTAATTAGAGTCCATTTGCTTGCATGTATTGTGCGTGTGTGATGATTGTGGCGTATAGAGAACGAGACGTGGGTGAACGAGGACTAGCAGGACCCGGAGGACTACGTGCAGCAGGACAACAAGGTAAGTGCAAGCATTATTTTGAACATATTGCACCTATTCATGTTATAAATTCACTGCATGTGTCCTAAATCGGCAAACCCTAGGACTTACTAGCCACTTTACCCAAAGATATCCTATGGGGATTTTAGTTGATAGGTTTTAGGTTGCTAGTGCTCTATCTCACCTTTCACCATTTAATGAAGATAAAATTTGCTTCTTAACATGTTGAGCCTTGGGCTCTTGGCTTCGGCTGTTGGATTAGTTGATGCATGTCCGCATCGTTGGTTGGTGGTGAAAGAAGGGGGAACAGATGTCAGTGGGCTCGTAGCGACTGGGGCATCCGTATCTCCTCCCCCTTGTGGTCCTTTCGTGGAGCGGCAACCTGGGACTTCCGTACATCTCCAGGCTAATGGGCTCTGGCTTGGTCGATTAGCAGGACCATCATGGGCAGAATAGACAGCTTACGGACGGGTGGCCATAGCCGTGGTTGCTGGGGTTTGTTTACAAATATTTAGTATGGGAGGGGCTAAGGATCCATGACGGGGACGGCCTCACGGGGAAGTCGCCCATATGCTTGGACTAAAGGCTGGCGAGTTGTCACTACCTATGACCCTTTGAAAAGCCTTGTTGTGACCTCTGCTAGCCTATCTCGGTAATGGACTAAGAGGTTGGCCGCCTCGGGCATAAAGAGTAATCACAATCTGGAGTGAAAGTGTACACCTCTGCGCAGAGTTAAAATCGATATATCGTCCGTGCTGACAGTCACGAGCGGCCCAGATCCTCACATGATTTAGCCAAATGGTTTAAGCTGTTAAATCATGGTGATGTTGTGAGGTTGCTACCTCGGGTTTTATCGGGATGGCTATCCTGTGTTTCCTTGAGATGGCTATCTCATGTTTGATGTTGCTTAAGTATATATGTTTATATCTATGATGTTAAAGGACACATTAATTGCTACTTGAACCTTAATAATGGGTTGGGAGCTTCAACCAAGTTGAATAGAAAATAGGTTGCAATAAGTTAAATCTTAATGGTTTACATTAAAATGCTACCGCAGTCTACCTTTCAGCTTTACCTTGTACTAGCCTTGCATGTCATTACTTTCTGTCTGTACTTGCTAAGTTTTGACATGGAACTCACTCTTGCTATTTTCCAACAAAAGGATGCTCAAGTGATGACTCGGATGGTGACTTTCCTGAGAACTATCCAGGATACTAGGCGTCGTGATATTGCCGTTGACATTCCTGTGGTGAGATGGAGTCGCTATGTCTACGTCGTTTAGTTGTTATTCACTTTGGATGATGTCATTTATATTTCTCTTTACTCTAATGACAATTATGTAATAAATGGTATGATGTAATCGTTATACCATATTTTATTCGAACACTGTGCTTGTGAACCATGTAATTTGGCGTTCATGTGTGTAAATTGTTCCTGGCGCACATGAGCTTTTGCCTTGGTTTCATTCCTTCAAAATCAAGTTGTGACAAAGTGGTATCGGAGCCGTGTTGGCCGTAGGATCACGAAGCCTTAGCTACAAATGGTTGTTTTCTAACCGTCTTAGGTTGACCTTTATAAGTTATTGCATACCCCATCATTTATTAGCATGTTTCATTATTATCTGGATATGCATTACTTTAGCTATTATTACTATCATTTATTGATCATTTATTACATTATCTTATAGTTACTACCATGCTTTTGTCATTATGATTATGTCATTATGCTATTTTGGTTTCACTACAAATACCATATAATGCATGCTACTCCTGCTTCAATGTATTTATAGCTTTCATATCGCCATCCCCAGATATTTATGCATGCACTCTTTATTGTTGGGTTATGAGGGAGCTATGCTAGCCAGAAAACAAAACTTTTCTACCTCATAAACCAGGATCTACTGCTAGTTACAGGTTATGGGATTACCACTAGATGTGCGGGTGCAGGGAAAGACGACTCGATGTAGTCGTACGTGTCATAGCAGGCAGTACAGTTGCACGGTCGTCCGTCACGTCAATCCCCTCGTGCGGTTCGTCCCAGTGCTCTAGATGTAGCACCTCCAAGGAATCTCACACGCACAGGGAAGAAGTGATGTGTCTCCAGACTGCTAGGTCCACGAGGAGCAGAAGGCGCGAGCATGGGGAGGGTGATGGCGCCTGTCAAAGGCATGTAACCTTGAACGCGCCCCTACCTCTTCGCTTATATAGGCGTCCCCAATGAGCTCATGAGTTGGAGGCCCATTAGTAACCCTAAGCCTTGTCTAATTTGGGTCCAACCCAAATTAGGCTTCCAGCCCCTTAAGCGTGCGACCCTATGGGTTCACGCACACATTGACATGGGCCAAGTACTCCTACTCGCCCAATAGTTGACAGCGGCCTCTAGCAAGATGTGACAACTCCTATGTGCATGCAAAGATCATATCAGATGAACCACTACAACCACATACAAGTTGTTCCCTTTGCCACTCGATATATGGTTCAACTCATGGGTTAACACTTAACCCAAGCACAGCCATGCATTTGTTGATCCAATCACTTGAGTCATCTAGTGATATCTCTCTCGCATAGAGAGGGGCAAATTCCATCTTGATTGTCTATGACTCATAGCATGCTTCCCGACCACCCGAAGACCACCTTTATAACTACCCAGTTATGGAGCAGCGTTTGATAGTCCCTAAGTAGGCCGTTTCACATCTTGAGTACATACCACAATCTCATGTCTAAGGACATAACGTATATCATGTGAATAGAGACTTTCTCATGTCAGGTCCGTCCAGCCTATATGTCTCACATGTGCCCACATTATTAGTTTGACATCTCCATGTCCATTACTTGTGAAACATAGCCATCAACTAATACATGTGCTGGTCTAATATTCAAGTGTGTTCTCACAAAAACGTTGACCAGGGACAACTTTAGAATAACCATTCAAGTAATTGAGTTCCACAAACAATTCACATAATTGTCAATCAACACAAGTTGACTATAATGGATATTCAATGAACACTTAATGCATGTCATAGATACAACTGGAATATCATCATCTCAATGATTACCTCTAGGGCATATTCCCAACAGTCTCTCACTTGCACTAGAGTTAATCTCTAAGATGTCTAATCCCCATAGACCTCATGTGCGCCTCATGCTTAGGCTGTGGAAGAGCCTTTGTCAAAGGATCTGCTACATTCAAATCTGTATGTATTTTGCACAATTTGATCTCTTCTTGCTTCACAAACTCTCGAATGAGATGAAACTTCCGGAGTACATGTTTGTTCTTCTGGTGATCCCTAGGCTGCTTAGTCTGTGCAATCGCCCCATTGTTATCACAATGTAAATTCAATGGGCCTGACGCATTCAAAAACACACCAAGTTCAATGAGGAACCTCCTCAACCAAACACCTTCCTTTGCAGCGCCAGAAGCTGCAATGTACTCGGCTTCTGCTGTAGAATCAGACACCGTCTCCTGCTTAGAACTTTTCTAGCTAACTGCGCCACCATTTATTGTGAACATAAAACCTGATTGAGATAGTGAATCATCCCCGTCGGTTTGAAAGCTAGCATCAGTGTAACCGTTTACAACGAGCTCCTCCTCACCTTCATAGATTAGGAACACATCCTTAGTCCTTCGTAAGTACTTAAGAATGTTTTTAACCAACATCCAGTGACTCTCACCAGGATTGGCTTGATACCTGCTCGCAACACTTGAGACATCTGGGCGAGTACATATCATGGCATACATGATGAAACCAACGGCTGAAGCATATGGAACTTTACTCATGTGGTTGCTCTCTTCATCTGATGAAGGACACTGCTTGTCACTAAAGTGTATACCATGTGACATAGGCAAGAACCCTTTCTTGGACTGTTCCATGTTGAACCGTTTCAACACCTTGTCAATGTACGTGTCTTGGCTTAATTCTATTAGCCTTCTTGACCTATCTCTATAGATCTTAATTCCCAAGATGTATGCTACTTCTCCTAAATCCTTCATAGAAAAACTATTATTCAGTGAAGTCTTTATAGATTGCAACATAGGAATATCATTCCCAATCAATAGTATGTCATCCACATACAAGATCAGAAAAACAATAGCGCTCCCACTTTCCTTCTTGTAAACACAAGGTTCTTCTTCATTCTAACGGAAGCCAAACCCTTTGACGACCTCATCAAAATGAAGATTCCAACTCTGAGATGCTTGCTTTAACCCATAAATGGATTTCTTAAGCTTGCATATCTTTGCAGCATTATTAGGATCAACAAAACCTTCGGGCTGTATCATATACACGTCCTCTTCTAAATACTCATTTAGAAAGGCTATTTTAACATCCATCTGCCATATCTCATAATCAAAATATGCAGTAATTGCTAGAATGATCCAAATAGATTTAAGCATCGCTACCGGCGAGAATGTCTCGTCGTAGTCAACTCCGTGAACTTGCCAAAAACCTTTTGTGACAAGTCAAGCTTTATAGACGTGAACATTTTCGTCCATTTCTTTCTTCTTCTTAAAGATCCATTTGCTCTCTATGGGTCTAACCCCATCAGGCGGGTCAACCAAGTTCCAAACTTGATTGTCTCCCATGGAATCTATCTCGGATCTCATGGCACTTTGCCATTTCTCAGAATCTGGATCCATCATAGCTTCCGCATAATCCGTAGGTTCGTCATCGTCTAACAATAACAAATCCCCACGCAATGCGTGAAGTCTTGCTGATCTTCGTGGTTGTGGTGGTGTGTCCACTGCCACGGGTGTCTCAACTTGCTCTGCTACAATAGCATCACTCGCAGAGTCAGTCCCTGCTGGCTTATCTTGAACTTCTTCAAGATACACCTTTTGTCTATTATTTTCTCTTTTGAGAAACTCTTTCTCTAAGAAAACACCATTTTGAGTAACAAACACTTTGCCCTCTGACTGGTTATAGACATAATACCCTAAAGTTTCCTTTGGATATCCCACGAAAAAGCACTTGTCCGATTTGGGTGTTAGTTTATCTGATATAAGTCGTTTGACATAAACTTCACAACCCCAAATTTTCAGAAAAGGCAAATTGGGACTTGTCGATACCCTGGAAACAGGTATCCCAGACCCCTTGCTTAACAAACTAAAGCCCCGCAGGATCAGCATCTTGAACCCTCCGATAAACTCCCACGCTAAAGGCCTATAGGCTGAGGCGTATCGGACTGACCCGCGAACGAACAACAACGGCCCAAAACCGAAGCCTGCTCGAGAGGCTACCGAACGGACCAGTACTGTATACGCGAGGGTACGATTCGAGCTACCCCTCGAGGACGGAACTTCGCCCAGCGAACGAGCCGGCCCTCGATGACGTAACTTCGCTCAGCGAACGAGCCCCCCCTCGAGGACGGAACTTCGCCTAGCGAATGGGCGGCCCTCGAGGAGAGTGCGCCCCTCGGCCACCAACTCCCCCGTACGAATCCGCGCGCATTTAATGCGACCTATCTACCCCCGCCTAACCGTATGGCCACAGTTGCGGTAACAGTCACGGACGTGGCGGTCAATTCTACTTTCACTGCCCATGCCCCGGAATCCCGCAAGTCATGATACGCTGTTGCGCCATACCGAGCGCTGTGCCACGACCTGCACCATCTCGAAACGAATAAACTGACCTGTTTACCGTGTTTTCCGGGATTCGATCTTATCCAGCGAAGCTCGACCACCTCGACGATCCCCTCGGCTCCGGCCAGGACCCTCGACCATCGCCCCTCGGCTTCACCGAGCGGACCCTCGAGCTGAACTCCAACAACTCCCGATGCGACGGCAGCAGGGCCTCCCATACCGACGTACATCACCACAGCAGCATCGACATGATCGGCCTCAACGTCGTACGTCATCAGCGTCATGAGAGCTCGAAATACGTGTACACCTGTGCCCCTCCTTCGTCTATAAAAGGAGGCGCCAGGGCGTTAGAGAGAGGGACTCAGACATAGAGGATCTGGAGCATAGAAACATTAAGTCCCAAGATCACTGAACGACACCGTGAGCCTGTGGAGGTCGAGAGCAAGGCGCCCGCACGCCCCAACTCCGCCTTTCACTCCTCACACCAGCTTGTATTTTCCCCTGTACTAGCACTTCGGTGCAAGATAACACGAATCATCCTCCCCCCGCTGGACGTAGGGCCTTCTTTGCCCGAACCAGGATAAATCGTCGTGTCATTCTTGCATCACCCACCGGATTAGGGAGCACGCGGACACGATATTACTCGTTGGTGTTAGCCCCTCGAGGGTCAGCACACCGACAGGACTCTTACTAGTCCACATCTCATATGGTGCCTTAACTACGGACTTAGATGGTACCCTATTCAATGTGAAAGCGGCTGTTTCTAGAGCGTATCCCCAAAAAGGTCTGACTGGCTCATCATAGACCGAACCATGTCCAACAAGGTCCGATTACGTCGCTCAGACACGTCATTTCTCTGAGGTGTTCTGGGTGGTGTAAGCTGTGAAATAATTCAACAACTCTTAAGATGATTGCTAAACTCGTGACTTAGATATTCGCCTCCACAATCAGATTGCAAGGCCTTGATCTTCTTGCCATGTGGATTCTCTACTTCATTCTAAAATCCTTTGAACTTTTCAAATGTTTCAGACTTATGCTTCATTAGGTAGACATATCCATATCTGCTAAAGTAATCAGTAAAAGTTATGAAGTATTGAAATCTGCCTCTAGTTGTCGTGCTCATTTGTCCACATACATCAGTATGTACAAGTTCCAACAAGTCAGACGCCCTCTCAGAAAATCCTTTGAATGGTGCCTTGGTCATCTTGCCTAGCATGCAAGCCTCGCATATCTCGTATGATTCAAAATAAACGAAGTTAGAAGACCATCATCATGGAGCCTCTTCATGCGATTCTCACTTATATGACCCAAACGACAATGTCACATATAGGTAGGACTTAACTCATTAAGCCGAGGCTGTTTAGCACTAACATTACAGATAGGTGCAACATCAAGATTTAAAATAAATAACCCATTCACAATGGATGCAAAAGCCACAAACATGTCATTCTTGGAGGTCACACAACCATTGTCTTTACTCTCAAAAGAGTAACCATCCTTCATCAAACATGAAGGTGATACAATGTTTTGACTTAAGCTAGGAACAAAATAACAATTATTCAATTCCATGATAAATCCTGATGGTAGGAGAAGTTGCATCGTCCTGACGTTCAACGCAGCAACTCTTGCATTATTGCCCACATGGAAGTCAACCTCTCCTTTTTCCACGCTTCTACTTCTTATCATTCCCTGCATCGTATTGCAAATATGAGCAACCGATCCAGTATCAAATACCCAGAAATTGATATAGGAGTTAGTGAGAAAAATGTCTGTAACATGAACAACAAGGGTACAAGTAGCAGTAATACCTTTACCGCCGCCATCCTTCTCTAATGACGCCAAGTACTCCTTGCAATTCCTTTTCCAGTGACCTTTCCCCTTACAATAAAAGCAATCAGAATTTGTAGATGGTCCAGCCTTAGCAGCAGATGGGTTCAGCTTAGAGATCTTATCTTTAGCCTTGCCCTTCTTCTTGCCCTTCCTCTTGAACCGAGGTCTGTTCTGGACCGCCAACACTTGGCTACTTCCGGCACCTTTCTTGATGTCGGCTTCTACTGTTTTCAGCATACCACATAGTTCACTCAAGCCTCTCTCTGCCCCATGCATATGGTAGTTCGAGATGAAGTTTCCATAGCTGGGCGGAAGAGACGAGAGGATAAAATCAGTAGCCAACTCTTGGACGATTGGGAAGCCTAGCTTCTCCAACCTTTGACTGTAACCAACCATCTTGATTACGTGTGGTCCTACTGCAGTGCCCTCTGCAAGCTTGGTTTCCATAAGCGCCTTAGAGACATTGAACCTTTCAGTCCTAGCCTGTGTGCGGAACATCTCCTCAACAGCCACGATCATATCGTTCGCTGAGTGATTGTTATCGAACTGCATCAGCAGATCAGATTCCATGGAAGCAAGCATAAGGCAACTCACTTCAAGATCAGCATCACATGCTTTTCTGTAAGCAGTTCTTTCAGCAGCAGGTGCATTTTCTTCAAGCTCATCTGGTAATGGGGTGTCTAGAATATCTTCCTTTTTCTCAGCCCTGAGAACAATTCTCAGGTTACAGACCCAATCCGCGTAATTTGTTCCATTCAACTTATCTTTCTCAAGAATTGTACGCAAAGAATAATGCAAAATACTAAGACAATGTATCCAAGAAGGAGTAAATTATATCAAATAGAATATACTCCCACTAAAATCAATATCCCTCAATTGATATTTAGTGATTCAAGACCCACAACTAACATCCCAACCAGTGAGGTTTAGCATCACCGCTGGTCGGTATGGTAGATCGGTAAGCAACACCTTGCTAATCATATCTCATATGACTCTTGTTGTTGGGCTAGCATCCCTATGCCAAGCACTCAACCTTACCATGCTTCAAGATCCCTAACCGTTAGGATGACCTTGTTCAAGTAACCAAACCTTCTTGTAGTAAGTATCCGATACGAACCTGCCTAGTCGAGGAAAACCAGTGGCACCCTAATTTCATAGACCCACCACCGATTGTACAATACTTATGACAGTGCAAGGTTTGGGGAAGCATTCAACTTAAACATTGCTGAGGGATCGTTCTACTTCACTACCGCACTCATGTATACAAAAACATAATAGCATGTGAAAGTAGAACATAGTAATGAGAATCACATTCACACATAGTGACATGGTATGGCCCTTTAATGAATGGTGATCTCCATCTCCATCATCTTGCCCATCATGGTGATCTCCATCTCCATGATTCATGTGTGTCATCCTTCTTGTGATAAGTCCTCCGAGAACTATCTTGCCCAAGCTATACTAATTACATAGTCGCAAGATCACAAGATGGCGTACAGGCCAATACATCAAATGGCAACACATATGGCTCTAGCCCTGTTGCTTACATGACACACAGGCCATGAAAGAATTGTATACATACACATGAGCCATACCAATCACATCATACCCTGCAAAAACAAGTTAGGCGTAGAACGATTCTATGTGCTATGATAGGTAGCAACGGCTATAAAATCTCATCAGCCTGAATCCAAATCATTCGGAGTCCCTCTATTTTCACTAGATTAATCCCATTCATCTATGCCCAACATGTATGGTCTTACGTGTATCTGTTAACTCAGGCGGTGGATTAAACCGACCGGTATGAGTTCATCATTACACGTCCATGCAACAAGAGCACAAAAACAGATTGAGTTTCCATCTACCACCCCATTTCACAAATAGATCTAATCAACATGTGCAACCAAACCTAGTAGATCGCATCTACTATTTCTGCATATCAACTATATGCCCAAAATTGAACCTATAACGAGGCAGTAATGGCTCTGATACCACTGTTAGGTTATGAGGGTGCTACGCTAGCCAGAAAACAAAACTTTTCTACCTCATAAACTAGGATCTACTGCTAGTTACATGTTACGAGATTACCACTAGACGCGCGGGTGCAGCAGAAGATGACTCGATGTAGTCATACGCGTCACAGCAGGCAGTGCAGTTACGTGGTCATCCGTCACGTCAATCCCCTCGCACGGTTCATCCCAATGCTCCAGATGCAGCACCTCCAAGGAATCCCACACGTGCAGGGAAGAAGCGATGCGCCTCCGGACTGCTAGGTCCGTGAGGAGTAGAAGGCGCGAGCATGGGGAGGGTGACGGTGGCTGTCAAAGGCGTGTAACCCTGACTGCGCCCCTGCTCCTTTGCTTATATAGGCGTCCCCAATGAGCTCATGAGTTGGAGGCCCATTAGTAACCCTAAGCCTTGTCAAATTCGGGTCCAACCCAAATTAGGCTTCCAGCCCCTTAAGCATGCGACCCTATGGGTTCGCGCATACATTGACATGGGCCGAGTACTCCTACTCACCCAATAGTTGACAGCGGCCTCTAGCAAGACATGACAACTCCTATGTGCACTCAAAAATCATATCAGACGAACCACTACGACCACATACAAGTTATTCCCTTTGCCACTCAATATATGGTTCAACTCGTGGGTTAACACTTAACCCAAGCACGGCCATGCATTTGTTGGTCCAATCACTTGAGTGATCCAGTGATATCTCTCTCATGTAGAGAGAGGCAAATTCCATCTTGATTGTCTATGTCCCATAGCATGCTTCCCGACCACCCGAAGACCACCTTTATAACTACCCAGTTATGGAGCAGCGTTTGATAGTCCCTAAGTAGGCCGTTTCACATCTTGAGTGCATACCACAATCTCAAGTCTAAGGACATAATGTATATGACGTGAATAGAGACTTTCTCATGTCGGGTCAGTCCAGCCTACATGTCTCACATGTGCCCACATTATTAGTTTGACATCTCCATGTCCATGACTTGTGAAACATAGCCATCAACTAATACATGTGCTGGTCTAATATTCAAGTGTGTTCTCACAAGAACACCGACCAGGGATAACTTTAGAATAACCATTCAAGTAATTGAGTTCCACAAACAATTCACATAATTGCCAATCAACATAAGTTGTCTATAATAGATATTCAACAAACACTTAATGCATGTCATAGATGCAACTAGAATATCATCATCTCAATGATTACCTCTAGGGCATATTCCCAACATATATTATCCTTTGATCATAGACATGTTTGTCTCTTCTGTCATGATCTATTAACTGCTTGTTGCATGTCTTTGATCTTGGCATATTATTAGATGATGCGTCAGCTTCTCACCTACCGCAAGAGCCACCACCACCGCCACAGTGGCCTGCTCTGTCGCCTGCACGTGACCACATCCCCTACAGAGCAACTGGAGGAAGTACTAGGATTGACTAGGATGTCCCCTTCATGTAATAAATAATTCTATGTTAGCACGTTTAAATGTTTAGCTTATCGAGTCTAGTGCAAGTGCGTTTAGAGTGTGTTTTGCTTTATTGGTGTGAGAACTTGTTTATCATTATGAACTATGTTTGATTTGCATCTTTGTAATGATTGAGATAAGTTGTGGGGTGAGGTCCACACTTATCATATTTATATATGTTTAAGGCTCTGTTTAGTAATTCAGGGTTTTGGGTATCTATACATTGTGCCCTATCTCTCTTTCTGCTTCATCATATCAGCTACTCTATCATAGCCTGTTTTCACTTGTTCATATCAGCTATCAGTTTGGAGATTATATATATTTGCTATCCTGTCAGTGATCATATTGTTGGAGGTTATGTCAGATGGTTTGTGGATATGAAGAGACAGTATATTACATTGTAGTTACATTCCCAGTTTATATTCAGCATATATATATGATGAGACTGCATGTCCTTATACCCTGCTATTTATTTGCATCAGATGGTGAACACCAGGAGGAACAGCAACACTGGTGGCGCCAGCGGTGCTGGTGGGAGTTACCAGAACCCTCCACCAACACCTCCTCCTACTGTGGAGTAGATGATGGCCATGCAGACTCAGTTCATGCAGGGCATGAACTCCATGATGACCATGTTGTAGCAGAACATGATTATGAACCAAGTCCAGAATCAGCACCATAGGAAGAACCCTCCACCACCACCCAGGGACAGGCGCAGTGAGTTTTTTAAGGGGCGTCCACATTTTTTCTCTCATTCCCCTGACCCTGTTGTTGCTATGGATTGGGTGAAGGATGTGGAGAAACAGTTGGAGATTGCCCAGTGCAGCGATAGGGAGAAAGTCCTCTATGGATCTAGTCAGCTACAGGGAGCAGCCACTTCTTGGTGGGATTCATACCGCTTTGCTCATGCAGCCCCTAACACCATCACTTGGGCATAGTTCACTGAGGCGTTCAAGGAGTTCCATGTTGCAGCTGGACTTGTGAAGCTAAAGAAGGAGTTTGCTGATCTAAAGCAAGGCTCCATGTCTGTTTGTGAGTACCATGACAAGTTCATTGCTTTGTCTCGCTATTCACCTAGGGATGTCGAGCAAGACCAGGACAAGCAAGATCATTTCTTGGGAGGGTTGAATGATGGACTCGCTTACATGATGGCAAATGTCAAGTATGCCAATTTTCAGGAAATGGTTAATAGGGCTATTGTGCTTGAGAGCATGCACAAGAAGAAGAAGAAGAGGAAGGCCAACAAGTACCAAGATCAGGGAAGTAGCAGCCGTCCTCGCTTCAACAATTTCTAGAACTACCAGATGCGTTCTTTTCAGTATGGGAAGAATCAGGCACAGCAGGGAGGTCAGAGCAACAACAACTCTAGCAATGGTAGTAATCAAGTGCAGCACCAGAATGGTCAAGCCCCCGTGAGAACAATCAGGCTCCTCACCAGAATGCTCCCCATAGTGCTCCTGTGAAGACCAACAGCACCCCCAACAATGCTTGCTTCATGTGGCAAGGTGGAACACTATGCTAATGCTTTTCCTCAGAATCAGAAGCATAGAACTTTGCGAAGGTGAACTACGTCATGGTGGAGACTGCGGTGAAGATACAGTTGTGGTGCTCAGTACGTTCCTTCTTGATTCTCATCCAGCTTCAGTTCTATTTGATACTAGTGCATCACACTCTTTCATTGGTAGTCATTTTTTTTGTAAAGCATAGCATACCAACCTGACTTATGCCTAGAGCCATGAATGTTAAAACACCTAGGGGAAATATGGATTCAAATGTCTGTGTCTAGACATAAAGATTAATTTAAGGGGGGTAGATTTTTCTGCTAGACATATAGTGCTTGAGTCAAATGGTTTGGACCTTATTTTGGGAATGAGTTGGTTAAACAAGTGGAAAGCAAATATTAAATGTTCAGAAAGGACAGTGAGCTTGAATGCACCTGATGGAGATGTGGTTGATGTGGTGATTCCTCTTCCATCCAAGGATCAAGGAACAGTGAATTAGGTCAGCGATGAGCCCTTAGAGAACATCAGAGTTGTCAATGAGTTTCTAGATGTTTTCCCGAGGATTTGCCAGGTATGCCACCTGAACGAGAGATTGAGTTTATCATTGATTTTTACCTGGTACTGCACCCATAGCTAAAAGACCTTATAGAATGGTTGTTAATGAACTAGAAGAACTTAAGTCACAACTTAGAGAATTACAGTCTAAGGGTTACATTCGACCTAGTTCATCTCCTTGGGGAGCCCCAGTAATCTTTGTAGAAAAGAAAGATGGAACACAGAGGATGTGCGTAGGTTACAGATCTTTGAATGAGGTGACTGTTAAGAATAAGTACCCTTTACCTAGAATTGAGGATCTGTTTGACCAGTTGAAGGGAGCTAGTGTCCTCTCTAAGAATGTTGCAGATGTACTCAAGTGGAGTCCACCTAAGAATGTCAAGGACATCAGGAGTTTTCTGGGAATGGCTGGATACTACAGGAGGTTCATTGATGGGTTCTCTACCATAGCTAAACCTATGACTGCTTTGCTTGAGAAGGATAAACCATTCAAATTGATAGAACAGTGTTAGGCCAGTTACGAGGAATTGAAGAAGAGGTTGACAACAGCACCAGTGCTAGCTCTGCCAGATATGACGAAGGACTTCTCTATTTATTGTGATGCATCTAGACAAGGTTTGGGTTGTGTGTTGATGCAAGAGGGTAAGGTCATTGCGTATGCCTCACAACAGTTGAAGAAACATGAATTGAATTATCCAACTCATGATCTGGAATTAGCAGCTGTAGTGCATTCGTTGAAGATTTGGAGACATTATGTCCTTGGTTACAGGTATAACATTTACACTGATCATAAGAGCTTGAAGTATAAATTCACTCAGAAGGACTTGAACCTGAGGTAGAGAAGGTGGTTAGAATTGATTAATGATTTTCACCTAGAGATTCTCTACCATCCTGGTAAAGCTAATGTTGTAGCTGATGCTTTAAGTCAGAAGAGTCAGCTGAACATGTTAGAAGTGATGGAGTTACCTAAAGAGTTACTAGCTGAATTTGAGTATCTCAATTTGGGGTTCGTTGCTAACACTCAGGGAGTTTCTATGGATGTGGAACCGACACTTGATCAGGAGATTAGGAAGGGTTAGAAAATCGATGAGGAACTTCAGGAGATTGTCAAGATGGTGAGTCAAGATGGAGCCCCAGGATTCAGTGTTGATGAAGAAGGAACACTCTGGTATAAGCACAAGTTGGTTGTGCCTGACGATCAGAAAATCAAGGATACTATTCTTAAGGAGTGTCATGAGTCATCTTACTCTATTCACCCTGGAGGTACTAAGATGTACCAGGATCTAAAGGAATACTATTGGTGGAAGGGTATGAAGAGGGACATTGGGGAGTATGTTGCCTTGTGTGATACTTGTCAAAGAGTAAAGGCCGAACATCAAAGACCAGCAGGGTTTTTATAGCTGTTGAAGATACCTGAATGGAAGTGGGACGAAATCAGTATGGATTTCATTGTGGGATTACCTCAAACTCAGAGAGGTTATGATTCTATTTGGGTCATTGTGGATCCATTAACCAAGGTTTCTCATTTCATACCTGTCAAGACCACTTACACTGGAGCACAGTTGGCTGAGCAGTATATGGCTCGAATTGTGTGTGCTCATGGAGTTCCTAAGAGGATCATTTCAGATAGAGGTACACAGTTCACTTCCAAGTTTTCGAAGAAGGTACATGAAGCTTTATGAACTGAGTTAAGGTTTAGTTCAGCTTATCATCCACAATCAGATGGTCAGACAGAAAGGGTTAATCAGATTCTAGAAGATATGTTGAGGGCCTGCGCCCTGGAGTCTAATGACTGTTGGGACAACAATTTGCCTTATGCTGAATTCTCTTACAACAATAGTTATCAAGCTAGTCTCAAGATGTCTCCCTTTGAAGCATTGTATGGACAAAAGTGTAGAACACCTTTGTTCTAGAATCAAGCTGGAGAGAGACAAGTATTGGACCTAATGTCTTAAAGATAGCAGAAGAACAGGTCCAAGTGATTCGGCGTAATTTGAAAGCAGCCCAGTCTAGACAGAAGAGTTATGCAGATGTTCACTGAAGAGAGCTTGAGTTTGAAGTGGGTGACTATGTTTATCTTAAGGTGTCTCCAATGAGGAATCTCAAGAGGTTCAAGGTCAAAGAAAAGTTAGCCCTGAGGTACATTGGTCCTTTCAAGATTCTGGAAAGGTGAGGAGAAGTAGATTATCAGCTTGAGTTGCCAGCTTACTTATCCAATGTGCATAATGTGTTCCATGTCTCTCAATTCAAGAAATGTTTGAGGGTCAAAGAAGAGGAGTTGCCTATGCAGGAAGTGGATTTGCAGAAGGATTTGACTTACGATGAGAGTCCATCTAGGATTTTAGAGACAGCTGAGAGAGTTACTATAAGTAAGATTGTCAAGTGGTGCAAAGTGCAATGGAAGTACCACTCAGAGGATGAGGCTACTTGGAAAAGGAAGAGGATTTAAGGGCAGAATATCCAGAGTTGTTTCCTGAGTCTTCTAATCTCAAGGACAAGATTCTTTTAAGGGGGTAGCTTTATAACACCCTGATTTTTAACTTTCAATCTTAAATGAATTTAATTTTATTTCTGCATAGATGCTTTACATTCATAGGCTAATTATAAATGTTTTATGAATTACTTTTAAAAGATGTAGCACGTTAGAAACCATGCATTATTGCATTCATGCTGCTGCACAGTTTTATGGTTGACCTGCTTGAGCTTGTTGTTTAATTCTTGTGTTTCTATCTAGCTCCTAACATGCCCTAACTTGTCCCCTCTATTCCTCGACTAACAAAACCTAGTCTAAATAGACTAGGCCAGTCCCTAGTGAACCCAGGCCAACCCCAGCCTCTCCTAGCCAAGCAGGCCAGCCATAGCCGGCCATGGCCAACCTTGGCCAGCTATGGCCAAAGCAGCAGCAGCATGGCCAGCCACCAGCGGCCACGGCCGGCCACGGCTAGCCAAGCCAGCCAGCAGCACAGCCAGGCCGCGTTCTCCCGTGTGGGCGGAACCCAGCCATGGCCCAGCCGCCAGTGCGCTCGCGCCGCGCCCCTTGGTGGGCTGAGCGACCCAACAGGCCACCGCACGCCGCCCTTGTCGTGCCGCACAAGCCTATGTCAGCGCCCACGCCAGCCGCTGGCGTCAGCAGTTCACAGCGCTGCGTCACCCGCCCACCGCCGCTGACAGTGTGGGCCCACAGCTACAGTGTCATCTCCTATCCGGAGACAGACACCGAGCCGCACCGGCCTCCGCCCTCGTCACGTCGCGTCCGCCTGCCCGCACGCAAGCCGACGTCCGCTGGGCCCTATAAAACCCATCATCCACCTCCCCGCGCTGCCTTTCTAACCGTAGCAGCCACCCGGCACCCTCGCCCTTGCAAAACCCTAGTCGCCGCCATCTAGCTTCGCGCCGCCGTCGTCGATCTCCGCCAGCCCTCGGATCTGAGCCGAGCGGCTCAGATCGGCTATTGAACCCCGGTCAACCATGGGGTCCACGGGGACCCGCACCAGCTGACATGTCAGCCGACGTGGCTGCCACGCAGGCGCCACGTCAGCGCCATGTGTGTGCTGACCGCGTCAACGCGGTCAGGCCGCCGACAACCTTGGCACTTTTGCAGAAAAGCCCCTACGGTTTTCTTTCTTTACAATCTAGTCCTACGCAGTTCAAAAATATTTAGATTATAGTCCTATTTTCTGCAGACTCGCCCCTAGTCTTGTATAGGCCATAACTTTCACGTTTTAACTCTGATTTTAGCAAAATTATACTTTTTGGAATTGTCTCGATGAGTAGAATAGTTCTATGCTATTGTTTGCTACTGTTATGATGTTTTGGTGTAATGTTCTAATTAGAGTCCATTTGCTTGCATGTATTGTGCGTGTGTGATGATTGTGGCGTATAGAGAACGAGACATGGGTGAACAAGGACCTATAGGACCCAGAGCACTACATGTAGCAGGACAACAACCAAGGCAAGTGCGGGCATTCTTTTGAACATATTGCGTCTATTCATGTTATAAATTCACTGCATGTGTCCTAAATCGACAAACCCTAGGACTTACTAGCCACTTTACCCAAAGATATCCTATGGGGGTTTTAGTTGATAGGTTTTAGGTTGCTAGTGCTCTATCTCACCTTTCACCGTTTAATGAAGATAAAATTTGCTTCTTAACTTGTTGAGCCTTGGGCTCTTGGTTTCGGCCGTTGGATTAGTTGATGCATGTCCTCATCATTGGTTGGTGGTGAAAGAAGGAGGAACGGATGTCAGTGGGCTCATAGCGACGGGGGCATCCGTATCTCCTCTCCCTTGTGGAGCAGCAACCTGGGAATTCCGTACATCTCCAGGCTAATGGGCTCTGGCTTGGTCGATTAGCAGGACCATCATGGGCAGGATAGACAGCTTACGGACGGGTGGCCATAGCTGTGATCGCTGGGGCTTGTCTACAATAATTTAGTATGGGAGGGGCTAGGGATCCGTGATGGGGGTGGCCTCATGGGGAAGTCACCCATACGCTTGGACTCAAGGCTGGTGAGTTGTCACTACCTATGACCCTGTGAAAAGCCTTGTTGTGACCTCTGCCTGCCTATCTCGGTAATGGACTAAGAGGTTAGCCGCCTCGGGCATAAAGAGTAATCACAATCTGGAGTGAAAGTGTACACCTCTGCATAGAGTTAAAATTGATATATCGTCCGTGCTCACGGTCACGAGCGGCCTAGATCCTCACATGATTTAGCCAAATGGTTTAAGCTATTAAATCATGGTGATGTTGTGAGGTTGCTACCTCGGTTTTTATCGGGATGGCTATCCTGTGTTTCCTTGAGATGGCTATATCATGTTTGATGTTGCTTAATGATATATGTTTATATCTATGATGTTAAAGGACACATTAATTGCTACTTGAACCTTAATAAAGGGTTGGTAGTTTCAACCAAGTTGATTAGAAAATAGGTTGCAATAAGTTAAATCTTAATGGTTTACATTAAAATGCTACCGCAGTCTACCTTTCAGCTTTACCTTATACTAGCCTTGCATGTCATTACTTTCTGTCTGTACTTGCTGAGTTTCGACATGGAACTCACTCTTGCTATTTCCCAACAAAAGGATGCTCAAGTGATGACTCGGATGGTGACTTTCCTGAGAACTATCCAGGATACTAGGCGTCGTGATACTACCGTCGACCTTCCTGTGGTGAGATGGAGTCGCTACGTCTATGTCGTTTAGATGTTATTCACTTTGGATGATGTCATTTATATTCCACTTTACTCTGATGACAATTATGTAATAAATGGTACGATGTAATCGTTATACCATGTTTTATTCGAACAGTGTGCTTTTGAACCATGTAATTTGTCATTCATGTGTGTAAATTGTTCTTGGCGCACATGAGCTTTTGCCTTGGTTTCATTCCTTTGAAATCAGGGTGTGACACTTCGGCCATTGAAACTAGTACTTGGTTGATTCTTGGAGGACTATAAGGGTCCTTGGTGTAGTGTCTGTTGAGGTCGGTGTAATCAATGCACATATGCCAATCTGTTGAGTTCTTTTTCTCCACAAGTACTGGGTTTGCCAACAAATCTGGGTTGATTATTTCTCTGATGAATCTGGCCTCCATTAGCTTCATGAGTTCTTTCTTGATTGCTGCTTTTCTGTCTAGTGCAAATCTGCGTAGCTTCTGTTTGATTGGTTTTGATCCTTTGTTCATGTCAATGATATGCTCAACCAAATCTCTTGGGACTTCTGGCATGTCGATTGGCTTCCAGGCAAAGATGTCTTTGTTGTCCCTAAGAAATTTGGTGAGCGTGAGTTACTATTTTGGGTTGAGTTCTCCGCTGATGGTCACAGTTTTCTTGAGGTCACCAGTCTCCAGGTCTACCTTCTTTGCCTTCACATCTGTTGGAGTAGCAAAGCTCTTGCTTGCCTTCTTTATGGGAATTTCCATCTCTTGCTGGTTCATTGTTGTTGCTATCATAGCGATGTCCTTTCTTTCTTTGCACCTTGTAGTTTCTCTGTAATTTGTATTGCTTGTACGTCATAGTCATACGCTTTCTAAAGGTCTCCCTGTAGTGATAGTATTCCCTTTGTTGTTGGCATCTTGAGCAACAGGTATAGGTAATGGGGTATTGCCATATATTTAGTTAGTGCTAGTCGTCCCAAGATAACATGGTAGCATGACTCAAAGTTAGCCATTCAAACTTCATGAATTATGTCTTGTACTTCTCTTTGGTGCCAAAGGTGACTAGCAATGTGATTTGTCCTAGTGGTACTACTGCTGTTTCGAGTACTATACCGTAGAACAGTGTGCTTGTTGGGGTAATCATTCCTTCATAATCTATGCTCATTTTCTTCGAAGTTGTAGTGAATATGATGTCTAGCCCTACTCCTCCGTCGATCAAAACCTTGGGGACTATGATCCTTGCAATTGTTGCTGCTACTACCAACAGGTAACAACCTGCATTGGACGTGCTCGTCCATTGGTCTTCTCTTGTGAAGATAATCGGGTACTCAGACCAATCTAGTATCTTGGAGTTGCTGGTTCTGCTACCATGATGGCTCTGTGTGCTAATTTTTATTGTTGTTTGCTTCTTGCTCCTGGTATTCCTAAGAATATTCCATACAATTATTTTTGGGGTTCTTGGAATTCTCTTTCTGTTCTTTTCTTCCTTCTTTATTTCTTGTTCCCTTCTTTCTGGGTTCTCATTGTATCTGCCTACTTTCCTGTATTGGGTGTTGAAATCATAATAGTCTCTCAGTTTCTGCCCTGCCTTCAGGTGGATGGGGCAATTCATGTCTTCAAAATTTGTGAGTTGTCTTTCTTTCAACCTGTCTATTTCTTGTGGATCATGTTGTGGTAAGTGTTGGTTCTTTTGTTGGCTACTGCCATTGTGTTGTCTTATCTCAGCCTCTTGTCATTGTTTCTATTGTCATACCTCCCCTTCTATCATTATTATCTCTGTCTCTATTGCTAGGGAACCTTCTATTTGTTTTCTCTTACGAGGATATGAGCTTCTCTACAGCTCACTTGAATCCTTCATTTGTTTTAGGGTCTTCACTGTTGAAATCTTTGTATTGCCATCTTGCTATAATTCCATTGCCAAATATGTCAATGACCTCTCTGTCCATGATGTCATGTACTTGAGCCCTTGCTTCACCAAACCTTCTGTAATATTCTCTAAGAGATTCACCTGGCTTTTGTGTAATTCCTTATAGCTCTGCTGCTGTCATTGGATGTATGATGATTCCAATGAAGTGGTTGCTGAATTCTCATTGTAAATCATCCCAATATCTGATGGATCCTGCTGGTAGTTTGTCAAACCACTAGAGTGGCATTGCTTCCAGTGCCATTAGAAAAAATAGTGCTTTGAGGTCATCATCTCCTCTAGCTAACTCGATGAATTAGGAGTAAACCCTAAGCCACCGCTTCGGTTCCTCCTTTCTATTGTATTTTGAGTGATTTGATGGCTTGAACTTTTGAGGTAGCTTCAAGTCTTGTAACCTTCCTGCAAAACATGGGAACTTGTCATATTTGTCTTTTCTCCTGTAATCTGGTGACGGTGACCTTTTGTATTGAGATCTTGGTTCTCTATATTGTGACCTACATTCTGATTCGCCACATCCTTCTTCCCTGTTCATGATCCTGCTCCATTCCATCCTTCTTTGAGTTGGGCATGGGCGGGTTCTTTTAAATCTTGGGGGCGGTAGTCACAAATTTTGGTGATTTACTGCCCTTCCCCTTATGTTGGAGCTTTCTACCGGGCCTACCCTAGAAAAATTGGTCTTCGGGGTTGGCCATCCTACTGGCCGACGTTCTTGGGTTGTTTATTCTGTTGTGGCCAGATGGGTGGTCCTTTGGGTTCTTAGTCGGTTTGGTCTTTCTTTTGAGCGGCTTCCTTCTCCCTTTGTGCTTTCTTCAATGACTCGAGTTGTTTACAGATTTCTTCAATTTTTTCTCGCTTGTCAATTTCTACAGCTTGTTTTTCTGCCTTCATCTTGTTGTAGGCTATGTGGCTTGTTTTTTGCCTTCATCTTGTTGTAGGCCATGCGGTCTGCTTTGTACTTGGTTCATGTCTTCTTCCTACGTTTTGCTTTGTTCCTTATGCTGACTTAGCGTCGGTTTCTGTTCGTCCTTGATTGCTTGTGACCTTCACTTTCACCTTCTTCTGTGTTCTCTTCTTTAGATATGTTGGCTTCTGACTCATCTGATGAGCATACTTCAGGTGTCTTTGGTGACGCTGGGAGTTCAACAACGTCGGCCATGTAGACGATCCTTCTCTTTAACCTCCTTTTGCTTGGTGCAAGTTCTTCATCTTCTAAATCATTGGATGAGTAGCCGAGTTCTTTTCCTTCCTAAAAGGGTAATTCTTTGGAGCATTGATTAAATGATGCTCCTTCAGTTAAAAAAGAACCTGGCCAATGCACTATGCAATCTCTTGAGGTCATGGTCATGAACAAGCCTTCTTGCACTCCTTCTAGTGCAAAGTTTTCATGATCTGTTTTGCCTTTCCTCTCTGGAAATCATAGCTATGGACCAGAGTGGTTACTTGCTCTCCTTTCGTGGATCGGGCACTTGCATGGCTTCTTTAGGTATTCTTGCACAATGGACATTGAGTTGCGCAACCCTTACAAAAATGAGCCAGGGATCTTGATGACAGTCTTGGAGTTGGAAATGGTCTTTGAGTTCTTCTCCGAGTTGGCTTCATAGTCTCCTTCTTCTCCTCTTTTTCGAATTGGATCCGAAGTCAAAAGTGTTGCCAGTTTCTTGACGAGTTGAGATTCTTCCATCAGGCTGATCTTGATGTCGTCGAGTTCTGATTCCTTGATCAGACGCCTCTGGAGCTTGCCTTCATCGTTAGCTTCATAGATCTAGGACCCAAAGAAGAAGGTCATTCCCATCGAAAAACTCATCTTGAAGGTGTGGTCTGCCAAACTCTTGGTGTACAATCCACCGAAAGGCCCTACCTGGTGCGCCAGTTGTCGATGTTTTATCACCGATAGCCCACCACTAGGGTACCCGGGAGGGTGTTTTTGTTCAGAGGAGCTAGGCCAACTGCAGAACTTGGCGGTTATGGCAACAAGCTTGACGAGATAGATGATTTTATACTAGTTCAGGACTTTGACTTGGGGTCGAGTAATAGCCTTTATGTCTAGTTGGCGTTTAGCCTGTTGCATTGTATTGATGAGTATGAGGGATTGTGTATTATGAGCGTTACAATCCATTTCTAAGGGGTACCCTTAGCAGCCTTTTATGGGGTGACGCTAGCTGTGGGTTCCACATTCAGAATATGGTAATTCACACGTCCTGTTTCTCCATGCTCTGTTCGAATCGGGCGACGGGTCCTTTGGTTGGGGCCCACTGTCCGTCTTCTGCCTTCTTGGGGAACCTCCAGTATCTCCCTTCTATATCAGGTTTTGCCAGAAGAATATCAAACTGATGTTCAGAGAGCACCCCTCAGATCTGCCATTTTTGGCCCTCCATCCCAGATGACCCTCTGGTGGCCTATGTTCCATCTTCGGTCAGGAAAGTAATGAACTTTATCAATACCTATCCCTCTCTAGTGTTTTTCAGAAATCTTACTTTCATTTATCTAGATGACTCCACCCTCATCCCTAGTTATATCAATGACATATCAATCTTATTCTACATTGCCTGTCTCTCTGATCCACAGCTGGTGGAAGGCAACAGTGCCATGAAGAAGCTGGCAAGGGACTACCAACTTGTTGATAGTTCTAATGAAGATGAGGATGTAGAGGTGCATGAGGAAGAAGCTAAGGAGGTGAACATGGAACAGGATGAGGAAACAAGTGTGGACAATGTGGACAACAACCTAAACCTTGTGCATTTTGGCCCTGCCCCTATTGATGCTGAACTAGAGTACAAGGACCCTGATATTGAGCTCCTCGAGGAACCACCACTGGTCTTCCAGACTCCCAATCAAGACAAGAAGAAGAAGAATAAGGTGGTGAGGAACGAGGAACTGCTAGAAAACATTTTCTTCAGGCGCAACAAGAGGGTGGCCAAAGGCAAAGTGGGTTCAAAAATGAAGAAAGTGCCAAAGCCCATGCTGAAAGTGCAGGAAAGCAACCTAAAGGCCCATCTAGTAGCAAGAAACAGAAAGCCAAGCCAAAGAAAACCAATAAGAAGACAACTAAAGAAGAAGACGCTACTGCTGAACCTATCCCTGGCAATGATCCCACCAGAAGGTGCTCCTGCTTCCTACCTGCCGAGGAAGGTCCTCGTTGGAATTGGTGAAGGCTTCCTTCAAATGCAGCCTATGGCTGTTTCTGCTTATCTACTTGAATTTGATGACACAGATGAATAGGTCACCTCCTATGATGAATCATGCACTAGTCCTGCCTGTAGTGCATGTAAACAATTTATCTATCTTTTGCTACCTTCCCTAGTGCCTGTACTAGAAGAATAATATATTGTAGTATGTTGGTGATCACAGTGGCAGTATCTGCCTAAACCTTTTTATTATCCTATATCAGGTTGAACTTTATCTACTGGTTTTCCTTTTCCAATTTGTCACATCATCTAGTTTGTCCCTGCAATATAGTTTGTGTTGCTGTAGAGGATGGTGTGACTGGTTTGGCTTGTGTAAGCCCAAACTCCCTTTTTCCCAAACTCTAGTTTTTAATGAATAGTGATATCATCAACACAAGGAGTAATAAGGTGTTATTATAGAACATAAGAGGGATCAATTCCCAATCAAAATGGGATGCCATTAGAGAAAAAATCAATGAGAGTGCATGCCACAATATCAGTTTACAAGAAACGAAAAGAGAATCCTTTGATAGTTTTTACATCAAGAAGTTCTACCTAAGAAGCTTGGATAATTTTTCCTACTTTCTCTCCATTGGTGCTTGGGGGGCTCCTCACCATCTGGAATAGAAGCATTCTGGATGGAGATGTTGTTCAAGCCTCTTCTTTGCCCTCATCATAATATTTAAGTGTAGGGCCGATAACATTTCCTTGTTTGTCACCAATGTTTATGGACCTTCACACTCTGATCAAAAGTTTGGCTTTGTTACTTGGTTAATGAACCAGGACACTTCTAAGTATGAGAATTAGGCATTAGGAGGAGATTTTAATCTGTACAGATGCCTAGAAGACAAAAATAAACCTGAGGGACACCAATGAAATGGACATGTTTAATGATTTGATTGCTGATCTTGACCTCACTGAAATTCCATTTAGTGGTCGGAACTACACTTGGAGCAATATGCAACCTAATCCACTCCTTATCGAGCTTGACTGGGTGTTTACATTTGCTGAGTGTACAACATCCTTCCCTACCACTTATGTACAACCTTTGGCCAAGCCAATCTCTGATCACATTCCTTATGTCTTGCATATTGGGACCAACATCCCTAAATCTAACATGTTTAGATTTGAGAATTACTAGCTCGACCGTCCTAGCTTCTTAGACACAATCTTGCTCCATTGGAACAATGCTCCTTATTATGCGAATGCAGCCAAAACTCTGTCAAGTAAGATCTGGCCTTAGAAAATGGAGCAAAAACCTGTCTAACCTCAACAAACTCATCTTCAACTGCAACTGGGTCCTCTATCTATTTGATGGCTTAGAGGAGCAAAGAAGACTGTCTAGGCTGGAAGCATCCTTCAGAAACCTAGTCAAAAGTCACCTTGCCAACCTGTAGGAGTCAAAAATGAAATACTGGAAACAGAAAGCTCCGTAAGATGGGCAAAATTGGGAGATGAAAATAGTCATTTCTTCCACATCATGGCGACAACAGCACATAAAAAGAATTTCATTGTCTCTCTATTAGACTCTGATGGTCTAGTTGTCAATGACCATGAACAGAAGGCCAACCTTCTTTGGACTGCCTTCAAGGATAGAATGGGAGCTAGCAATTATTCTGGTATAAGCTTTGACCTAGACAACATGCTTGTACAACATAACCTGGAAAACCTGGCAGAAGACTTCAGTGAGGAAGAAATCAACATGGTTATCACAAGTTTGCCAAATGACCATGCCCCTGGACTAGATGGTTTTAATGGCCTTTTTATCAAAAAATACTGACACATTGTGAAAAATGACTACATCAGGCTCTTCAGAGATTTCTCCCTCCTCAACATTGATCTTACCAGCATCAAGTCATCTATGATTGCCCTCATCCCAAAAAAGGAGAACCCTAAAACTGTCAATGACTTCAGACCCATATCTTTGCTCAACTATTCACTAAAATGCATCACCAAAATTTTGTCTAGTAGACTGTAGTCTGTGATCCTTCAACTTATTCATCAAAACTAGTATGGCTTTATCAAAGGAAGAACCATACAAGACTGCCTGGCATGGTCCTTCCAATTCCTGCATCTATGCCACAAGTCTAAAAAAAGTCATAATCCTCAAATTGGACTTTGAGAAAGCTTTTGATTAACTTGAGTAACAATTCATTCTGGAGATTTTGAAACACAAGGGGTTCCCTGACAAATGAATTCGATGGGTCCAAAACATTCTCAGCAGTGGCTCTTCATCTGTCATTCTAAATAGTTGCTCTGGCAAAAGTTTCAAATGTCAAAGGGGGTAAGACAGGGTGATCCTCTTTCACCACTACTTTTTGTGTTGGTAGCTAACTTCCTCCAAAGTGTGGTAAACAAAGCTTGGCATAATGGCATCCTGAAACACCCCTTGGACAATGAGTTTGGAGAAGACTTCCCAATCATAAAATATGCAGATGATACACTTGTTGTCCTCCCAGGTGAAGCTAGAACCCTGATCAACTTGAAATGTCTATTAAGACCCTTCTCTGACTCCAGTGGGCTACATGTCAACTTTGCAAAGTCCTTTTTAGTTCCTATCAACATGAGTAATGAAAGAGCTACCCACCTTGCCAACACTTTTGGATGCCAAATTGGTAGTATGCCTTTTACATATTTAGGTCTTCCCTTGGGCACCACCAAACTTCTATCAGCGAATATGCACCTCTAGTATGCAGAATTGAAAGAAGGCCTACTTTCTATATGTGTTGCCTGAAGCTCCCTCCAACCATAGTAGATCAAATAGACAAAGCAAGGAAAGTATGCTTATGGAACAAAGGGGAATTGAATTGCAAAGGTAAAGCCTTAGTAGCTTGCGAAGAGGCCTGTAAATCCAAAGATAAGGGAGGCCTTGGGATCATTGACATTAAGAGGCAGAATGATGCTTTATTGCTCAAACATCTAGACAAATTTTACAATAATGCTGATATACCTTGGGTATCCCTCACCTGGTCCAAACTCTACTCAAACTGGAATATACCACCTCAGGGTAGATCTCCTGTTGGGTCCTTCTGGTGGAAAGATATCATGAAGTTGTACCCAAAATTTCAGAGCATGTCAAGTTGCAATCCAAACAGGGGAAACTCAACACTTGTGTGGTTTGACATCTGGATTGGTCAGCCATTAAAAGATAGATTTCCTCAGCTGTTTTCCTTTGCACGAAAACCCAAAAGCTCCATCAGATTCCTAATCAATCAACAAATGGTCAGAGTCTTCTCCCCACCCCTGTCCACACAAGCTACCTCACAACTCATGGAACTGCAATAAATTATGGAAGCCAGAGACTGGAATGAAGATGAACCAGATCAATGGAGCTATGCTTGGGGATCGAATAGGTTCAGCAGTAAGAAAGCATATAAATTCATGACAGAGGAACCTCCTGCCTCACCCCTTTTCAAATGGCTGTGGGCTGCAAGTAACATGGGAAACCAAAAATTCTTTTTCTGGCTACTAGTCAGGGATAGGCTCAACACGAGGAGCATGTTAAGAAGAAAAAATATGCATTTACCAACCTTCTCTTGTGCTTTATGCAACAACAACTTGGAGGAGACCTGTCTCCACCTCTTCTTTGAGTGCTCTTTCAGCAGGGACTGCTGGGCTACCATCTCAACACACTGGAATCTGAACCTGAATCCTGTAGACATGCTCTTGCAGGCAAAAGAAAATTTCAATAGCCCCCATATTCAGGGAGATCATGATTGCTGGCTGTTGGAGCATCTGGTGCACTCGCAACAAGTGATCTTTGAGAATGACAGACACAGTGTTGTTGCTTGGAAGGATCATTTCATTCGAGAAATAGGGCTGGTTGGTGTCAAAGCCAAGCCCACTAAAAGGGATCCCATCAAAGTCTGGAGAGATAGCATCATAGCATAAGTTTTTTTCTTTTCCTTTTGCTCTTTGGGCCTAAGGCCTTGTAAACTCTTCTGTAATTTGTAAACTCCATTTTTTATTTATTTAAAAAAAGGGTCGGGGACTCCCCGACCGGTTCGGTCAAAAAAAAAAAAGCTCGCCGCAACCTACTCCAACCTGTGTCAAATAAGCCAACTGCTCGAAGCAAATAATGGAAATGTTCCTAGCGTAGTAAGGAGATGTTCCACCAAATGTTGATATACTAGCTTGTTTATAAAAGAAAAAATCCACACTATGTATTTTGATGAACAATTTATAATGAAATGTTCTCCTTCAATAAGGAACAACTTCGACGTTCAGCAAAGTGTCCATAGGTAATGCAAGTTCTTATTTTATAAGAAAACTGAAAAGAAGGAATAACGTTATGGCGGGATTCAAACTATCAAAGAAAAAACATAACAAGGAGGGCTATACGACTGATCTAGTAATTGTGCCTCTTATCCACATGAATGCACTTAAAACGAACACTTAAATTCATCGGCTCTAGTGATCAACTTCAATTTAAAGATTCAGGTTGGAAAAAAAAACTCACATATTGGAATCACGGTGCTCTGACCTAGTAACTACTCAGCTCTATTTGAGCTCGTCTATTATTTGTGCTATTAATTGCAGAAGAAAAAACAAAGTCAATAGAGAGAAGAAAATATGCTATGTATGTAGTAGAAAATGCCGTGCCAGCTGAAAGACGGCTCAGCATCCACCACAACTGCCACGTGTAAAACCCAGAAAACTCATGAATCTGACAAAAAATGTACCAAGGTATCTCAGGCAGAAGCTCAGTTTCCTTTATTTACGGGTATTTTTGTTCAAAAGTTCCAGCTTGGATACTCTCTACAAAATTCCCCTTTTTTGAAATATAGCAAAGAAGGGAAGTTTCTAGCCTGTGTTAAACGAAGCCTGCAATAATTTTTCCAAAAGGTGGGCAAACCTTTTTCTTTTTAAAAAAAATTGCAAGCGGACACTAAGTGGAGGTCATTTGCTGACAGACACCTAAAATGGAGCCATTTGCTGGGAAACGCTCTTGTTCCTAAGTATTATGATTCTGGACACCGCGTGCCCCTTATTGATTCATTTTCACCGGATAAGGTGAGAAAATAGCAGTAAAATGTCATTTTTCCTTTTCTTCTTCCCCTCTCCCCTCACACTCTGCTCTTTAGCAGCAGCAATGAATGACCTCACACCCAGCTCCCCTGCTTCTTCACCGTGCCCTTCCTCCTCCACCGTACACCGACATCACCGCGGCACCCACCGCCACATGCTGCAACGCCCATGGCCAACTCGATCTACAGCGCTTTGCCAAGTGGTGGCCGCTGTGCACTATGCTACACCCCCAAAGCCGGCGCGCCCATTGCGCCCGCGCTCGCTGCAATGCAGGTGGCCGGCCATGACGAGAAAGGCCTAAGCTTCCTGCACTGCACTACGGCGGTGGGCGTGGAGCTGCAGGCATGGTTGTCCGCCCCTGCGCCTCTCCTCGGACCGGGTTTGTGGGCCTCCTAGGAGCGGTCATGCTGGTTCGCTACCGCGCCCAATCCTCGATGCACCGGAGCCACAAGCGACCACCCTTGTCGGACAGATCCTCTGCCCAACTCACGGCTCCTTGTAGCTGGCGGTGATGGGGGGACGGCGCTCCCACGGCCATCCCTGCCTACGCATCCCAGTGTAGGAGCCGTGCGGGGGAAGTGGTGAGCCCCTATGACATCATCACAGCCCCGGTCTTCGCTGACAGCGCCGGTGCCTCTGCTGCCCCACTTGTGGCGGCGCTGCCGAGGCCATCGGGCCACCATTTTCTGCTGGCCCGATGCTTGACGAGCCAACAGCCTCCCACGCTGTGACAGCTCCTGTGCCGCATCCGTCCACCTAGACAGCTGCCTAACTGGAGTCCCAGGCCATGCCGGTGGACACCCTTTCACTGCCATGTATAGTCCAGCTCAACTTCGCGAATGCTGAGGCGCTGGGGTGGATGGTGAAGACGCGGCGGTCACCTCCGGCGTTAGGGGTACTCTCTGCCGAACCACCCACACCACCATGCCTGTTGTTGTCGTGCCTACAGCACTTCGGCGGCCGCGTTCATCGACACCATGACGCTGCCATTAGAGGAGCATCTAATCAAGACCCAGCCTTGCACCCGGACTTCGAGGGTTATGTACGACGACTGGGTACCACGTTGCACTACAGTTATTGTGTGCTTGCGGTGATCTATGGCATCTCGCCAATAATCACAACAAGCCATGTAACCAAATTCTACTCTCCCTGAAGAACAACACATGCAAAAGCGTGATTTCGAAAAAAGCGGCGGTGACGGCGCCAGACGCGTTCGAGTCCAGCGTGATCGCAAACCTGCTAGAGCAGCCCCACGTGCGCTGCCCCTGTAGGTGGACCTGGACATGCAGCTGCCCATGCGGTCACTCCCCATCTCTGGCCGCATTTCACCCTTTGTCTCCAGCATGTATGTGCACAACGGAGCCAAGCTGCTTCGAGCCAGCCTGAAAGAACCAGTGCTTGAAGTGTAGAAAGAATGTCTTCGCTCAAATGAATTGTAAATCATCGAGCATATAGTTGGCTTATATGATGAACGTATAAATCAGTAAAGCCAAATAAGTTTACTTCAGAATATGTATGATTAGAGGCTGCCAAATAAGAATTATCCATGCAACATAGCAAATTTGGCTTTATATATTTCCACAATTATTTATTAATATAGGGGGCTCCAGTATATAATGCCATGTTACCATTGAAGTCATGTGCCATCTCCATAGTGTCAGTAAACTCCTCGGTGCTAGAGTTGTAGAATTGAAGAAAGTAACTGATCTTGAAATTTCTTAATTTCCTGGACAACAGTAGTAATGTTGTGTTGTCACCTAAGACATCCAATGGTTTGATAGACACCAAAGATCCTAGACACCAAAAATCCTCTAGGCATCTGTATCCTATACCCCTTGATCCAAATACTCTTGTTGGTATCCATCAAGAGCCATAGGTTGCAATAGTGGCCACCCCAAGAAGCAAAATGTCGTATGTTTTGCACTACACACAAGGTTCCTTTAAGCTCAGTTAGGGTAATGTCCCATGAGCCCTCCTTGCGTTCCAATGGTGGGGATTTGATTGCCTCTGGTCTCCATGCCTCGGTATCGAGATCGAATGCCACTATGCGATTCCCGGCATCAGATGCTGGATAAGGGTTGTAAGGCAAAAAGTAGAGGACGCCGTTAACGGTTGCCTTGTCTTCGAATGAAAAGGTGGCGTCACAGAATAGGCCCCATGGCCTTTGCCTCCATGTTGGTATGGCACCACCATCCATGATCGTGGTGACCTCACACAACTGGCTACAGCCATGCCAGTACGACGAAGTTAACAGGCGGAGGACCTTATACTCGCTGGATGCTGCAGCACGCCCAAGTCACTACACACGGTGGTCGACGGCGGGGGATCGTTTGTGCCAACGATGGTGAAGCTGCGTCCGGACGCCGGATTGATGATCATGGCACCGAGCTTCGCCCTGTCGATGAAGATGCGGTCAAGGCGCGTTGGCCCCAACAATGTTGTGCCTCCCCCGATGTCGAACACCCTCAGGACGTTGCCTCCCATGTCGAGCAGCCGCACCTCCTGCTGCCCTGTCATGGATCCGAACATGGCGACCTTCAGTGGTCTAGCGCGGGATCTGTGCGCCGTGACGAAGGATGGGTCGGAGGTGAGGGTACGCCAGGCCTTGCACACGCACCGGAACCGGCACAGGTCCTTCGCTGGCACCCTGGTGAGTACGTCGAAGACGATATCCTCCGGCACTGAGAGGCCGCCGCCACCACCGTCGCGTTTGCATAGGTTACCCTGCAGCATTGTTGCGGTGCTCATAGGGTTTGCGGCCACCAGGGTTTGCGGAGTTCCGATCCTTTTCCTTCGATCTTGTTTTTTTATAATATATAAGTAAATGATCCTTTTCCGATCCTTTCTTCTGTATATATATATGTGTGTATATAAAGATCGAAGAGTCTGCCTGTTTAGGAACTCAGGTTTTGCGGCCGCAGAGTTCCGATGGCTGCCGCTACTGGCCTGGCATATGGGCCGGCCCCAAAAGAAACCAACCATCTGAATCTTACATTTGCCTGGGCCACCGTGCGATTTTCAGATAGAATTTTAGAATGTACGTGTACTCGCCGACATTCTGCACAAACAAAGAGTAGGTGGTCTTGATGGCGGTCCAAAATTCTGCGTCGCCGACAGCGTTCGAATCCGATGACTACACGGTTTACTCCCTAATGCGCACCGACGTGCAGTATTCTAGGTCTCCAACCCATGTCCGTGGCGAGGAGCTAGCATGAAGGGGCAGCCAATGCCGTCGACAGCAGTAAGCAAGGCGCAGTGTAGTCCATGACGATGATGCTGCCGAGTATCCAGCCGATGCCCAGCGCAAAAGGAAGGAAAGCGCGGCTGTTGGTCATGGGACCGTACACGACGCGGTCGGTGTGCATGTATTACATGGGGTACAGTCTGCAGTGCATGCTATCTTTGTAGTTCCGAGTAAGACACTCATTGGTGACAGATACTAGAAGTTCTGGGACAGTTTACACACTTTGGGGATATTAATTAGCAAATGTATCCGTCCAAATTGCGATGGAATACAATACATATTAGAATCAGACTCCATAATATGTCATTGTTAGGCGCAGCTTGTTGAACTTGTACGAACACGGACGATAAGTCCAGATTACATATCTGATTCATTTCAACGACTTCTCAATGCTAGAACTACTATGATCAGGATTCATAAACACTGACGAGGTTCTTGGACATTTTTGTTTTGACAACAGAGGTTCTTGGACATTACTAGCTATCAGAACGAGCCATTATAGCATATCCTCACAAGGAATTAAATAAACATAATTATATTCACTACCGGAAACGGCTTCTTTGTCGAGTGTACGCCGCTATGCCAACTGCCAAAGAGGGGGCACTCGGCAAAGAAGCCCTTTGCCGACTGCCATATGCAGCACTCGGCAAAGACTTCTTTGCCGAGTGCCCGGCTGTGCCCGGCTCTCGGCGAAGCTAGGCACTCGGCAAAGACTCCCTTTGCCGAGTGCCGAACACTCGATAAAGCTAGACACTCGGTAAAGTTTTCCGGGACCAAACTACGTCCGGCGCCATTATATTTGCCGAGTGCCCTAACGTAAGGCACTCGGCAAAGATAACGTCTTTGCCGAGTGCCACGCCAAGCTCTTGGCAAAGAGCCATGTGGTGTGGACTGGGCCTAGGCCGGCCCTCTTTGCCGACTGCCAGTCCGGGCACTCGGCAAAAATCCATTTTTTGCCGACTGCCACTCTCTAGACACTCGGCAAAGAGAATCTTTGCCGAGTGCCGTCCTTGGCACTCAGCAAAGTTTTTATTTTTTTAATTTTGAGTTTAAACTTTTTCTGTAGCCCAAACATATTGTATTCAAGCATATGTTCGAATTTGAGACCTTTTATAATATTTTGCTATATTTCGTTCATTTATTTGATTTACTTGAATTTTTTCACATAATCCAAATTTGAACTGCAGGTGCATGAAATAACAAAACGTAGCTATTCGAAAAATGATATTCATGTTGGAGAGTGTATTTTGAGGCCGTGTCCATAAACTCACCCAAAAGTTTGAATGCCTTGTCCACGAAACATGACCATCTAGGTACGATATTTTTTAATTATATAAAATCCAAACGAAGTCGGAAAATCACGAAACTTTTCTAAGTGTCATGTTATTGCATGTAGACGCTATGATAAAAATATGAAAATGTTTGGAGCAAGTTGCGATATCGGATGTCTAAAACCCAGACATCTCCACATGTGATCATAGTTGATCACATGTGGAGATGTCTGGGTTTTGGACATCCGACGTTGTAACTTGCTCCAAACATTCTCAAATTTTTATCATAGCGTCTACATGGGAATAGGGCTCCTACCAACCAAGAAGAAGACTATCTTCTCAAAAATACCGTGCCCGATTTTATTTTCTGGTTCTATACGAATGTACCATCCAACTTACCTTGTTCCAACTTTGAGATTCTACTTTGCTCCTAGGAGCGAGTAATATAATGATCTACCTGGCCTCACCTTGCAGGCACGCACGGATAGGGCAATAAGTGGTGAATTGAAACATGTTGCACAGGGCTTCACCCGTAGGGTCAAGACATTCAACGTTTATGATGTGAATGGCTATCGCTTTCGCACAAGAAGGTACGAGGAGAGTCAGCCCACCCGAAAGATCACATGCACAGGAGTTCGTACGCCCAACAACGATGATCGTGACTATTATGGCATAGTCAAAAAAATATATGAGCTCCGCTTTGAGAGCCCCAAAGATCTTAAACCAGTGGTATTCAAATACCATTGGTTCGATCCTAATGACACGAGAAGAGCCGATGACATTGGGCAAGTCAAAATTTGACAGGATTCTGTCTATATTGGAGAAGATATCTATATTGTGGCTCAACAGGCCACGCAAGTTTATTACCTCCCATGGCCATGCCAAAAAGACAAGAACCTTAAGGGTTGGTACCTTGTGCACTCGGTATCGCCGCACGGTAAAGCTCCTGTCCCAAACGATGATGATTATAACTTTGACCCATCGGCAAATAGAGAGTTCTATCAACCTGAGGAGCTAGAAGGGCATTTGTCGATAGACATTCTTTCGCTGATAGGCATGGAAGTAGACAACGATTTCGATGAGGATGAAGGTGAAGTGGTGCAAGATCCTAAGGACATAATGATGCTTGAGCGATGGAGGGCTCAGTGCAATAGAGTTGTTGAGGATGATGGATGTGGTGAGGACAATGGAGATGATGAGGACTTAGGTTTGGATAATATTGATAGTGATGATGACAATAGTGATTGTGATGACGTGGAGCCGACCACTACCGTTCGTGGAGATAATTTTTAATTCATGTAATACTATATTGTTCTTATTATTACTTTTCAATTATGTTTTTTTATTTTGCATCTCTTTATAAGTACTTATTGATTATTTGTGCTAATTGGTTTAATCTTTGTCTTTGTCATTGCAGGCACAGGATTTATGGATTTGTTTTATATATATGTGGATTTATGCTTTATACGTAGATTTGTGTTATATATATATATATTTATATATATGTCATTTATCTGTTATGATATATATGGAAAAATAAAAAAAAGGAAAAAAATTTCCAGCTTTGCCGAGTGCCAGACTTTCTGATAAAAAAATAAAATATCTTTGCCGAGTGTCATGTCAGCACTCAGTAAAGATGCTGTCAGATGACGGTGTCCGCTTCCTTTGCCGAGTGCTGGTTTGGCACTCGGCAAAGTCTTTGCCGAGAGCCTTGATATGGCAGTCGGCAAAGAGGTCTTTGCCGAGCCAATCTTTGCCGACAGCTCTTTACCGACTGCCGACGTGGAATGCACTCGGCAAAGCCTTCGCCGACTACATTCAGGCCTTTGTCGAGTGCTTTCGACACTCGGCAAAGCCGGTGGATCCGGTAGTGATTGCTAAAAAAAAATAAACTTTAGGAATCTAATCAAGGCAACAAGCCAACTAAAGCAGCTGACATGGCGCCTAAGAGATGTTGCCGGCGCCGCACACCACCTTTAGCATTGGATCCGCCGTCGGTGACCTCAGTCGCTTTTGACGGATATAGCGCATCCAAAGCAGCTGCAGCCGAAGTAGATGCAGCCGCCGCAGGTAATGCGGCCACAGCCGCTCTCACTGTCTCTGCCGCCTTGACTGCCTCTTCATAATCTCTTATTTCTCCTGTATAAATCACAGGTATATAAGGTGCCATAGTCAATGCATTCAGACTCTTCGCAGCCTCTGCAGATTGAGCCGCTGCCTGCGCTAATGCAGCCCTGGCTGATGCGGCCTCTGCCTCTGATAAAGGTGCCATAGTAGATGGATTCCGAGCCGCAGCCTCTACCAGTGCTAGTGCTGCCCTGGCCGATACAACAGTTGCCTCTGCCGCAGCCACAGCCTCAGCCGGCGACTGATGATATAGTAGCCTCCTCCGCTTCGTCGATGGTGCAGGAGAAAAAATGGGAAGAGAAAAAACGGGAACATGGTGAGCAATCGAGGCAGCGGATGACAAGTTGACGACGACGTGCAGGATCGCGCTGAGGAGCTCGTCAAATTGTTTTGGTATATATAGGCCGAAGGTAGGGTAACTATATGCCTAATGGAGTCGAACTGCTATAGATGAGTTCTATTGGAACTCTTTGCATTGCAACGAAACCTAATACGTATACAAATCGGACTCCCTACGTATGAGCACATACGAGATAACAGGATGCATACGAAAATTAGACAAAACTCTTGATATTTTTGATTTTGTATATAGACTAGCAAATATGCCTGTGCGTTACAACAGGAGAAGAAAAAACACTAACATATCTTAGTACGTACAATAAGCAATTGGACATGTTTTTTTAACAAATAAACAATTAAACATGGGCGGAGAACTTTTTTATCTCTTCATTATTGGCCAATGATGTTTTACGATATTCATGTGTAGACAATCAAGTAATTAAGTTGTGTGAAAAAAATGTAAATTTGGAGGCGGGAGGACATTTAACGCAATTTGTGTTTGTGTTCGTCTATTCTCATTTATGAAATAAATAAATTCTTTTGGAAAAAAACATCAATGTCTTTGTTAAACATGTGAAATATTTTTAAAAGTAAGGGCAGACGATGTGAAATAAGTTATGCATAAACACTATATATAAGAATTAATTTTATTGTATCATATAACCACCCAAAAAGTCATGATTTATTTGTGCTTCCTGTCAAGGTAAAAAAAAGCAAGCGCCTAACTAAATGTTCTTATGCGCTGGTTTGTACTTTACCATCAATGAAAAAAAGATTGAGTTAGCAAAAGTAGGAGTACGAAATAAAAATGAATAGATACCAACTCCCAAATATATGTTCCAGCGAGACACCGTTTTTTTCTATTTCTAAAACTTAACTATCCTTTCAATTCAAACTTACTATCGGCTCAAATGAGACCATACTTAACAGTTCAATTATGGTGATTCCGATTTAGCGTTTGGAATGACATGTTTTGGTACCGGTGTATTCCGGTGTACCATTCCATATTTTTCGTACCATTCTAGAATTAATATTCAGATTTATTCAATATATTCTAGCCATTTGCTTATTATAAATATAAATCCACAAATCTTAATATTTAATAAAAACAAAAAAATTACATAGGTACTTATTGGCCATATGGACTAGTAGACATAATTTTCTATGTAATTTCTAAGTTTGTTTTTTACATAAAAAGAAAAAATAAAAAAGACAATTTTTGATTCAAACTTACTATCTGCTCAATCGAGACCATACTTATCAATTCTATTATGGTGATTCCGATTTAGTGTTTCGAACGACATGTTTTGGTAGCGGTGTATTCCAGCGTGCCATTCCAAATTTTTTGTACCATTGCAGAACTGATATTTTAGATTTATTCAATATATTCTAGCCAGTTTGCTTATTGTAAATAAAAAACCAGAAATCTTAATCTTTAACAGAAAAGTTTACATAGGTACTTATTGGCCATTTGGCCGGCTAGTAGACATAATTTTCTATGTAATTTATAAGTTTACTTTTTACAAAATAAATTACAAAAAAATAATAAAAATAAAAAAAGGCAATTTACAATCTGGCCCAGTGCAATAATTTTCTATATGATTTATAAATTTATTGTTTAAAAAAAAGAAAAATAAAAAAAGCCAATTTACGGCTTGGCCTGTGGAACAAAATGCCCATGTGTGGATTCCAGCCTAGCGGTAGATGGCCCAATATAGGCTAAATTTTTACATCAGAAATCATCAAGTTTCTCAAATTCAAATTAGATCATTCCATTTTTTCTCTCTCTTGCATTCTTACATCTGGAACCTTATATTTTTTATTTTTCTTCCGTACATCCAAATAACGTACGGATGACAGAGCCGCGGCAAAACAAAAAGTGGCTGATAGATTTGGTGGTAGACAGATTTGGCGGATTGAAATTTTTATGTTTTAATAGAGGGATAGATAGATGTTAAACCATCCCGGTTCTTTTTATCTACCACAAACCCGCTATGATATAGGCACCAAAGAGAAACAAAAATGGACCAATTTTGGGCCGGCCAAAAAAATGTAGACATGGGAAGGAAGAAACCAGCCATAATTACATCGTACTCGACTCTTGCTCGTGCTTGTTTAGTGTCACAGAGCTTTCGTTAATTCATTATAGGAGTAAAATCTTCTGCCTCTAGTTTCACAAGCAATTTAGGATATAGTCAATCTAGAAACGAGACACCGAGTTAGCCTCCCTATACACCGTCTCAACTTTAAAATCAACAAAACTTCTGCTTAACTTTATGATATCAAAATAAAGCTCGCCAACGGATGACCGCAAGTCCGGTCCTCCAGCAAGGTCTGCAAGCCGCGACACTCGACCTGCTGCCTCTTGCATGTGTTGTGAATCCGGTACGGTCTTGTGATCAGTGGTTGGCTTCTCCTTTCATCTCGTCATCTTGATGACATCACCAAGCCAAGTGTAAGATGACGTCAGCTACGTCTATGTATATGTTATTTAATGTGACCCTCCACCCAACAAACAACCGAACCGTTGAGACTGGAGACCTGCTTGCATTGAACGACCTGCGCGGCCACAAAGAATGAAGTTGTGGCCTCGTTTAGCATTGCTCAGTTCTCTCTTAATTTCAGTATTTGATATTATATAAAAAAGATTTTTTTTATATTAAAATACCGGCACATGCATGAAGTACTAAATATAGATAAAATTAAAAACTAATTATACAGTTTTGTTGTACTTTATGAGACAAACGTTTTAAGCCTAATTAGTCAAAGTTTAGATAATTTTCATAAATACAAACAAAATGCTATATAAATTCTGCTATAAAAATTCCAGCCTCAATTCGGATAACTAAACAAGGCCCTATTTCAGTGCATCTGCTGTTGGGATCGAAGTTCGTGCTGTCAGCATGTCTATCTGGCCGCGTATTTTTGTATATGTATACGCGTGTATGTATTGGGTATGGGGGCAATGAAAGATCACACGATGCCGGATGAGGGGCACTTGAGCTGCGTGCTGATGACCTTTAGCCCAATAAACATATAATTACCCTCACTACCGGAGACGACGTCTTTGCTAATTGTTTTCAGGTTTGCCGAGTGGCAAATTACGGACACTCGGCAAAGAGTCTCTTTACCGAGTGCCACCACCAGCACTCGGCAAAAGAGGCTTTGCCGAGTGTCTGACACTCGACAAAGACCACCTTTGTCCAGTGATGGGCTCTCGACAAAGACGGCACTCGGTAATTTTTTTATTTTGGCCACCATTTTTTTTCTCTAGCACTCCTACAATACCATGGTAAACATGTTCAAATTTTACACATTTTTATTGCTTTTTGGTATATTTCTTCACTTTATTTCAATTTATTGAATTTTTCTGTAAAATGTAAGTTTGAACTGTGGGTGAATCGAATATTCGATTCGAATGATTCAAAAAATAATATTCTTGTTTTTGAGTGTAAATTTAGATTAAATCCATGAAGTGGCCCAAAATTTCGATCAATGTGCTCACGGTGTAATGCCACCAAGTTCCGGGCGGGCGATTTTTTAATTTAAAAAATGCAAACGAATTATAAAAATCATGAAACTTGTCGAGATGTCATGATATCGTTTGTGTATCCTGTGGTAAAATTTTGAAAAAGTTTCGAGTAAGTTGTCACGTACGATGTTCACAAACCAGTAGATTCCCATATGTGATATCTTATAACTCCTGTGTGGAGATGTGTGGGTTTTAGATATCTGATATCGTAACTTACTCGAAACCTTCTCAATTTTTTATCACGATCTCCACATGCGATAACACGACGTGTTGCCAAGTTTCGTGGTTTTTGGACTTCATTTGAATTTTATATATTTTTAAATCACTTTTTCTACACGTAACTCGACATGTTATGTCAAAAAGACGATCGAGATTTCATGTGAGGTCCTGGATACGGCCTCAACATACACCAAATATCATGACTACCATTTTTTGAATCACTAAGTTCCAATATTCCATGCCCCTGTAGTTCAAATTTGAATTATTTGAAAAATTTAAAGAAACAAAATAAATCAATTAAATATAGAAAATAAAGTCAAAATGAGCCCAAATTTTAAAATGGAGCTATAGTTTCTATATAAAGGCCTCACAAAAAATGGGTTCAAAAAAAATAAAAAATTTGCCGAGTGCCAGCCAGGGAACTCGGCAAAGCCTAGCCTTTGCCGAGTGCCAGCTGGAGGCACTCAGCAAAGACATCCTTTGCCGAGTGCAATGCCTGGCCCTCGGCAAACTAGCCTCTGGCGGCCCACTAAAGGCCCGGCGGCCCACTTCTCCCTCCCCACTTCTCCCTCCCCAATATAAAAGAAAAAACCTAAACCTAATCTCCAACACTCCTTCCTCCCTCTCTCTCCCACTCCCTCCTCCAACTGGCGCTCCCTCCCTCCTCCCTACCCCGGCGCGGCCTAGATCCACACGGTTCGCCGCTCTTCCTCCCTCCTCTATGCACCGACGCGGCGCCTCACCGGCGCGCGGACCAACCCCCACGCGCGACCCCTCCCCGATGGCGCAGCCCCTTCCCGGCGCCCCTACACAGCGCGGCCTGGCGGGGGCGGCGGCGCGGCTCCGGTGGCTCGGAGGGCTCGCGTGGCCCCTCCCCGGCGCTGTGGCAGGCCCCTCCCTCGTCGCCCCCTCCTCCTCGTCGAGCTCCTTCACCCCGGCGCGGCGGCCTCCGGTGCTCGCCGAGGAGGCACAGCGGTGCGACGAGACACGGCGGAGCGACGCGGCACGGCGGGGGCGGCCCTAGCTCAGCCTCCCTCGCGCCGAAGGGGGGCGGCAGCGCGACGAGGCTCACCGACGGATGGGCTCGGCGGGCCCTGCAGATGGGCTTGGCTGCCCTTTCTCTTTTTATTTTTTCAGAAAATCTTTGTCGAGTGATGACCTGGCACTCGGCAAAGTCTTTGCCGAGTGTCCACCATGTGGCACTCGGCAAATAACTCTTTGCCGTTAAAATTTTTATCAACAGATCTTTGACGAGTGCAGTACTCGGCAAAGCCTTTATCCAGTGTGCAGGAGGACCGCGAAACCTGTAGTGCCTTCACGTACCGTATATGTTATTTAATGTGATTCTCCACCATCCACCAAACAACCGAACCGTTGAGACTGGAGACCTGCTTGCATTAACCGACCTGTGCGCCCACAAGGAGTGAAGTCGTCGCCTCGTTTAATTACCTATTCCAGTGCATCTGCTGTTGGGATCGAAGTTCGTGCTGTCAGCATGTCTATCTGGCCGCGTATTTTTGTATATGTATACGCGTGTATGTATTGGGTATCGGGCCAATGAAAGGTCACACGATGCCGGATGAGTGGCGCTTGGGCTGCGTGCTGATCACCTTAAGTTAGCCCAATAAACATATAATTACCCCTCAAGTATACATGTCGCTCCGTTGCGTGCACTTTATTACATATGTAGCTTGGCAATACATACGTGCATAACTAACTTATTTATAAGGCAGTACAATTAATATGCTACCATGAGATTATTCAAAAGTATACGTATCTCACATAAACATATCTATGTCGACCCACACCCAATTCTAAGTAAATCCACCGCTTGGTGCACAAATATTAGTCAACATAAATATTAACGCCACACATAGAATGTTACAAAATCTTGTATTACACCTATATACACCCATTTAACTCTAAAATCAACAAAACTCCGGATTAACTCTGTAATGTCAAAACAAAGCTTGCCAATAGATGACCACTTACTAGTCCGGTCCTCCAGCAAGGTGTTCAAGCCACAACCACTCGATACGCAACCTGTTGGATGAGTTTTTTTTAATTACACACTACAACGTAGACGTCATAATATGTATACACACTCACCAAATGAATACATGTACGTAAAGCCTACATCTTTGAGCACCTTTGAAGGATTGAGTCGGCAGATCTTAAAGTTCACGAAATCACCACATATGTGCCTTGCTATCGACAGGGATGTCGCCTACCACTTAGTGCGTACCGCCGGTTAATTCTAGAAAGATCCCAGAAAAACGTGCGAGCATCAGGATTTAAACCCTTAGACTATCCGCACTCATGGAACTCTATATTGAACCTCTAAATGGAATATTCTATCCTAGTCATCGAGATTTCCTCCTCTATATCATTTTTTCCACACCCATCCATCCTCAAAACCAACATCTATCCACTGTGTGGCCCACTTGTCATGATTTTTTTCTTTTTTTCCCTTCCCTTCCCTTTGTCCTCTTCCTCCCTTATCCATTCGACCGACGCTCGGAGGTCGGAGGGCGGCTGAGGCGGCGAGGCCAACGCTACCGGCGGCGCATGGGAGCTTCGTGGCGCTCCTTTGCTCCTCATCGTCTGGCGCGGGGAGGACCGCCTCTTCCTCGCTCGCGCTCCGCGGCGGCCTTCTCCTCCCCGCGCAGCAAGAACAAGCAGAGGAGAGAGGAGAGGAAAGAAGAAGAGGGAGAAGGGAAGCAGAGGATGGTCGGCGATGGACAGCAAGGAGGAGAAGAGCAGAGCAGAGCAGAGTGGAGCGCACACATCGGTCTGCTGCGGCTTGTCTGCGCAATCCACCGGCAGCTCGACCTCACGTCACCATCGCCGGCTGCTGCGGCTCGTCTGCGCAATCCACCTCGTCTGCGGGGTCCGGGCTCGCGGCAGCAGAGGTGGTGGTCGCTGGCCAGGGTCATCACCATGGCCCTGTCATCGCCATGGCGTCAGTGTCGAACGCGCTCCTCCTCTCCCGTGCGCTCCAGGCCAGCGGCGGGCGCGAGCGTGGGCCGGCCGAGACCTTCTCCTCCCCGGTGGCGCGGGCGGCGGCCCCGGTAGGCCTCCCTCCCTCCCCGCACCATCCATGGAGCTTGCGAGCCTCCCTCCCTCCCTCCGTGGCGGTCCCCGTCCTTCTCTCTCAAGTGGGCCCTGCAGCGTCCTTTACCGTCTCTTCCGTACGCCCTGCAAAGCCAGCGGACGGGAAGCCGCCCGCAGCTTTACAGGAGTGGTTGCGTACCCCGCTGCAGCACTTTCTTACGGCAAAGGCTGGATGCAGGACGCGGTTGCGTACCTGCTGCAGATAGTCTTATGGCTAGTGTCCCACTATCATAGGACCACAGGTCCATTCGCAGCCTATTGCATGTATTGTGAATCCGGCTGGGCACTGCTAAGGTTACCCCGCGTGTGCAGCTAAATCTTTTCGCCGAGCTGAGCAAGAGGGTACGGTCGTGTGATCGGTGGTTGCCTTGCTTCTCCTTTCATCTCACACGTCATCTTGATGACATCACCAAGCCAAGTGTAATTGGTGACGTCAGCTTCATCTCCGTATATGTTATTTAATGTGAACATCTAGAACACAGAGTGAAGTCGTCGCCTCGTTGGGCCCGTGCCCACTCAGCGGCGCCGAGTGCATGGTATCTATGGATCAACGCGAAGTAACCAAGTCATGAGTCTGTAGCATCTAGATGGACACGGTAAGCACGGCGCTCAGCTCTATCGTGATGACTGCGCGTAGAATAACTGCGCGTAGCTTGGCTCGCTAGCTGTCAACTCGATCTCCGTCTACCTCTCGCTCTATATATAGGATCGAGTAGGTCACATCGCTACTCACTGGACTGTGCCATCACAAAAACAAAGCACATTCGCCCCATTGATTTTAGGCACGCAAGAGCTGCGTGCTACCGTCTGTCTTCAGCAACAAGCATGGGTACTGAGCAGGTGCGCTTTACTTTGTTGATATATGTGGACACCCTTTTATTTATCTAGGAACGAAAATATAGTCCGTTTGTTTTCACAAAAAGTGCTCTGTCTGTGTGTACCATATAAAGCTGGTGACAGCCTTTAGTTATCATTTTTTTAGAGTTTAAGGACGATTACCCCGCCTTTCAATTAACATGGTAAGACCAAGATCAGTTTACAGCACAGCAGCTTCACAGAATTTAAAAAGCGCCCGTCCACCAGCAGGACAAAACAACCGTCCTTGTTGCTAAAACATCACAAGACAACCGTCCTTTGTTGCGCAACCTCACGAGATACCACCCAGATCAGCGCCTTCCAGTTCTATATATGTGGTGTATCTAGTTGAAACCTTACCTTGAGCTCGTATGTGACATGCAAACTGACATGCATGGACAATTCGTCATACAAGCAGCATGTATGTGCGGTCTTATAATGAATATATTCACGGTACAAATATATCTTTGAGTTTGTGTTTTCTATGAACAATGGCAATATGGGGTAAAATCAAAGTATCTTAAACTACATTATAAAGCTAAGACCCACTAACCTATTTCTCTAGCCTATCCTCGCGCCATGTCATCCGGTTACATCTTCCGGTAGTCCCAGATTTTCTAGTGCCAGTTGCATAGCCCAACAGGCCATGTTTGTTTATCTCCCTTCCCACCATGCATTATGGCATTATGCGCACCCAGGATTATGCCTACATCACTGCATGACAATTTTCATTTGTAGTTCAGTGTTTCTTAACATTTTCATATTGGGAAGAACTTAGGAAATAAAAATTCCGTGCCAAGTAGCAGTACAATAGAATGGATAAAGTACATTGAAGCTATCAAATTAGCATGCTATTCAATATTTGATATACTTAAGTCAATCATATATACTAGATATACCCTCCTATACTTTCTTCATTTAATCCATACGTGTGCACATTTGTCCATAGTCATCATCATTGCAGATTCTATAGCAATGCGGCAGGCAAGTTTGGGTTATTTTCTAAGCAGCGAGGTTGATGGCATTCTTTTATTCCAATAATGGCATAGATGAATAATTTATATGTAGATTCAGGCATTTACATCAACTTATTTATACAGTGGCATGATGTTTACATTTCATGAAGATTTGTTTTGGTTACATTAGCATATTTTGTGACGAAAGGAGGTGGGTGTTTCATATTTTCGATTCTATTAATTTTTGAGCCTTCAATTTGTATGGCCAGATTTAATTTTAGGCCTCGATATATAAAATCCGGTACCAGACTCCATGCAACTACCAAATTCAGATTTATTTGGACAAATTAGAAAAATAGGAACCAGTCCAAATTTTTTTAAAAACTGTTATCTATATGTTTCTGGTCTATTTAGATTTATTTGGAACTCTGGTATTTCTTCTGTTATTTCTTCGTTGATTGTAGTTGCACACATTATTTATTTTAAACAAACACTATAGAGCATAAGCAGATTGTAACAACTTTAGACAAAAATTAGTGCTAGTTTAATTTTTTTCACAATTGAAAACTATGTATTCCTACCGTTTCAAATTATAGTTCGTTTGACTTTTTTACTCCAAATTTTACCACTTGTCTTATTCAAAAAATTTGGACAAATATAGTCAAATTTATGTTATTCTTGAAGAACCAGTGTTAATAAATCAAGACATAACAAAACAAATGATATTTTGCATAAATTTTACAATAAGACAAATGCTCAAACTTATGAACCAAAAAGTCAAACCAACTATAATTTGGATCAAATGGAGTATATAAACTAGTGTGGAATATTTATAGTATAACTCGATGTTGTTTATTTGCGAAATTGAAAATCACCTTTCTATCCAATGAGATGAGCAAACTTTCCCAATTTCAATAATATGCTGAAGGGCGTCCACTTCTTGGTTTCGTAGTTCAGATTATATTGTTGAACATGCTAACGGTTACAATATAGACTTTAGTTACCCTTTTTTGGACATAGAACAAAACTGTGCCTATTATTATAGCCAATGCTGGCATATACTGGGTAAGTTTATTAGAAGAAGATAATGGTAACTTTATATTATTTATAATAATGAAACAAACATGTATTTTAATTTACAAATAGAATTTGGAGAGTTGTTTTACCGTATCTTCATAATAGCATAGCTCTGTAACTTTCAAGAAGGATCTCATTTTCTAGGAGTTCCTGATGCTGTTTTTTTTGAAGAATTTGTAGATTCATCTGTTTTCTTCCCAAGGTCCCATTTGGATACATTCAATTTATAGGAATTGGAATCTACTTTATGGACTAGATTGTTAATCTGCCCTAGAATTTAACATTCTAGAACTTTCCAAAATTTAGATATATGCTACATGTCTTAAATTCTTGGGGGTTGGCGAGGGAGAAATCGATTCCAGAAATTTTCATGCTATGTTAATTTTCTATAACTTGTAGCACACTCTTGGCTCGCTCCCTTGAAGCAGAACTGCAATGATAAGTATCTCCCCGATGTGGCCAATAACATTATAAAAGTATATTCTGCATGTGACCGTATGAACCAAACTTATCTATGCGTAAATTCTGATTATTAGAATGTACGGTTTTCAATTCAAAGGTGGCAAACAGGACTGAGGGTATTTAGTAAAAGCAAGAGCTGGATTATTAGGATATTTTAGTTTCTTGCAGCATACAAGGCTGGTGTTTTTTTTTTGTGGGCAAGATAATAGAATTGTTAGTTTGTGTTCGTATACATTCTTATGATGCCATTGATTGTAACGATTTGTGAAAATATAATAATCCCTCTCCATGACATGACGCATATGCACCTTTTGTAGGTCCTGCTCTCGTGGAAAGAGTCGTTGTCAATGGAGAGTTGGTGGTCAATGGCATCGGGAGACTGGAAACCAGACGAATGTGTAAGCTCCATATATCTTTTGATGTCTAGGTCTCTTTACATGTGCTTGTGTGTGTGTTGTATATGAGTATAACCATGCATACATCCATAACATATAATCCATTCATTTCATTCAGGTGAAGGTGGAGGCGATGAGAGGATGCATCGACGTGGATGTGGATGAGAAGAAGTGCACGCCAGTCTTGGTGCGGGTGACGGCAGCGCCACGACCTCGGCTACGGACCCCCGTGGACGTCGTGGTACTGCTCGACGTCAGCAGCAGCATGAAAGGGAAGATGGTGGAGATGAAGGAGGCCGTGCAGGTGGTCATCGACAATCTCGGCCCCGACAACCAGCTCTCCATCGTCTTGTTCGACGACAAGCACCGTGTGGTGTTGGGCCTCACGCACATGACAAGGGAAGGCCGCCAAGAGGCCACCAAAGTGATCGGCAACTGGTTGTCTACGGTCACGACAGGTCACCAAGAGTTTTCTAACCAGTCGGTCGCAGACGCTCTGGGCGCTGCAGATAAGGTAATACTCCCTCAGTCCCAAAAACAAAAAGGACGACAAGTCCAGCACGAATTGGCAGCTCATATGCTACCAAGATAATTCGTTTATAAGAAAAATAAAAAAAATAACTCCTTATGGTAACGGCTGCTTCACTTGCAATAGATTCTCACGGGGCGTCCAGGGCCGAAGGAAGACTACGGCGGCCGCCTAGGCTGCGTCATGTTGCTGTCTGGCGGTGAGGACAAGGATATCTCTAGCGAGGTAATCTCGCTCGAGAAACTCAAGTTCCCGGTGCACACATTTGGTCTCGGCGCCGATCACGAAGCTAGGTCATTCCAGAGCATCGCCAGCAGGAGTGCCGGTACCTACTCATTCATCAGCATTGGCAAGACCACGGATGCGTTTAAGGCATTCATGGGCGGCCTCACTTCGGTCGTGGCAACGTCAGTCAAGATCAGCATCAAGGCGCATGCTGGCGTCTACATCTCATCCATCGTCACGGGAAGCCACAAGGAGGTGGTGCAAATCCAAGGGTCCTGCCATGACATTGAAATCGTTGACATGTACGCGGGTGAGACGAAGAACTTCATCGTCTACCTGCAGATTCAGAGTGCCGAGGTCAGCACCACAACGACGGTGGAGAAGCTCGTCGCCGTCAATGGCAGGTACCAGCTGGGCTGTCTGTTGCCTGCCAAGGAGATCACCGTTGTCACGCATGATATCTCGCTGCTGGGCGCCGGAAGCAACATTGCAGCTGCTGCTGCGGTGGCAGCTGAGCTGGTGCGGATCAGGCTTGTGAATCTAGTCACGGCCATCGCGGAGCAGGAAGGCACAAACCTTGTTGTGCAAGAGCTGCAACTGGCGTGGGGGAGCATCAAGATCTCCAAGGAGTGTCAGGGCGCTGATAGCGCAGCCTTGTCGGACCTTGACAAGGACGTGGCTGAGATGATGACCAAACCACTGGGTTCTCCATATATGCTGTCGTGGCTCTCGTGCCACCAATGGCAGCGCGCGACCACCATGTCGCACCATTCTTGTGCTTTCAAGGTCAGAGCTGTGTCTGCGTCTGTGTCTGCATCCGCGTGGGAGTGGATATGGAAATTCATCACGAACCGCAGGTCATGGCTCACCCTGGTGGTGTGTGGAGTGGTCATCCTCTTCGCCTTGTTGGTGATGCTGGTAATCCGCCGCCATGGCATCTCTAGTGGTTCACCACCAGGGACAAAAATCTTCCAGCCAACGCCTCTGGATATCATGAGGCATCCAAGCTGGCCTTCCATGAAGGACAACCTTGGTCATCTGCTTGACATGACGAAGCAACGAGAAATCACCTCCTTCTTCCATGACCAGGAGGCTTCATCGCATGACATGAACCAACAAATTGACCGGTACCTCTACATGGTAAGTAGATCGATATGGATGTCTTGTTGTATTAATTGCTGAATCTACTTGCTGTTTGAAATGGATCCATTTACAACCTTATATAACAAAACTGTTTGAAATGGATCTGCAGGCTATTGTGTACGCAGCTGTTTTACGTGCCCGCTATGACGGCACTGCTGAAATTTCCGAGACGGTAGTGAGGCAGCAGGCTGAGGTGTACCTCCATTCCATGCTCAAAAGGACCAAGCAGTACGCACTGCCCTCCATGGAAGATGCTTCCCTTGAGCATGTGACTGGAGAAATGAGCCGCTACCTCTACTCGGTATGTACTCATTCCATCTTCTCATCTCATATCCTCACCACCATGGTAATTAAAACTTTGAACTAGCTAGTTCCTCATATTAATTAACTTGACATTATTTTTTCTATTTTTCTTGTCGACCTCAGACTATTGTGCAAGCCAACGTTCTAGTGACTATCGGCACGCCTCCTGTTCCTCAACCAGACGAAGTCAAGGATGTGAAGATCCGCACGCCTCCTGTTCCTCAACCGGATGAAGACAAGGATGTGAAGATTAGACAGCTGGAGGAACTGATCATCAAATTGCGCATCGAGATCACCACGCTGCGAACCCAAAAGGATAGCTGTTGTCGGGGAGCCATCAGGTGCCGGAACAAAGTCAAAGAGCTTGGTGGATCGGTTGATGACGACGTCGAAACCTATGTCGTCGACATGGCCGTATATTATGACCATGTCAAGGAAATTTCGTCACTCAAATGAATTCCAATTGCAGCACGTTAACCACTACTGTTTTCTGTTGGCATTGGCAACAACGTATGCATCTATCTATAATTCATTTAATTTTCTTTCTCTAGTTCATGCTGCATAATTATACCACATTATATAGCTACATCAACTTTTGTTTCCTCTAAATAAAAATGCTATTGTAACTTGTCCTTGTATTTTCCTTGTTTGATATTATCAATTAAATCTTGGAGTGTCGCCGTATTGTGTTTATACTATTTACCTTGATATTGGCACCATGTATGTGTTTCAAGTGTGCACCTTGTTCCTTCCTCTTTGCATCGAATGGCACTGGCTCATGTCTTGGAGGCACACAAAGAGACGTTCACACACGTGCATCTCATTTTGTGACTCTCTGACCAAAAGTCTGTGGCAAGCAATGCTGGTCATCTACGGAAAATATCTAGTGCAAACCACATGCTTACTCGGTGAAAACATGTAAATAAATTCAAAAACATATATTTTGGTCTTTGAAAAAAAATCTGAAATTTGGCACATCCATAGTGCATAAAAATATATCCTCACATGCATAAGTGAGGATGCAAACTCGCTTTTGAAACATGTAAAAGTGATAAAAGAAATGCTATTTTTTATTGCATGCTTAATCCAAAGTTAAGAACTGGATAGCTTTGAATAACAACTTGTTGCTGCATTTATATATGACACGCCCATATTTGCAACCTGATATTTTAGAAACCATGAACCTGAAAAATATGGCCACTTTTATTTATCACCATCTCAATTCTGTCATGCGTCCATATTATGGTTTTAGAAAACCACAGCTGTACGGAGAGTACAATCAAACAACGGAGGGGCATGCAAAAGATGCGGCAAAATCACTTACTGAGTAGGAGGCTTTTTTTTTGAACAGTTACTGAGTAGGAGGCTTAATTTTGGGATAAGCGTATGTTGGATATGAGGTCTTTAGTATGATCACAACGTTAAAGACTATTATTGCTATCGACCTGCAGAGGTACTGTGCAGACGCCTATAGAATTTTTTATGTAAGCCAACAGAAGGGCATAAATAAAATCAATTAATTGGCACAAAATTTTGTTAGAATGAAATTTAATTATTAGTACTTTAAGTGAAGTTTTAACTTATGATTCCCTTGCATATAGATATCTACAATGTTCAGAAATGGCTTGAGCCACTTAAGAACAGGAAGGACCCAAGCACCTTTACTGAGCAACGGTGAGAAAAAACATTCTCACATATGGTGTAATTTTCATGGCCCCACTGTACATTTAGATTGGATCAATGGAATCTGCACAAAAATAACACGGGAACAAAGAGCATAAAAAATTACTAGCAAAACCATAAATTTATTTTCTCCAGTGTTTACAGATTTGGATGGGAGAATACTGATGCAAAAGCAAGAGGAGAGGAACACTACCGGAAACGCCAACTTTGCCGACGACTTAAACATTTGCCGACGGCCAAGGAACAAGCCGTCGGCAAAGACACCTCTTTGCCGACGGCCATGTGACGCCGTCGGCAAAGAAGTCTGTGCCCAAGGCCGAGCCGTCGGCAAAGAAAAGCCGTCGGTAAAGACAATCTATGCCAACAGCCGAGCCGTCGGCAAAACCTAGCCGTCGGTAAAAGAAACATTTGCCGACCGCCGAGCCGTCGGCAAACACAACCGTCGGCAAAGGCCACTTTGCCGAGAGTTGTACCATCAGGCTGTCGGCAAAGGCCAAGCCGTCAGCAAAGCGCAGCCACGTGGCGGCCGCACAGCCTGCCACGGCCACCGCAGTTGCCGACGGCCGCGTGGCCAGGCCGTCGGCAAAGGAGCTTTGCCGAGGGCCATTCCTAAGCCCTCGGCAAAGAATTTTTTTTTGGTTTTTTCTTTTCAATTTTTTCCTGGTGCCTTCCTACACCAAATACAACCCAACTTCAAAAGTTGGGCAAATTTTGAGTTTTTTTGCTATATTTCATTATTTATTTTTGTTTATTTAAATTTTTTTGGCAACTCCAAGTTTGAACTGCAGGTACATGAAATAATGGAATTTGTTGATTCTAAAAAGTATATTCATGATGTTCGGAGTATGTAGAGGCCGTATCCAGGGTCTCGCATCAAATTATGACCATGTTGGCACCGTAACATGATCAGTTACGTGCGTGAAAAGTGTTTTTTATTATATAAAATTCTAAAAATTACAAAACTTAACGAGGTGTCATGTTATCGCATGTGGAGGCTATGATAAAAATTGAAAAATGCTTGGAGCAAGTTACGATGCCGGATGTCTAAAACTCAGACATCTCACATGTGATCATGTGTATCTGGGTGAGTCTTTGCATCGCACTGCATATCTCAATACTATGCATTCGTTGGACTTTCTTCAAACAATGAAATGATGTTTGATGTCTGTGTGTAGTTGTACTTCAAGTTGGAGGAGGGGCAGGACGAGCAACAGGCGGGGCGGCAGCAGGAGGCCGTCTGCCACAACCGTCTCAAGGACATGTACCACGAGGCGCGTCTCCAGGCCGTCATCAGCTACTACGCCAACGTGGAGCTCAAGGTGGTAAAGAAGGAGCGAGTCAGGGAGATGATACTAGACAAGGAGACCGACCTCACCGAGGAGCAGTACATGCAGGTAATTAAGTAGGAAACATCCGTTATGATTCCTTACGTGACACATTCAATTCATCTTATGGAATATCAAATACTTGAATGTCATGCAGTGGTGTCCAAGCTGGTGCGATAAGTACGAGGACTGTTGGCGCCAAATTGTGCATGGGTGGCGTACGGACACGGCGTACGAGAAACGCAAAGAGCGTTGGCAACTTCGCCTGCAAAATCCTCCGGTATCACACCACCAAGGGAACCATTGTCTCCACGGGTACATGGACACATGGGTATGCTTCTGTTGATCCATTTATTATAGCTCTCAATTGTCACTACTTGTAACCAAATTTGTGTTTTCCTCGCAGAGGGAGACACATGATGGGCAGGAAATCAACGAGTTCACGGGGTACGCCCTTGCTCACAAGGGCAAAGCATGAGCAGCATCCACCGTCTACAGCTCGAAGGGCGGGCCCGAGGCCTACACCAACCCAAACGTCTACAACAAGCTCGCCAAGTACACCGCCGCAGGTCTCGAGCGCCATGGGCCGACGTTCGACCCCACCAGAGCCAACCTGGATACTGACCTCGTAATGAGGACGGGAGGAGGGAAGCAGCACAGCTGGTACGCTATTGCCGACAGCGCCATCGACCCATCCTCTGTTCAGACACTGACCCAGATCCGAAGAGGCGACGTGGAAAGGGACGGATCGCAAATCCCCATAGCGCCTCGGCAGCCGAGCAATGCTCAGATGATGACGGCACTTCAGGTAAGTATAGTTTCATTCGTCGTTCACTCGTTTCACACGTGATGTACCTTGCCTTCACATACCATCAACCTTGCGGGTGTAATATTGTAGGCCACGGTCGAAAGGCTGCAGGCCAACCAGGTCACCCAGGAGATGTTGCATCAGCAGCAGGAGGAGGCCCATCAGCAGCAGTTGGCAGCACTTTCGTAGCACTACCAGCGTGCTCTATCAGACCTGACCTGCTACTTTTGGTCCCAGATCCCGAGAACGCAATAGCCTCCTCCCTCGATCTTCGCTCCACCACCACTTCCAGTTCCAGTTCCAGTGCCTGTACCTATTTCGATGAGTATATTGTCTGTTGCTTTAGCTTGTGCGGCCATCCTGCAGGTACTAATTACATCACTTGGCCTTTGTGCAGGCACCGTCGGCAGGTTCGAACCTGACTCCAGGTGCCAGCCCTCCACTGGGTCCTTCTCCACCACACGGCTTTCCAGCTTACCCGACAAACTACCCCACGCAGCAGTACCAGTGGCCTCCTCCGGCGTCAGGGCAGGGGTACTCCTCGTGGCCGCAGGCGCAGACGCAGCAGGGGCACTCCGGGCCGGCAAGCATTTTCAGACCTACGCAGCAGCAGTGGCACTACGGTACGTCCCCGCAGTCGGGTTGGCCTCCGTTCAAGCAAGCTGGAGGCTCTGGGACCCTTGGGGACGACGCACATTGCTAGATGCCTTTACTTCTCGCTTTTGGACCTTCATCGATGAGGTTGTTGCACGTTGGACATGCTTAGCGTATGTTGGACATGTATGGATTCTTATGGCCATGTTATATGTATTGTGGAGTTGTATCGATGGATTTGAGGACCTTCATGTATGGATTCAAGTTGAAACTGAATTTGATGCTGAAATATCGTTTATATGTGATGAAATGTGGGTTATATGATATATATGTGATGAAATGAGGTATAAATGCAAGAAAACAGAAAAAACAAAAAAAAATTCCAGCTTTGCCGACGGCTAGCCGTCTAGCCGTCGGCAAAGCTGGTCTATTTTTCCAGCTCGACCCAGCTTTGCCGACGGCTGAGCCTGGCCGTCGGCAAAGTGACCAAATCTTTGCCGACGGTCGACCGTCAGCCGTCGGCAAAGGCCGCCGTCATCGTACCACCGCAACGACTGACGTGTCGCCTTTGCCGGCGGCGGACGTGGCCGTCGGCAAAGATTTGCCGACGGCCTGCCACATGGCCATCGGCAAAGGTCCCTTTGCTGACCCTTTCTTTGCCGACGGTCCTTTGCCGATGGCTGACGTGGCAGGCCATCGGCAAAGGCTTTGCCGACGGTATAACAGCCTTTGCCGACGATTTCAGGCCATCGGCAAAGGTGGCCGATCCGGTAGTGGAAGTGACAACGCAAAGATGAGAAGGAGATGTAGGTGGCTTATAACTGACAATCTTGTAGGGATGTGAGAATCAGTACAATCTATGATATAGGTGCAGGTTCATCTTCATAATCCAAATATTATAGAGTGCAAAACTTTTACAAAATCATGTGTAGCTCAGTGGTGGTGTCACAAGTCTCTCAAGCTTCCATTCTTGAGTTAGAACCTCACTTGAGACCCCTTTTTTTTCTTTGATTTGTAATTCCGGCGACCACGAACTATGGTGTGTCCTTTCTACGCTGACAGCGGGTCCCATCCCTTCCTACGCTGACAGCGGGTCCCTTTGCTCTCGATGTGCGCCTTCATACACTGAGGGTGGGTCCCTTCGCTCCTGTTGTGGTCAGTGGCGGGCTGCATGCTGCTGAGGGCAGATACATTACTACACGTAAGCGATCTCATACGTAGAGGAGAGAGAGAGGATGATGTCGTTGCTTAACGAAACAACCGCCTCATAAGTGAAAATTTAGGATTATGAGACAACTATTTTACCATGGTATGAGTTGTCGTTGTCATGCAACTCATAATCTTATTTTTATTCTCTCTATAGATTAAAGAATTATGAGTTGTTATGAGACAACTTAAAAAATAATTATTATACATATAATCTATTAGGTTATGTTAAATTACATGGCACTATATAAGATAAGTCACGAGACAGCACTAATATACTTGCCGTCACATGGCCCGTCGCTGTTGCGAACAAAGCCGCAATGTTTGAAATCGTGCGCAGGAAAATGGTCAGAGTAGCAGGAGCTCAGCCACTCGCCGCTTTTCAACGCATGTTGTAGCACTTACTAATTGCATTTGATTTATTTTCTGGAATAAATATTGTCATTCTTTCTACTGTAATTTTCAAGGTGTAGCACTCGCTAGTTGCATTTGATTATTTTAGGCAGTAAATATTGTCTTTCTTTCTACTGTACTTTTCAAAAGATGTGATATAATATAGGTGTTTTGTCAATACACATATTACGTACTTGTGTATACGTACTCATATATAGCTTAAGTAATGATTTTCATTTTTTTAATTTCCTCTACCGAGGAAATTTCACTGGTTCCAGACTTTTCCTTTATTTTTTTTGGTGGAGGCCATCTGGTCGGTTTTGTATTTCTATTTTTAATATTTATATACTTCTATTTTTTCTACGTCCCATTTTTTATGTATACTTCTACTTCTCTTCAATGTTTTCTATTGGTTTATTTTCTAGAGAAATAAATCAAATAGAATATCTTTCCTCTATATATAATATATTTTCTCACAAGTGTGTACATTTTTGATGAAAAAATACTCGTCACAGATGAGCGATGGCTGGTTCCACAGGCAATCGGTTGATGGAGAAATGATTGTGCGCAGATTGATGAAAAAGTGCCATTGGTCATGGTTTAAAAATATTCGTCGAAGAAGTACAATTACTTCAATGACGAAGTTCAATTGGTCAAAGTTCTAGAGAAATTAGTCACAAACTAGTAGTGGACAGTAGTGGGAGTAATTCTATGACGAATTTGATGCATGTTCTATGATAGTTCTCATGATCTTTTTTCTCATCATGGAAGTGAAAAACGTCACACAGTTCGATGACCAAACTGAAAAATGACATGGAAGTGACTCTTCTTTGACCATCTTGGAATCATCATGAGAATTTTTGTCATGAAAGACCAAACCTCTACTAGTGATTCATTTGAACTAACACATCCTTGTTCAGAGTTTTGCTACACAATTGCTTTAAAAAGTTTTCCAGCTCAACAGATAAGACTCTTTGCAAAAGAATATTACAATCATGTCTTTTAATGCCTTGCACTTGCTTCCTTCTCCATTAGCACATCTTGATATGTTCGAAGCATAGCCATCAGGAAACTTCACCCCCTCTAAAATTTTACCAAATGCAGCCTTTTGATCTCTAGACAAATTTTATCTAGCTCTAGGCATCTCAGAAGTATCATCTTCATTTGTGAACTGCAAATTTTCTTTAATTCATAAGTCACTACAGTCAAGCCTAGCATATTCGTTATGTCCTTTATCTTCACATGTATTTCAAAAATTATGCCTGCCAAGCTCTCACATTTGTTCTTTGGGTCTTTTCATCTTGACAAACCACAAATTGGGCAATTGTCATAAGCCTTATAATCTTTTCATAACAGAATGTTGTTGGTGTAGCACACATGGATAGAATCATATCCAAGACCTAATTCCTTTATCATCGTCATATGATGTTGGTAGTGAATCTGGTAGTGAATTAAACTATTGGAATGCATCAGCTAATATCTTCAAGAATGTAGAAAATACAGCGTTGATAAAAGTATAAAATGACTTCATATGAAGTAGCTTAATCACAAAGGATAACCTTGAATATCTTCAAGAATACAAAGCTGATGCTTAGTCTCCTTTTAACAAATCATCAAGAAAAGAGGTTTTCCTATGTCCATCATTGTTTCCATTTTCAGATTCAGTACCCTTCTGCATTTTGTAGGTCCCAAAGTAAACTATTAAACCAATCACCACCATCGTTGTCATTCTCAGCCACACCAATGGAACCCTCATCAGTGTCCAATATAAGAATAAGAGCAGGGACTTCATTAACATGTACACTAATGTCCTCTCCATGATGTACCCGTCGAGCATAGTACAGTCCATGCCATTCATCAAAATGTGATTCATCACATTGGGCTGATGCCATTTAGTGCAAGGGCAGGGAATTATTTGATCCTGAGTATATTTTACTTTGATGAATCCATAAATTCTCTGACGCCATTGACATATTAAGTAGAAAATAGTGTGTTGTGCACCCAACTTCTATCCATCTGAACATGCATTGCGGAAACACAAAATTTAATTAATAAGTATGCATAGTACAAGAACATCAGAGAGAAGATGGTGAGGCAATTGGCGGCGGGAAGGAAAGTCACCTTCAAGCATGGCTGCACGCAGCGGGAAGGGACAGTGGAGAGCAATCGGTGCAACTGCCTTTGTATGTTAGAGGCTCGCCGCGCCACCCACCATCACCGTCGACGTGGGCCAGGAATGTCCACGCTCCTGGCCGTGGAGTGACTCACCATTAGTGGATTACCTCTCCTCGCAATGATGTGGGGTATGCTCTTGGAGTGTTAGGGCGAGGTCAATTGGGGGCTGGGGAGGGGGATTGGGGCTGCACGATGAGGTGGATTGGGCAGGACGATCGACGAGGTCATTTGGAGCAGCACGACAAGGTGGACGAGGGCGGTGGCGAGGTGGATTGGGGTGGGACGGCGAGTTGCGTTGGGGCAGTGGCACGGCTGTCGGAGTAATGATAAAAATAAAGACTATGGTTTATAATACCCAGTAGCAAACTTTAAGCATATAGAAAATAAACTCTGGTGTACTACATTTGAGAACAACGTCGTGTAGTGGTAAGGCGTGCGGCCTGGGATACCTAGCTCTCAGGTTCGAGTCTCGAGATTTAACAGGCAACGTCAAGGCCGCACCAACACGCCACACTAGCAATGGCTAGATTTGGTTCAAATGTGAAATCGTGACGGTTTTCTAAATTCTATCACAGAAACAGGGCCCAAATTTGGGCTTTCAGTAGCCTATGTCTAGCTTTGGCAATCCGTGACAAAAAAAAATATTCTGTCACGGATCAATAGATTACTTGTAGTGGTATAGTGCCCCACACACCAAGAAGGAACAAACTGTAACTGCTCAGAGCTTATGTTTTTTCTTTAAAATTGGTTTGTGAATTCTAAAAGTGTGAGATTCATCAATCTATTTTTCTGCTTGATGACTAATCTATCTACATTTGTTTCCCCGACCGACAAAAGTTAGCAAGTAGTACCATGCCCTCACATATGCAGCACATCAAGAAGACTATGTTTTTTTTTAGCAAATGACAACATATGGTAGGGGAAGTTAGCAGTAAAATATGATTTATTTGGCTTTTTCACGAACAAAGTACTAGTGAAAGATGACTCCATGCCACTTTTATTTCTTCAAGGAAACGGAAATGGAAACACAAATTAAACGGAACGCATTATTTCTTCAAGGAAACGGAAATGGACACACAAGTAGTAGTGCGAAGTGTGTCATTAGCATTCTCATCATCAGCAGCATCGCTTTTTGATGGTGAGGTGCCCGGTCATGTGCCAGCCCTCCTTTTCGCCAGCTTCGCCGCGCGCGTATGGACACCACGGCGTGAAGTTGGGCATGCTCTCCAGCATCGTCCACTTGGCATTGGGGTCCTCATCGTCATCGGCGATGCCTGTCCATGTCGGCGTGGAGTACTCGTAGCGGCTGTGCGTGATGCGGTGGAACTCCTGGATGTCCCTGTTCTTGGCCATGTCCGTGGTGTCACGCAGGTTGACGGAGAAGATGTCGCCGTAGGGCCTGACCGAGTGCGTGAAGTGCGGCATGGAGATGGGGTCGGCGGAGACGGCGGCGAGGTCGGCGGTGAAGACGATGCTCGCCATGTCCGGGCTGAAAATGGCGATGGTGGGCGCGCTGTTGATCACCCGCACGGGCACCGGCACCTGCCCCTTCTTGATGCCTTTCGCGTTCACCAGGTAGACGGCGAAGTAGCCTGGGTCCAGGCCGTGGTCCTTCTCCGGCTCGTCCTTGGCCTTGACGACGTCTGCCTCGGGCCTGCCGGAGGAGGAGAAGACGATCCAGTCGCAGCCCTCCCTGGGCGACCAGCTGCAGTGGGTGTCGATCCACGCGCCGTCGGGGAGCGGCACCACGCCGGCGGCCTCCCCCTTGTGTGCGTCTATGATGTAGAGGTTCTTGTGCTTCCTCTCCCCTCCGGGCACCCTGTTCCTGCTGGACCGGAACACGAGCTTGGTGCCTTAGGCGTTGGTGGACGGGAAGGCGCAGTTGTAGTCCTCGTCGGTGAGCGGGAACGTCTCCAGGTTCTCGTTGTCCTCCCTGGACACGTTGGGGATCCTCATGATCTGCACCGGCTTGTCGATGGAGAAGGCCGGCCCTTCGCAGACGTAGAGCGTGTCCAGGTCGTCGTTCTGGTTCCACGACGTGGAGAAGACGCTCTTGGAGGCCCTCACCTTTGTACACAAGCACATATATATGATGTCATCAATTTTCTGGATTAGATTAAAACGCTGCAAATGCTTAACACTCGCCCTTGTACACCACGCGGAGGCCGCCCCTGCTGTCGGCGAGCCACACGGCCTTGAACTCGTTGTCCACGAAGGTGAGCTTCTTGCTGTTCTTGGAGACGGATGGGAACACTCCGGTGACCCTGAAGAGCCCCACGTCCGCGTGCGACGCCGGTGGCTGCACCTTGTCGAACCTCCTCTGGATGCTCGTAGTCGTACTCCTTTCGACCTTGAATAGCTTGTTGGTTCTTCAGCGGTGGTAGCCGACGCGTCTTCCTCCGTCGAGCACGAAGGGTTGTAGTGGTCCCCTTCGGGCCTCGTCTTCTGGGTGACGGGCACCGGCAGCTGCCCCGGCGCCGCCGCCGTGTCGAAGATCTCGATGTGCCTGTACTGCGTCACCACGCGCTCCACTTTCATCTGTACCTGTTTGGATTTCTCGCGGATGGTCGCCGCGGCCACCTTGGTGTCGCTGATGGCCGCAGGAGTCATGGCTCGATGCCTTCCAGCGTCACACGCTGCTCCTTGCCGGCGGCGATGTCATACCGGAAGACGCCCTACCTGGCGGTGTTGGAGGGCGGCGTGGTGTCGAACCCTCTGTGGAAGAAGATGACGTTGTCGCCGCCGCCCGGCGCCCACGACGGCCAGCCACCGTCCTTGACGAGTACCCGGCGGCCCCGGCCGCCTTGCGCTCGCCGGTCCACGTTCATGATCACAATGTCCGTCTTGAGGTTCTCGACCTCGCCGTTCCACCTATTCTGCTGGAAGTAGGCCACCGCCACCAGCTTCCCCGACGGCGACACCGCCGGGCTCAGATCGTACTGGCCCGGCGGCGTCAGACGCTCGGTCCTGCCGTCGGCGAGGTTGGTCTTGTACACCACGGTCCAGGGCGCGCGCCGCGCTTTCACCGGCTCCTTGGTGGACACGTACACCAGGGAGTAGCCGACGGTGGAACGCCCAGCTTGGAAGCCCCCGGCGATGCAGCCGCTGTCCTCCATGCGCACGCCGCCGAAGGTGTCGGCGCCGTAAATGTCGCTCAGGCTCAGCACCTTGACCTGCTTGCGTCCATTATCGACGAAGCGCAAAGCCACGTGCAGCGTCTCCAGGCTCCTGTCCCTCTCGGAGACGAACACCAGGCCGGTGACGGGGCCCTTCTCCGCGTCCTCCGGGGTGGCGCTGCACTCCGACGCCAGCTTGGGGTTCTTCTTGCCCAAGAACGTCAGGACCTCTCTCAGCGCCGCTGCTGGGATGGGCCGCCCGTTCTGGTTGTACGACTCGCCGTCGGTGAGGAGCAACTCGTCCTTGGCGGAGGACGGCGGCGGATCAGCGGGGCAGGAGAAGATGTCCAGGGGCACCGGGGGCCTATAGGTCCCGAAGAAAGCGATGCTGCCGCGGCTCTTCCCCATTCCGAGGGATCTATGCGAACAACTTAGTTAGCTACGTTTCTGCTTGTGTGCTTACATAAGGAGCTCCGATGACTCATTTATAGGCTATGCTTGTAGTGATCAGTCTCTTCACTCGTCTTTGGTTTGAACTTTCAAAGATCATGCCGTTCGGATCAGCTAGCTCTAATCCGCACGATATTGTTGGCTAGTTTTTTTTTTTTTTTTACCTACAACTAATTCCGATGCCATGGCCGCGCCGCATGCAATGGCGAGGCGAGGGTGCCACACTAGCTAGGTCATGCGGCTTATCTGCGTGGCACCATCTGCCATGCCAATGCTTGTGAGTGGCAGGGGTGACGTGCCATCACACCTCAAGCGACACTGATATTTTGCGGCCCCATGGGTGCTGGCGCGGCGATAAGCTTGGCAGATGCTTTAGCTTCCACTCTCTTTTCACTAAGACTTATATTTTTCGTTTTCCTTTTTTTGACTTTTTGACTACGTACCAAAACTATCTAACTTACACAGCTTTAGTTTAATTTTTCACTTACTTATATATGTACCGAAAGTATCTAAAGATTTTTAATCAACATAAAATAGTATACCACATTTATGAATTATATTGATCTTATTCTCATTTTCCTTCTTCTTCTTCTTTACCAACTCTTCCTTCTCATGGTCTTCTCTAAACTCATCATCGGCCATGCTTCTTGAAGGACTGATTTAGAGTTGGCTTCTCCTTCATGGTTGTCTTCATCATGACGGTCTTCAACATATCAAATCTCTTGAGAAGACATCTCATGAACTTGGTTGAGAATTGAGTATCCTTAATCTCCTCACCAAGTGCTTTGAGCTCATTACAATCACTTGTAGCCTATGGAATATTTCCGGCACACTTTCATCTTCCTTCATAGAGAAGCTAGTGAACCTCTCTTGAAGTATGTATGCTCTTGCCGTCTTCACACTTTCGGTACTCTCATATGCCTCCTCATGCTTTGCCCAAATGTCATGGGCAACCTCTAAATTCTTGATTAGCTCAAAAGCCTTGTCATCAAGAGCCTCATGGAATGAGCTTACCGCAATATCATTTGCTTGAAGTTTCTTTTCTTCAACCGGTGTTGGTGCATCTTCTTTTGCAACCTCAAACTTGGTCTCGGCCATAATCCAAACCTCTATTGATTGACTTGAGATGACTCTTCATCTTTAGCTTCCACTTTGCATAGTCATTGCCATCAAAGGGTGGTGCTCTCTTGGTGTTATTGATGTGCAAGCTTAATGTAGCCATTTCTTCACCGTAGGTTGTTAAGCCTCGAATAAACGGTGTCTAGCTCCGATACCACGTGTAAAGTCCTAATGGCTATAAGGGGGTGAATAGTCTATAAAAATTTCTTTTAAAGCACTAAAACAACCGGTTAGTACTTAAGATAGTGAAGCTCTTTCTAGCACTAGCTTAACAAAGCTATGCAAGCCACCTACACAATTCTAGCAATAAACTATGATCTCTAATCACACCAACAACCTAAGTTGCTATCTTACTCTTAGTGAACAAGAAAACTACAATAAAATACACTAGAGAGCTAAGCTAGCAACTAACACTACACAAGATATATATATAAGTAAATGCAAGAGAGGGGATTGGATTGTTATACCGCCGATGTAGAGGAGATGAACCAATCAATAACAATCACAATCACAAGAATGAAACCTTGAAAATTAAGATGACATAATGATTTTTTACCGAGGTTCACTTGCTTCCTGGCAAGCTAGTCCTCGTTGTAGTGATACACCCACTTGGAGATGTGCCTGCTAAATGGCGTCAGCTTAGCTAATCCCACAGCCTCGAGAGCAGCACTATCAACACAAGATGGGGATCCTCCATGCCACGATTGCACTAGAGTGGCCAATTCGTGAGCTCCCGCGGGGAAGGCCCAAGAACCCCTCACAAATCACCCGGTGTGGCCTCGAACAATCACCAACTCGAGCTCAACCACTACAGCTGCACCAAGCCATCTAGGGTGATGGGAATCACCCAAGAGTAACAAGATATCTGCGGCAATCATGAAGAACAAGTGACTCTAGATGCAAACACTAAGCAATGCAATTAATTCTCACTCACTCTCTCTTGGATGAAGCAACAAAGCAATGAGAGGAGTGGAGGGCGTGTCTCTAGCACACAGAGTGCTCAGGTATGTTAGAATAGGCAAGAGAGCACCCCCATGGCCGACCAACCTCTTATTTATAGCCTCACATGAAACACTAGCCGTTTGCAACTTGTCCAGCTCAGCAACACACTCAGGACGCATCCTGCGCTAAGCCCCGGACGCGTCCTGCGTGTTCAAATAATGCGCGGCAACTAAACCGATTCAAATCGAGGCCTCAGGACGCGTCCTGCGTACACCCCAGGATGCGTCCTACGCGTTGTAAAATCGCGCGTGAAAAGCTTTGATTCAAAACTCGACCACCGGACACATCCTGTGCAAGGCTCCGGATGCGGCTGAGTTACTGTAGCGCGTCTGGCGTGTGTATTCATGTTCCAACATGAAACGATAGTTGGGGATCCCAGACGAGTCTAGACAGAGGCTCCGGACAGCGTCACCAGCGTCTGGTGCTCTGGCGCGGAGCCTGCTAGCTCTTTGTCATGCTTGGCGCGCGCAGGATGCATCTGGCGCTCAGAGCAGCCAGCGTCTGGCGCGTGGTGTCGCCCGGCCACTCAGCAACCTCAAAAAAAGAATAGTCAGGACGCGTCCTGGGCTTAGCGTCCTCACAATTGAAGTCTCACGCTAAAATGGGCATATATTTTAGCTCCGAACTCCGTTTTTGATGATCTTAGACTCTTTGCAAAGCTTACTCAGAGAGCTACACAACCATATATCCCTCTTGATATAAAGCACAAAGAATCAAATCAGTTTTCCAAACCAATAACCATCATCTCTCTTTTTCAAGCAAAGAGTTCGTCGATCCAAATTCAACCACATTGCCTTGTGTGCTAAACACCAAGTGTGACATCTCAAGTGCATGTGTGTTAGCATTTTTCAAACCATTTTCAAGGCAGATATGTTAGTGCTCTAGATCCTAATGCATATGCTCAATGTATGGACCTAGGAGGCACTTGCATGATGCGATAAACCATGACTTCCCCTCTTGATAGTATGGCATCTATCCTAAATATGATCACACTCGCTAAGTGTCTCGATCACCAAATTGGAAAACCCTAAGCAAACCTTTGCCTTGATCTCCATGGGCTTGTCTCGATTTCTTCAGAGCCTTGATCATCATTTCATGCGCATCAAGTCCATTATGATGATCATGTGGTCATCTCCTTTGCCACCTAGCTCCTCATCATTTCATGTTGCTAATCCTTGATTACATTCACTTAGCAAAACTTATTAGCAACTAGGTGTATCATCAATTAGCCAAAACTACAAAGAAGCTTTCACATGCTCAAGGAGTTCGTACTCATCTTGTGTCACAAATTGAAGAGCTGCATGTGCAGTAAGCTACACAGCAGTAGAGATAGTGTTATCCATCTTATGATTGGTGTAGGCCTTCAGTGTGTCATTAATTCATTTGAGAGAATTTGCAGAGTCACCATGTAGCAAACCTTGGCTCCTCTAGGCACTACCCACTGTTGGCACGTCTATTATCACTTGTCTTCAGGGATTCCTACTCTTGAAGCACTTCTTGCAAGATTTGGGCGTATCCATGACCGTACTTGAGGTAGAAGGGCCCGCTTTTGAAGATTGTCATTTGAATAAGGTTCCAAGAACATGGTCAGCAAGTCCATTTCAAGAGGTAAGCCATGCACAAAATGGTGCAAGGTCAGTAATATAACTGAAAGAAGAGCTGGCTCAGCCTATTCTATCATCCAATCATGAGGGTCTGGTCCTAGAGTCAAGCATGGAGCTGATACCAACTAAAACATCCTCAATTTTTCATGCAGGGAAAATCCACAGAATGATATGCAACAGTCGATAATCAGTTCTATACATCAAATTCTAAAACTAAAGAGTACAAGTAGAAGGGGTTACATTAATTATTACAGCGCCACAAGGCGGATTCAAAGTATCTCTAACATCCAGAACAGCATGAGAATGCAGAAGTATAACGCGGAAGCAGCTTCAAACTCCAACTTGAGCACAGGCACGAGACCATCTAATCCATCAACATCTCTGAGAAGCAGGAAATCTACACACCGCCAGATGTGTGCAGGCCATGGTCAGCACCAATGGGCTTTAGTGGAAAATAAAAATAAAGGGATCTGGCGATCCTATAGTTTGGCTGTGGTTTGCATCCTTAGCGCATGCGAAGTAGCATCAAGTAATAATAAAAATAATAGTCAAGTTTTAATCATTCCCAATCCCACACACATCCATCCATCATCCCATCCACCCCAATCCATCACCACATCTCCATCACCATATGACATCTCACACTCAAGTCGGCAGACCAACTCCCTCTCGGTCTGTCTCAACGGCCTGTAGCCCACAACCCAGGCTCACGACTGGAAAGCTTGGGGAAGGTAGAACACTCCTCTCCTACCTAGTGAAGCAGAAACACAGGACAGGTCCATAGCCGATAAGTCGGCATATGTATCGATCGATCAACCAAAACTCTGCAGTGGTTTTACATACCCACTACATCTGCCTTCATCGATGACCGTCGTTAACTAGGCTGATGCCGGCTGCTTGCCAGCCTAGGACGATGCCACCCTACCTCTCAGCCCTGGAACACCCCAAGTACCTCTCGAATGGCTGAAACTATGAAGTCATTAACCATGCCTGGTTACATGTCTCATGATCGTCTCAGAAGGATGTGAGTCCACCAATGCCCGTACCTCCCTACACTGCTCGCCTAGCAGTAGTGGCATCACTCTACCAAGTAGTCCAGCTGTCTCCCTCCCCACAAGGGAGCGAGTGGAATGTAAAGGCATCCTGAAGTAGTTGAGTACTAGTAAGTCCTTAGGGATGACCAAGCCAGAATGTCTCCATCAGGGTTTCCTATTCGGGTGCCATCACAGCACCACGTGCCACCACAGCACCTCCTTTCTGGGGTTCCACCCCTTAGAGGCTCACGCCCCCGGGACCACCTCATATCAAATCATTTACCCGCCACAGGTATATCTGACAGGGATGTTCAGTTCACCCCACGGCAAGACTTGCCCCTAGGCTCATCATATATCCCAGCTTGGTTGACTCGACCCTCATCCTCCACGCACCCAAGTCACACACGCAGTACCACCAGATCCTCACCAAGTCCACCAAGTCTGGCATCCCAAGCCAAACCATTCCCAGGGGTTCACCACCCGCATCACATCACAAATACAATGCAGAGTGGAGTTATAGTAGTATGGTGATAAAAGGTGCAAGCAAACAGATAGGCAGTAATAATAATACATGTATAAGTGTGAGCGCAAAGCTGGGTGACATGGTGAAGGGTTTCAATCAAGGTAATAATAGCTCAGGCAATAGTATGCATCATATACTAGCAAAGGATTAAATATAAACGCTAGCATTTTTATTAATTATGCAATGTCTAAATAGGATTTTCTAAAATAAGGTGCTACCATGACAGCTGCGATGTCGAGGAAGTAGTGGTACGAGTCCGATAGTAGTGGTACAAATCTTCCTCCGTCAGATGTGGTCCGATAGATCGACTCTGTAATTGAGACATAATAGTTGCGTTAGCCACTCCTATAGAATCCACAAAGAATGAATAAATAGCAAAAAGATCCAAATGCATTGAAACATAGGTTCATGACATAGAGCTCGATTTATAGAAAATTTACACGCTGGTTTCATATTTTTTTGAGTTAGTATGAATTAGTTATGAATTTTCAAAGTTTAATGAATATTTTGAAAAGAAAAAGGGCTGAATATCCTTAGGCTGACACGTGTCAAGTTCTGAAAGGACCACGTGTCAAACAGTTACTGGTCCTTGTGTAGCTGACGTGTCACCTGTGCTGACGTGGCTACTAACGTGGCATGTGGGACCGGGTGACGTCAGCGTTGACCGGGTCAACCATCAGGGCTGGACATGGGCCGGATGGGCCGGGCTCGGCCTGCCATGTGTCGCGTTCCTGTGCTACTACTTTTGCGTCTAGGCCGGTAATGGGTCATGGCACACCATCACTGGTTCACGGTGGACTAGGGCAATTTGTCCATGCAACGCTAGCACGGTTTACGATAGACTAGGTTCACATCCACCCTCTCTCTCTCAGTGCATGATGGACAGGACGTATGGGTTGGTGCGCCAGGTGTCTTGGGTGCACGCGTGTGGTGCACCATGGTCACGAGTGCATGGTCCCATATTTCAGTCTCCCAGTTCACCAAGTCTGAGTCCATCTCTTCTCTCCTGGGTCTCATCTTCTTTCCCAACTCTCATTTCTCTTCTCCCAGCTATGGCTTGTGGTGGCATGGCTAGCCGATGACAAGGTCAAGCATGGAGGTGCTCCGGTGGCCTCCATCCTCTTCCATCGAGCGCATAGGCTCTCGGCGGCCACGGCGAACATGTCAAGGGTAGCCGGGTTTTGGTGGGGCTTCAACGGGGCATCGACAGCGGCTGGCCGCAGCGACAGCAGTCCACCAGCGATAGCGCATGTGGGCGAGGTGGCTTGGGGTTGATTAGGTCCCCCGTCCACTATCTCAGGCTTCGATTGGAGTCATAAGGGATCCATGGGGCTCGCCGACGAGGTACCAGTGGCACGGCAGTGACCACCGCGCGACAGCGACCACGGTGGGGCTCCAGCGACATGACAGTCTCGCGGGCATAGGTCTTGGTCGTCAGTGAACTCGACGGCATATTCCCCACATGGAGGGGTGGCCAGAGTAGTGGCAAGGGCGGTGTGACACGGCGGTGCTCCGGCTTGAGCACCACGGCGACAAGGTCGCAGCTGGAGGTCTTCCCGGGCTCATTTTCTGGATCCAAGGTGTGCATGAGGTGCACGGCTGCATGGCGAGTCCAGATCAGGTGGTCATGACTTCCAGAGGCTCTCCATCGCACTAGAATGGCAAGGCAGGTGACAGGGTTCTGGAGCGCGCGCAGCGCGACGACGTTCATGGCGGACAAGACAAGTCCGACGTTGTAACACCTCTGGTGTTATATCAACTAAAACATGCCATGTCATCATATGCATTACAAAGCATTCATAATTAGCTTACCTTTGATGTGCATCAATTAAAATAAATTTACATTTCATAGGTTGCTTGTGTTTCTGAAATGTTATGTCACATGAAATCATAAAACCTAATTTTGAATGTCATCTCCAATACTTAGTTATACTCTATGTACTTGAGTTGTAAACCGTGTTTACACTAGTGTCAAGCATAGTGTATAAATCTAAGTCCAACCCTTAAAAATGAATTCCATATTTGAAGTTGAATTTGGGTTTCAAAGCTTATTTCCGAGCCTTGCAATTCAAATCTAAATTCAAATTGGAAAGCTATAAAATGTTTTATAAAAATCAACTTGGTCAACCAAGGGTGTCATTGGGTCATTGACCTAAAAATGTCCTTGGATGATGTTTGTGATCATTAATGACCAACCAATTAATTTAGAAACCAAATCGAGTTTGAATTCTATTTTAAAAACCCTTTATTTTAAAAGCTTGATTTACTCCCTTTTTGATAATTCAAAATCTATATAGAATTTGGAGATACACTCAAAATATAGTTTGTAGATCTTGACAAGAGCTACAAAGTTGGTATTTAAAGTTTTTCAAGTTTCCAAAAAGAATTTCAAATGAATTCAAAAATATAGTTTTCTAACATTTATCCCCTTTTGATTTTAAAAGCATAAATTAAAATTTATTTATATTTTTGGAAAACTTTGTATATGAAAAATGTTTGGTTTAAAAAGTGGAGTATTCCATAGTTTTTAAAATTTTCAAGTTTTATTGAAAAATCAAAAGTAATTTCAAATCTTTTGTTTCTAGGGTTTAATTCCTTTTTCGAATTTGAATTCATATTTCAAAAACTATGCAAAATTTGAAGATATTTGTTAAATGAAAATTGTATCTCTTGAAAATTTATGCAAATGATATTTTGGGATATTTTTAAGTTCTTATGTAATTTCTGAAGTAATTTGCAAATTTTTAAAATGACATCACCTGCTACAATAGAAGATGACGTCACCTTCATCTTCCTCCCTCACTGTCGCCGGCGTCGCCGTGGCCTCCCTCACCATACCGGCCTGCCGCGGCTGCCAGCTCATGCCTCCCGCTCAAAGGATCGCCGCCAACGTGTCGGCCGTCCCTTGCTCGCCCCCGCGATATAAATGAAGGTCGGCCATCGCCGTTTCCCTTCTTCTTTCCTCCTTGCTCACCGTCCCGACGCCCTTCCTCCGCCGCCCGATTTCGTCATCATCGATCCACAGCTGCTCAATTGCTCTTGCCAGCAGCTTCGCCACATCCTTGCGCTCAGTTTGAGCTAACTCGCACTCTCTCCCCGCCCGAATCGCCCAGATCGCCGTCTTCTTCTTCGCGGCTGGCAGCAAGCCGCCGTGAAATTGCCACCGTCAACCGCCACCGTGGTTGTTCATTTTCTTCCTTATTCTTCCCTAATGTGCTCGCCTTGATCTGCTGCATCTTATGCTCCCCTTGGTTTCCGATTGGGTGCACAGTTTATGTCGGAACGCCGTCCTTGCCACCGGAGCACCGCCGCCGCCATCACCGCCGCTGACTACAGCTCAACTCAGCTCGCCTACGAGTCAACTAGCGTGTGCATCATCATCGCGGTGATCTCCTGTGTCTATCCCTGCCTTTAATTTCATATCTACCACGCCATAGCCGTCGGCCACCGTGGTTCACCACCAGCATGACCATGCCGCTCCGCCGCGCGCGTAGCCATCTTGGCTGGGGGCCAGGAACGGCTTCATTCTTTGGCTTAGCATGTTCGCCTGGGTGCCCCGCATGTGCCTGTGCGCTTTTCGTCACTGAAGAAGTTCCGGTGAGCTTTATCGCCACGCCGAAGCTCCGTCGTGCCGCCATGGTCGCCGGCAAGGGTGCCTCCGTCGCCCCGCCGCTTCATTAACCAGCCCAGGTTGTTCGCCGTGTCGAGAGGAGTCTGTAGGGCCAAGCCCCGACGCTGGAGACCTCACCGCCGGTGAGCAATCGCCGGTCAACGGCGTCGGCCGACTTGGTCAGCGCGGGAACATTGTTCCCCTTTTTCCTTTTTCTTTTTTAGAAAATGATTTAAATGCTATTTTATTTGGAAAATCATAGTAAATCATGTACTATTCCAAAAATTCTGAAAAACTATGTGTATGCTCTTTATGATGTCCTCTACTTAGGAAAAATATAATATGCCAATTTTGAGTACTTTTTGCATAAGTTAAAATTAGCTCTTTTTATTAAAAAATGCACTTTCAATGATTTTTAATAAATAAAATAATTGGTTTTTATTTCTAAAATTTGTTTTTCCATCTAATTATACTAAGATCTTTTTAAAATAAAATTTTGAGCTCAATTAGACAACTTTAATTTATACCTTTATTTTATGCTTTTAAGTAATTATTTAACCCCTTTAATCATGCTTAATCATTGTAGGATTTGTTTGACTTTGGGATTGATTGATGACCTCGGGTCATTAACCTTAATGACCTTTAGCACTTTAATTAATTGTTTAGGCTTACCTTAATCATGTCATTAGGGCTTAATCAATGTTATTTCATGTGTTTATTAAACTTCACTAATGAAGTAGTTAACCCTAATGAACTTAGAAAGTTGTGTTGGCTTACAACTTTATCGTGAAGGAAAGTTGTACTCAAGTCCTTAATTTGGTCATGCATCCATCGAGCATCATGTTTACTATTCCATCATGTTGAAGCATATCATTTTATCGTATAGTTTCCGTTAACAGAGAGTTTAACGTTGTCGCACCAGATCCCAAGGAAGAGCAGACTCAGGAGTTGGAAGTCGATCCAAAGCTCGAGAACGTCTACCCCGAATACCAAGGCAAGCCCCGGATATATTTAAACCCTACCTTTATTTTATAAAAGTTTTATTGCTTCAGTTATGAAATGTTGCATTAAGTAATAGGAGTTGAGTGATAACCCACCAATTGCATTACCTATCTTAATTCCATATTCCTTGTTACCTGTTATTTGGAAAATATATAGTAATGCTTAGTCCTGCTTAATTAGTTTGGTTTTCAAAAAGTAAAAGAATAAAAAAGATGAGGTTGGCTTTACCTGTTGGAATCATGATGGTAGTTAATAAATCAAGTCCGGACGGGTAACTTGCATTGGGAAAGGAGTCCCTCTGTAGTGTTTCCATCTGTTGATGCCTTAGGTCCCGTGTCGATGGTGAATCGGTGATATCGAGAAATTAGAAAATCCACATGCATGAAATGTTATACAGTGGGCCAGAGTCCCCACATATGTCATAGTGTGGTATGTTGTGGGTTTAAGTTCCCATGTATATCGGTACACTGGGTCTACGTGCTCACGTGTATCATGTGGTGATATATGGCTGCATTTGTTATCCCGATATATCTGTGATCTGGTATGCATCGGAGTTAAAGTCTCTGGTATCCCGGTGATCTAGGCCCCAGCTGGGTATGAAAATGGATTCGAATCGTCGTTGCCTCTCGGAGAAGAAGACTCGATCGGTGTTCATCATCATAGTAACAATTTGAATGATGTTTAAGGTTTAAGAATAAAGTTGTTTGGTAATCATGATCTAGAGCAAGATAATTGTACTTTCTGTCAAGCCTTTCTACAAAAATTCTTATCTCTTGCAAGCCTTACATTGTCCCTCTAACCTGCATTTCTAAGTCTTCACCCCTCTTTTTCGTCGGGTCAGTCTTGTTGAGTACTTTTGTATTCAGGGTTTGTTGAACCCTTGTTGTAGGTGAGTCCCATGCGTAGGATTGCTTTGCACCCTGTTGCATGACAGTCATTGCGGAGAGTGACGACGAATAGGCTATCTCGCTCTTGGGCAGAGCGTATCATCAAGGTTTTGTAATAAGTTATATTGCTACTCCACTGCTCCTATGGTTTTAATGATTAAAAACGAATGGTTTGTAAGTTTAAAACTAAACGGTTTGTATACTTATGTTATTGTAATCCTTCCGCTATTTTACTCTGATGTATCTTATTTGAATAAAACTGTTGTAATACTATAATGTCTCTTTGTAATGATTGATCCTGCTCAAAGAATCATGGATGATTCGGGATTTACCCGATAAAACTTTAAGTCATATGGAACACATTCATGGTTATTTGGGGTCTATTTAGACAATAATAATGCATGTAGGCCATATAATTTAGGAGGTTCTGCCATAGACGCCCTCCTGGCGCTGTGGTCCGTTGGCTGGGGGTTCGGTCTCATGTGCGTGACTGTGATCAAGTGTCCAGAGCCGGAAGTGGCTCGGCCAGCGCGTCCCGGTGCAGGACGACGGCATTCATGGCAGGTCCATGGTGAGATCGGAGAACAGGAGATGGCGGCTCACCGACGGCGTAGTTGTAGGTGTCTACACGCAGTGGTGAGGCGGAGGTGCAGGCGTAGGCGAGGTCGGGGCTGCGCGACGCCGAGCTCGATCATTGATGTCGCAGTACGCTTGCGGTGCTGCTGCTTCCAGTGCACTCCGACGGCGATGATGCGGCTCCGCGGCACTCCGCTCCTCCTCTTCTTCCCCGCCCCC
>CM041633.1:36170815-36199624 GCA_023333625.1 Bothriochloa decipiens | reverse complement strand
GGTGAAGTGACGCAGGCTGTGGATGAATGATGGTGTGGTCGACTCATTCCCGGTGTGCTTCACAACGGTGTACGGCGACGCTCCGACGTCCTTCTCCCTCTTCTTCCCTTCTTTCCTCTTCTCCCTTCTTTGCTTCTTCTTGGCTTGGTGTGGCGAATTGGCTGGCCACCAAGGCGGTGGCGCGAGGTGGACTGGGTAATGGAAGGAAGAAGATGGCGGCGGCGGATTAGGAAGCCCGAGGAGGAGAGCGGCGGCTAATGGCAAGAGGAGCGACGGCTGAGGATTCTTATAGGCGGCCGGCTAGGGTTCCGCGAGGGCTTCTGGGCGTCCATGTCTGTGTGATGCGACAGCCGGGACATGCGACGGCTGATCCGGAGGTGAGCATACGAACGTCGAGGTGGGGCGCGCGTTCACGGCTGGCGAGTTCGCGGGTGCATGATCCGGTGGGTCTCGCCCTCCGCAATTCGCGGCGCGAGGGGCGGCTACGGGGCCCGTGTCCTTGTCACAACGTGCAGGAGGCAGGACGCGGTAGCGGCTGCGGCCGTGGGTGCTCTGTTTCCACGTGAAAAGCAGAGGAGGTATGAGGAGGGACAGTAGGGGGAATATGACAAGGCGGCCCCACCTGTCGGCATCCACCGCGGTGAAGAGGACACGTGCACATGGCGTGTTGATGTGCAAGTGGTCCGCGAGTTGCTTCATGGGCCGGCTGCTGGTGTGGGCTGATAAGGCCAGAATGGCTTGTGTGGGTAGGGAAAAAAGGTAGAGAGATAGCAGGCCGGCTATGGGCCAAAATGGCATTTGCCATTTTATCTTGTATTTCTTTCCTTTTTCCTTTTCTGTTTTTATTTGTGTTTCATGTATATATTTAATTATGGTATGTTCCACTTAATATACTTGTTCCATGTTAGTCAAATGTGGTCATAGGGTATGTTGGGATATTATTCCCATATTAGTATATTTATTTATTATATAAATAAATATGTATGTGTTGATTTAAATAATCAATACAAAAATCCAATAAAATCCAAATCACATGTAATGCAAAATGTGACTCATGTTTAAGAATTAAGCACTTGTGATATAAATGATGTAGTGCTTGATTAAGTGATCGATCTAGCATGGGTTCCACTAGTGCATGAACTAGGGTGGTACACTAGATTTCATATTAATTATTAGTTGAGGAGGTTAAGCATTTTATAACCTAGTGCTAGCTCCAATGCCTTGTCAAGTTTACATAGGTCTCCAATGCCTTGTCAGATTTGCATAGGTGAATAGTTGTAGATGGGGTTCCTCATATCCTAACCTAGTTACTATGCATGTTTACTCTAGGTGTGACCATGTAGCGTTTCACTCAGGGTCAGTCTAGGTTTTTGGGCACATTCTCATGAGGTGGCCTAATAAGTAGGTTAAATCACCAAAGTTGATTAGTGCAGGTTGATCTAATTAAGTGATTAAGTGTTTAGCTACTTATGTGTGGGTAGACTCTATTACTATGGTTTTGGGTTCAAGCAACTACATCTCATGTGTGGGGTTATTGCCAAGGGTTTAGAACACCATGTCTAAGGGTTGGTGTGATCTCACTAGCCACTATCTAGCTATAGGTAAACACTAGTTGACTTTAGGGTTAAGTGTATAGGCATATATATATGTAGGATACACCTCGGTAGTATTTATACTAACCTAGTAAGAGTTCATTAGGGTTTTAGGTTTAAGAAATAGGGCTTTCACTAGGGCATGTCATAGCTAGCGGTTGGTCATAGGCTCCACCAGTAGGTATATGAAATTATAATAGGAGCTTACCCATATATAATGTAAGGGAATGCATTGCTATGCCAAATCATGGCATTAGGGTACATGTGTCCTACTAAAGATCCTAATCACATGTGGCTTAAGAGAATATTAAGACACATGTAATGATGTTATAATGCACCGCTTATTAACTAAACATGGGTTCTATTTGTGCCAATAGGTAGAGTTTTCTAAATGACAAGCAACAAATATGGCTTTGTTTAGAAAAAAAAATTGTAGTTGTGATTTTTATGTTTGGTGAATTTTCTAGGTTGTTACATTTGCTTCCTAGCCTATTGCCACACCTCACATCCCGCAAACCTCAGCCTAATGTGTCCCTCATCTGCTGCCACATCCAAGGTGAGCTAGCCGCTGCCACATACGAAGGTCGCATTGGACATTGATGTCAACAAGGAAGCCCTCCACCATGTCTAAGGTAATCGCCGTTGCGTCCAAGGGCAAGCTTTGCCACCAGCGCTGGCACTATGCTAGAGAAGCTATCGTGCTAGGCATGCCACGTTGGGAAGCCACCGCATTGGATACCGGGGCCAACAAAGAAGCCTATTGTTGGTTAGAGCAATGGCAGCATGCTCGGGCATGTTATGCTAAGAGACCGTTGCATCTGGCACCGGTGTTGATGAAGAAGAAGCCTATCACTGCGTGAATGTTGGCCTAATGAAGGCTCCATTTTTTAAGTAGTCGTGGCCATGCAAGACCCTTCTCTTTTCGATGAAGGCCGACTCTGGTGCTAAAAGAAGATGGAACATAGAAGAGAGAAAGGACAGAAAGGATGATCTCCCCATACATATAAAGGGAATGAAGCTTTATTAATGTACTATAGTATGTAAGGTCCAAGAATGCCACTAACAAGACTAAGAATAGTAATGAGAATACAAATACAAATATATGGAAATATACACAGCCATAGCTTAACGTAACTAGTAAAGTATATTTTATTTCCCTGGTTAAAAATATCAGAGAGTAAGAGAGGTGAGTGTGCATAGCCATGCTGGAATTTTGGGATGCAACGATTGGACCGCTTCAGTGGAGCTCTGCGATTGGACCGACTACGTGGAAGCCCACGGTGAAGAGATATCAGATAGGCTCGATCGAAACGGATAGGAGTGCACGGTGAAGTTGATCTTTTACCCAGTAGATATTTGAATGCCAAACCAGCTATAAATCAAAGCTAACTGAGGACGCGTCAGCTACGCCATCACGAAGAAGCTCCACACATCCCACTTCTCTCATTCCTCGGAGCTTTCAGAGGATGCGCCGGGGCCGCTGACAACCCGCCGTCGTCTTCCTCTGTAATTCTGGATTGCAAGTATAGGTTATCCAAACAACATTTGGAAAATGAATTATATCTCGACTATTCTTTGCAATTTCTTGTGCTAACCAAACAATAACATTGCATTTGATCCATCATTTCAATTGCCACTCAATCTTGGCATTAGACCCATGCCCCTAAATATTGATACATCAAACAAAGTCTTGAATGGATATAGGGGATTGGGTCTTTCTAATCCGGTAATAATGCCTATGTCAATTTTTTACATTATAAGAGTCAATCATCAATCATCATTAAATAAGTAATTTGTAAGAGATGCTAGTAAACCCAACGAGGGACTAAACCGCACAACCACCCTCCAAGTAGTCTTTACCGCGCGTGCACGCTTCTCTTCCCTTCCCGCGCAGCTCTTGCACTCCGCCCCCTCAAACTCCTCAAAATCCCACACCCGCCCTCCCTGTTCTTCCATTTCCATATCCACACCTCCATTTCCAATCCAATATTCCAATATTCCCACACGGCCACGCCGGCCCGATCTCCGCCCGTGCGCCCGCCGCTCCGGCCAAATCCTCCCCGCCTCCCCCACCGGCGGCGATGCGGGGCGCCGACCTCATCAACGCGTTGCTCCCGGACGAGCTCCTGGACGACGTGATCCGCCGCGTCGGCGGCGGGGACGGCGGCGGCGGAGAAGCCAAGCGCGACCTCGACGCGTGCGCGCTGGTCTGCCGCCGCTGGCGCCGCCTGGAGCGCGCGTCCCGGCGCACCGCGCGGCTCGCCGCGTCGGGCGACCGCGCCGACGAGGTGGGTGGCCCGCCTCGTCGCCGAGCGGTTCACGGCGCTCGCCGATGTGTCGGTCGACGAGCGCCTCACCGCCTCCGGATCCGCGTCCGCCTCCGCCACCAGGTCGTGCCGCTACTTGGGGACGGAACGCGGCCCGTACCGCGCCGGCATGGTACGCCTCGCCTCCCCCCTCCCGCTCCCGCTCCCGCTTCCCTTGATCCGGGTGCTGTGCTGGGATCCCCGCTTGCCGCCGCCGCCGCCGCTGCGTCCGTCCGTCCGTACGCGATTCGCGATGGAAATGTCGCGTCTTGTGTCGGCCTGGCGTCCTATTTTTTTGGGAGAAAAAACATGGCGAATGTAGAGCGACCTGTGGAGGAATTGGTGGCACCAACTCCCCTAACAAAACTAGGATTTTATAGATACTCCTGCTGTGTTACTTCTAGTGTCTAAATCGCCAGAATTTTCCTTGGCTGCTGAGGAATTGCCAGAAATGCTAGATTGGAAACGACTTTGCTGCACAAGACAGACACAACAACTCAATTTTAGTGTCATTCGACTACTCCAAATTGCTACATTTCTTGAGAAATTCTTTCTCGAAGCTATTTAGCTCCCTTGATCCAGGTGCTGGGATGCCTGCTTGCTGCCGCTGCGTCCGCCTGTATGCGAGTCGCGACGAAAATGTCGCGTCTTGTGTCATCGTCGTCCTATTTTGGGAGAAACATGGCGAATTTAGAGGACCTGCTGAGGAATTGGTGGCAGCAACTCCCCTAAGAAAACCAGAATTTCGTCTGCTGTGTTACTTCTAGTGCCTAAATCGCTAGAGTTTTCCTTCCTTGGCTGCTGAGAAATTGCCAGAAATGCTAGAGTGGGAACACCTTTGATGCATAAGATTGAGGCATAACAACTCCGCCAAAAAAAAAAAGACTCATAGCAACTCAATTTTAGTGTCATTCTTTTAGTCCAACCTGTTAACTTTCTTGAGAAAATTCTTTCTCGAAGCTATTTAGCTCCCTTGCTACTATGCACTCAGTACTTGTCTTGACCGCAGATTCATGTGCCTAACCAGGTCCGGCGCCGGAGGAGGCTGCCCGTCGTGTCGAATCTTACTCAAATATCCCCGTTCCCGTTGGACCAGCCAGTCAGCGACCAAGGGTCTGAGCGCAGCTGTTTGACTGATATTGGCTTGGCTCATCTCGCAAGGGGCTGCAGAGGGCTTGAGAAGTTGAGTCTCGTGTGGTGTTCTGCCATATCCTCAACTGGCTTGGTCAGGATAGCTGAGAACTGCAAGAAGTTGACTTCTTTGGATCTCCAGGTAATTTCGTAATGTATATTGTTCAGCTTATGCTGTGCTATTGATTTCATGAACTTCCCACATCTTTTTGGTTTTCCAAGTTGGAGACTTGAAACATTAGCTCTGCAAACAAAAGATTAATATTATTGTAAAGTATCCATGTAATGTTGTATGGGTAATAAAACAATATGTCTGGAAAAAGTTTGATTGAGGTTTTTGTGCCTGGTGAAGCCATAAATTTTTTTTCCTTACCTATGAAAGTTAAAAGTAAAGATTTATCTGCATGGCAGATCTGCAATCAGATAAGAAGGTCATTTTGTCTAGTTCCACACACATTTTCCATTGGTCGCAATCCATATAGTTCCTCTTTCATAGACCTGATACATATTTATGGGCAAAACATGAAGACAAATCTGAAAATGCAGGCTTGCTTTATTGGAGATCCAGGACTTGTTGCTATTGGGGAAGGATGCAAGCTGCTTAGGAAATTGAACTTGCGATTTGTTGAAGGCACCACAGATGAAGGCTTGATTGGATTAGTAAAGAACTGTGGGCAATCGCTGGTCTCACTTTCTGTTGCAAATTGTCAATGGTTGACTGATGCATCTTTACATGCTGTTGGATCCCACTGCCCTAACCTAGAAATTCTGTCAGTGGAATCGGATAGTGTTCAAAGTGCGGGAATAATATCTATTGCTAAAGGATGCCGGCAGTTAAAAACTTTGAAGCTACAATGTATTGGTGCTGGGGATGACACCCTAGATGCTGTTGGTTCATTTTGTCCGCTTTTAGAAATCTTGTCAACAACTTTGAAGGGTTTACCGACAGGTACTCAGTTTAGTTGCACTACTAATCTACTGTTATGACCTGAAGTCCCTGTTTAGTTGCTGTCTAGTCTAATGTTATGACCTCAAGTCCCTGTTTTGTTTTATATGCTTGTTATTCCTCTATCAATTTTGATATGGACCTTTTGTTCTAGGATAAAGAAATTGCTTTATTGTTTTTGGTTAAAATCTCCCATCTTGGCTTACCTTAAAAATAATAAAATACACTAATAGGTAAAAGATGTTTTGAAGGTTTTACGAAATATAGTAGTAGGGCTTATGAACCCCATGATTTACATAAGAACGAAGGCAAAAACAGAATTTCAAGAAGAATGGAAATGAGAACAATGAGAACCATGATATGTAGTATGTACTATGTAGAACTGATGTAAACCAACTAGGATGCTAGGTATGCTGATTTGATTTTTCTTATTGAATCATGTTTTCTGCAATTGAAGGTGCTGATCATCAATTAATATCCTTGCTTGCACCTTGTGCTTCAGTTGTTTTCTGAATGATTTGCTGACCAACTTTTTGCAATGTCAGGAGCCTTACTTCAATTGCGAAAGGTTGCAAGAATCTCACAGATCTTGTTCTCGATGAGTGCCATTTACTAACTGATAGAAGTCTTGAATTTGTAGCTCGTAGCCGCAAAAAGTTAGCACGTTTGAAGATCAGTGGTTGTCAGAACATGGAATCTGTTGCACTGGAGCACATTGGGCGTTGGTGTCAAGTTTCCTTGGTGATAAAAATGCTGTATTGAAATTCCTTGCTTCAGTTAGCACTCTTAGACATTTATTCTACTCTTCTTTAATGTCAACTTGATGTGCTGTAGTTCAAGTAAATTAAATATAATTTTGGAGAGAAGGGCGGGCTAAAGAGTATATTAGGATAATGAATCCATTAATAAGCACTGTTTGGCTGTATATTAAATTTGAAACAACATATAGGGTATCAGAACCTTTAACTGATGGTCAATGTAAATTGTTGCCTTTCTACAAATTTTTTCCTGTTTAGGTGCATTTTTGAGCTATATTCATAACTTATGTTACAACAACAGTATATGATTTGTGTTCCTATGCAAACAGGGGCCTTTTGGAGCTCTCTCTGATTTTCTGCCCCAGGATCCAAAACAGCGCATTTCTGGAGATTGGTAGAGGCTGCTCCCTTCTCAGGACTCTTTTTTTGGTTGACTGTTCAAGAATTAGTGATAGTGCCTTGTCCCAAGTAGCTCAAGGCTGCAAGAACTTAACTGAACTTTCTATTCGGCATGGCTATGAGGTACATGCTTTCCAAGTTTCCCCTGCAGTCTATATTTGGTTGTGTGCAGTTTGGAACATTAAATGATTTTTCCTGTTTGTATTCATAGTTTATGCATTTGGTATGCAGGTTGGAGACAGCGCATTGATGTCTATTGCTGAGAATTGTAAATCACTTACGCTCCAGTTTTGTGAGAGGTAATATAATGTATGATGTGATGTGTCTTGTTTAACTTGGTATTCCAATCTGTATTGCCCTCTTTATTTTGAATTGTGAATCTTCAAGTTCTTTTTTTTCAGGGTATCTGATGCAGGGCTGTCTGCAATTGCGGAAAACTGTCCTCTGCGTAAGTTAAACTTGTGTGGGTGCCAACTAATCACTGATAGTGGGTTGACTGCAGTTGCCAGAGGATGCCCTGATCTAGTCTTCCTAGATATAAGTGTTCTTCGGGTATGTATTTTCTCTATCACGCTGCATTCCTTATTTGAAAACTGTCCGAAATTTGTGTAAACAGGAAAATCCTCTCTGCTTCACTTTACTTTGAGTACATTTTTTAACCTGTGATAGGATAAACATTTTTGTATTGAAAGCTACCTCTTTTTGCCTCAAATAAGAACACTTGAAGCACATTTCACAGCAATAGAAAAGGTTGAACTCACATGTTTTATATCTAGGCTCTGCTATACAGTAAGGCATACATATAGTAATTTGACTATATTCTATAGGGAATCAATAAGTTCAATTGAAATATATAAATAATGAATGCCAAGGTTTCAGGAACACAAAAGGATTTTATACCTGTCAAAATACGATAAGAGTTGTGAGACATAATAAAACTGTGCAAATACAAAGTTTGGCAGGAAATGAATTCTTAAGATCATCTCACATGCAAGGGATCAGCAACCTAGTCAGTAACTCTTGGTGTTTAAAACTGGCTACCTGAAACCTGTCACTTTAAAAGAACCAGCCCACCTTGTGATAGATTTCTGTATTCATCAAAGAGGGTAGAAGAAGGTAATGGATTTATCTTTGGTTCTGCTGTTAGCTTCATAAATAGTTGTCTGCTGTCCATCCTTAAGGAAACATGCTTTCATTTGCTCTGTATAAATCATAGTCACAAAGTTCCCCGGAATGTGGTACTCTACTTGCCCTAAGCTGGTTTTTACATGCCGGGGTAAAAAATGACCTTGTCTAGTCGGGCTGGGGACTGCATTAGGCCCCGTTTTCTGTTACTATGCTATAAATAACAATAACAATCTGGGCATGCTAGTTCCTTTGTCTGATGACTTGTCATCTTCAACATACAGATCATAAGTGACATAGCGCTTGCTGAGATAGGCGATGGTTGCCCTAAGCTCAAAGAAATCGCGCTCTCCCACTGCCCAGATGTCACCAATGTTGGTCTGGACCACCTTGTCAGAGGCTGCCAGCAGCTGGAGTCCTGCCAGATGGTCTACTGCCGGCGAATCACCAGCTCTGGGGTAGCAACCGTCGTCTCGGGCTGCACCAGGCTGAAGAAGCTCCTTGTGGAGGAGTGGAAAGTGAGCGAGAGGACCCGGAGGAGAGCGGGACCTGTCTTGTCGTTCCTCTGCACTGGGCTTTAGGTTCAGAAGAAGAGAAATGAATATGTGCAGCATCAACTCCTTTGTTACCCGGAAAGCTTCTGGTGTGGTTTCTTGTTTTTCTTCCTTTTCTTTGGATAAACAAGCTTCTGTCGTGTTGTTGCTGTGTTGTATGCCATAGCATCATCATTACCTCAAAAGTGTTGTATGAACTATTTATTTTCTCACAAAGTGTTGCACAGAATAAAATGTTGTACCAACTGTTGCATCAAAAGTGATGACCAAATAAAGATCATTTGAATAAACTGGCAAGAGCTTCATCAAAAGCCTGGTTGGATCTTATCCAAAACTACAATCATATTTTTACCTGACAGTTGCAGGATGCTTGCCTTATTCCAGTTGCCAAGGAAATTCCTTGCTGCATCTGTTAGTCTGTTTCTGATTACTCTTGGAATCGCTTTGGCCTGCAATATTCCGATTTCCTTCAATCTGGAATCGCTTGCTCTCTCACTGCCCAAAGACATTTTCATCAGGTAAAACCGAACGAGACGTCTCTTGCAGCTGCAAGGAACGCATGGATTCTTTGCTGCTTCGCCCCTACGCTGTCTGTCGGCGACTTTGCTGCTCTTATCCAAAGTTCCAAACACAACGACGACACGCCCATGTCGAGGCATCTATAAAGTGTACGTCCTCCATCTCGGCGTCAAGTAGAATCAGCAGGTACAATACAATACAAGCACGCGGCGTCGATGGAGAAAGGCGGCGGTGCCGGTGGTGGGGACGTGGAGCCGGCGACGAGGGCGGCCGGCGGCATGTGCGACCGGTTCCTGACGTTCCTGGCCATGAACCTGTCGGTAAGCAGGATGAAGAGCATCGCCGAGGGCCCAAGGAGTGGCGCCGGCGCCGGCCACCCTCTGCCGTCGGAGGGAGGAGACGGTGGTGGCATGGTAGACGACGAGTTCGCCATTCCCATCGAGAGGGCCGAGTTCGACTTCCAGTTCGGCGGATGGCGATGGAGGGCACAGGGGCGTCGTCGCGCCGACAGTCCTGGAAGAGAGCGCCTTGACCACGACGACGACGACGAGGAGGGATGTTTCTGATGAGCAGAAGGACGGAGCTGCTGCGGCCGCTGCCGCTGCCGATGGCGCCCCGACAGCGCCAGTGGTGCCGGCGGTGGAGGAGGACACGAAGGTGAGAAGGACGGTGACGATCAAGGAGGACCGTACTGCGCAGGACGGCGGCGCCTCGGCGACGGCGACGGAGACGGTGGAGAGGAAGAAGTCGCTGTTCAGGAAGCGGCAGGCGTCGTCGATCGGGGCAGGGGAGGAGCAGGGCGGCGCCGGCCGGGTGCCGAAGCGGAGCGGGCTCCGGCCGCGGATGCCGCAGGTGCCGCGGGTGCCGTCCAACATCAGAGACTTTTCCCTGTGCGTCCTTGGCCCTAGGTCACTAAAAAATAGTTTTGGCCTGTGTGACCAACATCAATTTTGTTTTTTCCTCCATGCTATTCCGTCCATCTTCTGTGAGTTTTTAACGCTTTGACCGGCCTGACGTGTGGGTCCTGCCGATACCAATATCTAAAATACCCCTTCTCTCATAAAAATCCAAATACCCTAGACCTGAATACGAATGACATGTGGGCCCATGCCCATCTTCTTCCTCTCACCTACTTTGCTGAATTGGGCACCATGACCGGATGCCCTCTGCCCGCTCAGTCGCCCTCCCCCCGCTCCGCCCCTGCCCGGGCGCTCGCCATCCCCCCCCCCACACCGCCCACACCAGCTCGCTCTAGCACCGCAAGACCGCCGCCTGCGGGACGGCGGCCCCTCGAGTTCGTGCGACGCCCTACAATGGCGGTCTCTCGAGCAGGCACGGCGGCCCCTCGAGCTGGCGCGGCGGCTCCCCCGTCCTCGAACGCATGCGCCGCCACCGGCCGCGGACTGCCCCGCCCCGCGAGGCTGCGGCGGCGGAGCAGCTCGCGCTCGCCCGCGCGCCCGCGTGCCCGCGGCGGCGGAGCAGCGCGCGCTCCTGCGGGGCCGCGGCGGCGGAGCAGCTCGCGCTTGCCCGCGCACCCGCGAGCCTCCCGCGTAGGTGGACAGGGCAGAGCCCGCCGTCGCGCGCCAGGCGCCACGGAGCAGCGCCGGCCCGCCTCGCGCGCACGCCGCCGGGGGCTCGTCGTGCATCTTCGGGCCTCGCGCAAACGCTACCGAGCACTGTCCCCGCCGTCGGTCGTGACCGCCCCTCCACCGCGCGCAGGTCGTCGGCGGCTCCCGCGCGTCGCAGCACCCACCGGCCATCCTCCGGGTGGTGGTAGTGCACCTCCCTGTGCCACGGCGGCAGCACCCACCAGCCGTCCTCCGCCCTCACCATGCCCTTGCTCTCGTCCTGCCGCCACGCCGTCGGCACCATGTGCTCGTCGCGGAGGAAGTCGACGGCCTTGTTCACCAGCGCCGGGTCCCCGCCGCCCGAAGCACGGAAGGTCCAGCGTGTCCACCTTGGCCGACTAAGATGAAAGGAAAGAAAAATAGAAAAAAAGTGAGGCCCACCAATCCATCCGAAGGTTTGAGCGGCTGACAAATGGGGTCCACTAAAGGGCGAAATGGTCATGTTTGACACCGTTAGTAGCTCAAATGGACGGAATGACATGAAGAAAAAAACAAAGTTGACGTTGGTCACTCAGGCCGAAACCATCTTTCAGTGGCATGAAGGTTGAGGCCATATTTTATAATGGCACAGAGGGAAAAGCCCCCCAACATCAACGAGCGGTCGTCTACCTTCATTGAGGAGCGCAAGAAGAGCTTCGGCGGCAAGAAGGCGCTGGCGCCGGAGAAGTGAACGGACGGACGACGTACGCATTGACGGAGCACCGCCGCGCACTCACTCCCAGCGAGTGTGTATGATTCGTGTGTATGGGTTTGATGTATTGTGAATTTGTGATTACTCGCTAATCGTGTCCAGGGATGGTCTCGATCTTAACAAAACTGTGTATGCGTTTACAACTTGAGATCAGTTGGCTCGACCCAAATTTACTAAAACGAGTTAGAACATAAAGCCATCGATCTAAGAGATTCATAAAATTCACTTGCTACTGAACTATTGACTTTATATAAGTTAAAAAAAAAAAAACAAAGAGACCTCAATCTGTCAAGCAACCGAGTAATTAACTCCAAGAGATTCATAAAATTCACTTGCGCTAAGTCCTTACAACAGAAGATCACGTACAAAACTATGTTTCACAAGTATTTACAAACCGTCAAACAACTCCCTGAAACACTACCTTGACTAACAACACAACTACCAAAAAAAAAAAGGAAAAAAAGCAAAAAAAAAAAAAAAAAACTACCTAAGACTGACATAGCATGCTCTGGAAGCACGCAACGCCTTAACTCTGCCTTGAAAGGGACACTAAATTGCATGGTCAGACTATACTGCATAACGTCATCTTTACATATAAGCGGCATGAAAAGGGTTAAGAGCTGTCTGTTGAAACTGCGTTCGGTTCTGCTCCTTGCACATATTCCACCAAAAATGGATAAAAGATCCAATCCAACTTTCTTCGCTTCGTCTGCATCTCCACAATTAAGCGTGCAATGATCCTGAGGTGCTTACCGTCTGAATTGCTGATAGCTGGAACCATTGCATCAGGTTCTCGGTTCTCCAATCCTTGCATCAGCAAACCGGTGTCTCAAGGTCGTTGCCGCATAGTCTGCAATCCATGTCATCCGTCCAGCCCCGCTTTAGCGGATCATTTGCTGTTAGGATTTTCTTGTGTAGCAGCATCTATTCAAAAATAAACTCCAGTGAACTGAATGAGAGACTTTACTTCAATAATAGGCTAATAAGCACGCGCGTCAACCTATTACTAAACATGTGCTGGACGATGATGTCTCTCAACGGTGTTCTAACCATGCTGAAGATCAGTGACATGCGTCGCTATAGCGTGTTACAGTTGCCAAGCGGACAATCAAGTATTTTGTCAGTATCAGTATTTTTCGAGTATCTTGTCAGTACTATGACTCTAGTAGTTGTATCTTGTCAGTATTTTGTCAGTATGTTTAAGCAGTAGCTTTTCAGTTATAATAATCAGTATTATCAGTATTTTCTAACCACCAGATATATTGATAAACTTTTCTGCTTAATACTAGTACTAGTATATGTTTGTCCTTCTAGCCACCAGATATTAGTATTGACGTAACGCCGAATAGACTGCCCACCACACCAGGTGGTCGTCGTCACAGAGTCTTTATATTTTTGTCGCCCGTGCACAACATCTTCCCATCTCCTGGAACTGTGAGGCCATCTGCACTTCTGCAGTTGCCATCCTGCACGATGGACACACCACCACCAAAGATGGGCGAGGGCAACAATGGCGATGGCAATGGCAAGCCACACGTTCTCGTCGTGCCCTTCCCAGCCCAAGGCCACATGCTGGCGCTCCTCGACCTCGCCGCGCTGCTCGCCACACGCGGCGGCGGCGAGCTCTCCGTCACCGTGGTCGTCACGGCGGGCAACGCCCCGTTCCTGGAGCCGCTCCTGGCAGCCTGCCAGTCCATCGGCGTCGTCACCCTCCCGTTCCCTTCCTCGCCGCTCCTGCCGGTGGGGTGCAGCGAGAACACCAGGGAGCTTCCCTACCACCTCTTCCGGATGTTCGTCCCGGCTCTGGCCGAGCTCCGCGCGCCGCTCCGCTCCTGGTGCGATGCGCAGCGCCACCGCGTCACGGCCGTCGTCTCCGACCTCTTCACCGGGTGGACGCGGCCTCCTTGTCGCGTCCCCTCTGGCGTGACATGCCACAGCAGATACGACGTGTCGCTGCCGACGTCGACGACGAGGCTGTCGTCACGTTCCCGGATGTACTCGGTGCGCCTGTGTTCCCTTGGCACCAGCTGCCAATGATTTACAGACACCACAAGGCCGGCGACGAGCCATCGGAGATGATCCGTCAAATCCTGCTCTGGAGCTTGGGATCCGAGCACGTCGTCGTCAACTCCTTCGCAGCTCTCGAGCCCACCTACCTGGACGACCGCCGGCGTTCGCCTTTGGTCCCGCGGGTGCTAGCTGTAGGGCCACTGTCCGAGGCCCGGGCCATCAACTCCGGCAACAGGGGCGGGAAGCCGACGGTGGCGCCGTCAGAGGTGGCAGCCTGGCTGGACGGCTTCGCCGACGGGTCTGTCGTCTACGTCAGCTTCGGGACGCAGCACGCGCTGTCGCCAGAGCAGGCAGCGTGCGTGGCAGACGCGCTGGCTCAGAGCTGGGCGGCCTTCGTGTGGGCCGCGGGGACGCTCACCGTGTTGCCCGAGGGGTTCGAGGCGGCCACGGCTTCACGGGGCATGGTCATCCGCGGGTGGGCGCCGCAGGTGGAGATCCTACGCCACCGTGCCGTGGGCTGGTTCCTGATGCACTGCGGCATGAATGCCGTGCTGGAGGCGGCCGCGGCCGGCGTCGCCATGCTCACCTGGCCTATGGGCGCCGACCATTTCTTCAACAAGATTGTGGTTGAGGAGGCCGGCGTGGCCATGCACGTGGCGTAGGGCCCCGACACCGTGCCAGATGCTGGGCAGATGGCGAAGGCCATCGCCACCGCCGTCGGGGACGAGGGAAAGGCCATTAGGGAGCGCGCCTTGGAGCTCGGCCGCAAGGCCGCGGCTGCTGTGGCAGAGGGTGGGAGCTCTTACATGGATTTTCAAGAGCTGGTTGACATGCTGGCGAAGGCTGACTAGTAGTTGGGGCCATGGTAGCCATGTTTCGGGAGTTGGAGTCATGGTACGAGAACAAAATACATGGTACGTTATTTGTTAAGTCTATGGATGAAGGGTCGCGCCGTTCCTTCGATTAATGGAACACGTACCAAGTGTGATAGAAACGTGTTCCTAGCTAGAACGATGAGCATGGTGCTAACTATATTGGCTGATATCATAAAACTCAGAATATTCTAAAGTAATGAAGATAAAATCGATAGTTGAACTCGTCGTCTTGGCCTCTACACATTTTTTTCCTACCATCAATAATTGAATTTTGGGCCTCACATTACGGTCAAGTGGTCAAGCGTGATTCCCATGGCTTGAATTTCCATCGGTATTCAGAACAATGTTCACCATGTTCTCGTTCCACGAATATTGAAACGATGTTCCCGGAATCCTAGGCCACCAAGGGCAAGTACATTAGTTGTCTATGAACAACCCTAACAATTTTGTAAATAGGCTTGATATTCTTATTTTTACAAAAAAATCTAAAAATCTTCTATTCAACGGTTTGGTAAATAGGTTTGGTATTTTTATTAACTTGGCAAACATCGGGTGGTATTTGGCATATATGCCAAACTACGGTTCGCTTGGCAATCGCCCTCGCATGCTACTCCTACAGGATATTTCCCCCTCCCGCTCATAATTTTTAATTTTGCCAAGTGAATAATGAGAAACCATTGAAGATTGACTTTCTTTACCTTTGCCATATTTATTTGAGACTTGACAAATTTCTAATTTTGCCAAACAAAAAATACAAAACCGTTGGAGTTGCTCTAAGGGCACTCACGGTGTACACTCTACCATAGAGTCTAAATCTATTTATTACCCTTCTATTCATGACATTTTACTGATGTGGCTGTATATTTATTGAAGAGAGAGGGAAAAAAAATAAGACTCTAGGTTTTATTTAGACTCTAAGTCCACAATCTTTGAGATAATAAATAAGTTTAAACTTTATGATAGAGTCTTGCATTATGAGTGCCCTAATAGCTGGTCTCATATAGTATCACGTAATTTAAGATGATTTAATAGATTATACGTACAATAGTTGTTCTAGTAAGTTATCTCATAGTAACTCATCATTTCTTAATTTATTACAACAACTTATATAATAGTATATAATAATTATCTCATAATTCTAAATTTTAGCTCATGAGACGGTTGTTTCACGAAGCAATGACCTTATTCTCTCTTCTCTCTATCTTTCCTCCACATCATCAAAATTCATAATGGCACGATATAAGACGAAGTATAGGTCCGCTGATTAGTTATAAATTTCCTATCTTAGTTCTTGCTATTTCCAGTCCAAACTCTCTGGGATTTCTTCCAAAATTTATAGGTTACTGTTGTAATTGTGAAATAGAAGTGAAGGTTCATGACGGCCGAGCTCAACCAGCGATTTCTGATGGGTGCGCTTCCTCTCTCTACAGATCTAGATCCATGCCAAGACGAGGAAAGGAGAGACACAGGAGAAAGGTATTTGTTAATGCATGTAGAAAAACAAGCAAATGGATATCGTTGTAGCTGTCATATTTATGGATTTCTTCACCACAACGTCAGTTGTGAAGAAAATAACAGTTACTGTTTTCCTCAATTCTAAAAAATCCATTTTATTTTCACAGATATTATAATATCAATCTTTTGAGCCAATAACTCTTCTAGATTTGGAATAGAGAAAATTAGTTTCTCAGTACTAAAAAAAGTTGGCTTAGTTTCTTGATTCTTTTTTCTTTTATACTTTGTCTATTTGACCCCCAAAATGAGTTTTGTTATGTTTCTTTGGCCTTCGGGTGGTTTGACGTTCGATTGGTATAAGTAGTCACTACTGGATTCGGGTTCTTTGCCAAGTGTCTCGAACACTCGGCAAAGGCCGAATAACACTCGGCAAAGGCTTTGCCGAGTGCGGCTCTTGGCAAAGCCCACTCGGCAAAGAATTACTCGGCAAAGAGTTTTTGCCGAGTGTCACCTGGCAAACACTCGGCAAAGGCTTTGCCGAGTGTCCTAGACACTCGGCAAAGGCCCGAAATAAAAAATCCAAAAAAACCCGAAAATAATAGAAAAAAAATTTTAATCTGAGGGGGACCCACGGCCATGCGCCCGCCCGTCTCCGTCGAAGTCGCAAGTCGCGGCATTTTTCGCGCAAAAATCGCACGCTTCGTGTTCGGTGGGATTCGAACTCGTGACCTCTCTCTCGCGTGTCTCCTGCCTTAGCCACTGCACTACTCTGTCATATGTGTCTATAACTAGTTTTATTTCCTCATATTCTATACTAAACCGAGAGTAATTAGTTTGTTTAAGGGCCTAAATGAATTCAAATCCAAAAGTGGTCAACTATAATATTTTATAACTTTTCGAGATCTACACTTTTTGTTTAGGAAATTTTTTCATCCGAGGTCTTTTACGAAATTTGAATTTCAAATTTAAGATATTCACATATGGCTTTAGCATGGTAAGATGAACCCAAATGAAAAAGTTATCAACTATAAAGTTTCATAACTTTTCGAGATCTACAAACTTTGTTTTGGGTATTTTTTCATCCGAGGTCATTTACAAAATTTGAATTTTGAATTTTGAAATTCACGCGTAGGTTTAGCATGGCAAGATGAACTCAAATGAAAAAAATTATACTATAACATTTCATAACTTATTAAGATCTATAAACATTATTTTATTTGTTTGATCATTTGTTCATCCGATGTGGTGGTTCTAACATAGTTCACAATTCTTATGAAACTATTAGTGAGATGTAGGTTTTAAAAACAACATTACTATCGATTTATCAAATGAAAAAATGACCAATATAAACTTTATAGATCCTAAAAAGTTATACAACTTTGTAGTAGAAAATTTTTTCATTTGAGTTCATTTAGTGCCTCGAAATGTAATATTAAAAATATCTTTGCCGAGTGCCAACAGGAAGACACTCGGCAAAGTCTGCTCTTTGCCGAGTGCCAACAGTAAGGCACTCGGCAAAGAGCTCTTTGCCGAGTGCGAAGTCTGACACTCGGCAAAGACTTTCTTTGCCGAGTGCCCGAGATTTAGCACTCTGCAAAGAGCTCTTTGCCGAGTGCCTGAATTTTGGCACTCGGCAAAGAGCTCTTTGCCGAGTGCGAAGTCTGACACTCGGCAAAGACTTTCTTTGCCAAGTGTCCGAGATTTAGCACTCGACAAAGAATATTACACTCGGCAAAGTCGCGATTTTCGGTAGTGAGTACATGAAATTACTGTTTTACCCCTGGCGCCGAAACACATTATTCTAAATAACATAATTGAAATTATTGGCAAAGTATTTTGACTATTTTTCTATTGCTGAAGGGAAGTTTTGATACCATTCAAAACCAACGAAATTAGTAGAGAAAAGGATGCACCAAGCTCTGTACAGGTGAAACTAACTCTTCATGTGCTGTTAGGCGTTCAGATGGGAGAGGATTCAACATTCTTGTTATAATAAGATAAGATCCTTTGCACTCTCAGAGATCACAGGCCAGGGATCCCAATCAAAATCAATTGCACCTCTCCAAACATCATTGAGAATTCCTTGCCGTGTCTCTGCAATGATTACATTAGAAAATCAGACTTGAAGAGGAAAAGATCTATCCATTACAGAACTGTCATTGGACCTATGGTACTCAAGGGGCAAAGAATGCGAATGCCTAAAAATATTATGGACTTTGAAACATTTTATTGAAAATAGGAAGAAAACAAAGATGAAGTTGTTAAATATCCTAATAGAAAAATAATAGAATTACTTTGCCACTGTTCTCTGTGACGCTATCTAGAATAATGTTGTTCGGCAACAGGGGTAAAATAGCAATTTCATGTTTAATTTAACACCATTAGAGCATTAAACTAGCGGAGGGCCAATAAAAAAAACCAAACACGCTTTGGGTTCAAATAGGCAAGTTGAAAAGAAAAAGGGTTAAGAAACTAAGCACAACTCTTACTAGGGCTAAGAAACTAATTTTCTCTTTGGGACACTCATGAATTAAGAACTTTTTTCTCATACAGCGGAACTGTTTTTAAAACCTAGGACATCGCTTCTGTTGAATAAATGGAAACATTTTCTCTTTATGAAATATTCTTTACCAAGATTTATCTGAAACATATGCATGTGGAATCATGCTTTGAAGGATTTCTTGCAAGAAGCACGACAGTTGCAATCGATATTTCGTTTGATGCTCAGTTCAGAACCCATATTTTTTTTAAAAAAAATATGTACTCCCTTCATTTTAAAATAAGTGTCGTTCTTGCTTTTCGAGAAATAACTGTCAGTAATTATATATTAAAATATATAGATATTTATATTAAATAATTATTATCATCGGAAAGATTTACGTCTAGTTTTTTAACAAATTTATTTAAAGGTATAAATATTTCATATATTTTTTATAAATCAAGTCAAATTTGTGACAAAAAACCCAAAACCAGACTTATTTTGGAAGGGAGTAAAACACTGCGATCCGTTAGCAAGTTTATTACTTTCGCTCCTACTTGTGCTATCTTCCCTGGTCTCATTCTCATGTGCTAGCTAGCTTGTGTGATGACGAAATTACTTTTTGTCAGAAAGTTCTTTGGGTCGTGCTAGACGCCGATCCGGGTGGCGTGCAGCCGCCCGCCGACCAGGCTTAATCAATTTCCTCCCCGTACGCCTGTTGTTGTCGGGCTGAACTAAATTGGCTTGTTGGGCTGTCCCACCGACTGTTTCGGCCTTCTGGCTGACTCGCGCGCAGTCCCCCCTCAATGTGGACATGAAAAACTCAAAACCAAGAATCGAACCGAAAAAACCGAGAATCAAACTGAAAAAGCCGAACCAATCGATTTTGGTTCCTTATTCGGTTCCAGAAATCCAAGAACCGAAATAACCTGAGTCATTTTGGTTCTAGTCTTTGGTTAACCGAAATAACCTCTTAGGAACCAAATTTTGTGCAGCCCACGATACATTACAGGCTTTACAGCCTATCCGGCCCAATAATAGAAACCCTAACCTCCTTCGGTCCCCGAACGCAACACTGCAGCAGTCCCCGACCCCGTCCCCGAGTCCCCAACCCCGACTCCGCCCGCGCCGTCGGCCTCCTCCCGCTCGCGTCGCACAACGTGCCACGGCCGGCCTGCGCCCAGCGCCCCGCGGATCCAGGTCTGCCACGTCGGCGCCGCCCCTCCGAGCCTCGAGCTTGTCTATCCCCTCCACCTTCCACCTTCCAGTGGCACAGCAGCACCGGCGACCGACATCCGCACAGGCACAACAGCACCGGCGGCCGGCGTCCGCCGTCCAGCACCGGCGTCCCCTCCCCTCCCCTCTACACAGCAGCACCAGCGTCCCTTCCCGGCCTCCCCTCCCCTCTGCACAACAGCACCGGCGGCTGGCGTGCAGCACCACAGGAGGCAGGAGCAGGTGCACAGGAGGCCTCGCCGAGCAGGATTAGGCAGGAACCTAATCCGCCGTCACCCGCCACAACGGCTACATCTACATCGATTGCATCTAATGTAAGTTACTGCCTTACTGGCTGATTTGTTGTGATTGTGGCTTCTGGCTTGTGTGATGAATTGGGGATTCGTAGTTGATCCATTCACTGCATTTGAGTTCCTTTGGTTAGAACCGGAACCGAAGAACCGAAACCGAATTACCTCGGTTCCAAGATTTCTCAGGAACCGAACAGTTCCTTATTGTTTTGCTGGAACCGAATTAGTGGGGAACCGAAGCATCGAACCGAACCAAACCAAAGAACTGAACCCCCAGAGTGAGTCCCTCCTCTCTCCCGCTTTCACGTGCACAACAGCGAGTACGAAAAAAACGAAGGGAAAAATTACGTGCTTTTAGCAGGGAAATTGAACACACGGCCCTGACATATATTTAAAAAAAGTGCAATACCACCACAGCATCCAAATGTTGGTACATATGGTTAAATATTAATTTATATATCGTGTTAGATCATTTAACTAAAAGAATATGCATCGGTACAAGTATAATGTTGTGGATAAAAATATACCATTTAACGTGTCATGAAAATATAATAAATCTAGATGATAGATGAAAAATAGAATAAAGGGATTTGCTATATTCCAGTCATTTGGAATTTAATTTTTTTTAGGCGAGGGGCACATAACATCACATATACACTATGTGAACATAGCCAAAAACGCCGTAGAACATTACGGCATGTCGCCTGAAAAAAAATAAATCTAGACGACTATCGTATGTACTAGAACATCATAAAAAACACCGTAGAACATCGTATGTATACTGCGTGAGCATCGCCTTAAACATCATAGATCATCGTCCGGAACTTGCGAAAAAATCCAGGCGACTGTGATACATGAAAACTGTATGAATAAAATACATCACGTAAAGCAATGGGACCTGTCGCACGTCGCTGCGTGCCGACCTGGTCGGCGCGCAAGATTCCTGAAGTTCTTTTGCGTCGAGTGATTGGCCCATGACATGAACCTCATCAGCCCATCATGCGTCGGGATAAGGGGCAGCCCGCGGGCCGGCTCCTCGGCCTCTTGGGCCTTGGTTAGCCAGGTAGCCCACGGGTGTCCATCCTTTTTCTTTTGTTCTTTTTATTTAATAAATTTCCAATTCTATTTGCTGAAATTTCTTATATTCAAGTTTAACTACCATTCAAGTTTGAATTTTAAGAGAACGCACCAGTAAATCCCAACAAAAGCTAACCGCGACCGCTAGTCGACTTTTGCCAGCATGTCAACCAAATCTTGCAAGTCCATGTACGAGCTCCCACCCTTCGCCACAGCCGCCACGGCCTTGCGGCCGAGCTCCACAGCACGCTCCCTAATGGCCTTTCCCTCGTCCCCTACTGCCGCGGTGATAGCCTTCGCCATCTGTCCAGCATCAGGCACGGTGTGAGCGCCCTCCGCCACGTGCACGGCCACGCCGGCCTCCTCGAGCAGGAGCTTGTTGACGAAATGGTCGGCGTCCATAGGCCAGGTGAGCATGGCCACGCCGGCTGAGGCTGCCTCAAGCACGGCGTTCATTCCGCAGTGCATCAGGAACCAGCGCACGGCGCGGTGGCGCAGGATCTCCACCTGCAGCGCCCACCCGCGGATGACCATGCCCCGCGAAGCCGTGGCCGCCTCGAACCCCTCCGGCAACACGGTGAACGTCCCCGCGGCCCACACAAAGGCCGCCGAGCTCTGAGCCAGCGCGTCCGCCACGCACGCCGCCTGCTCCGGCGATAGCGCGTGCTGCGTTCCGAAGTTGACGTAGACGACGGATCCGTCGGCGAAGGCGTCCAGCCACGCGGCTACCTCTGACGGCGCAACCGCCGGCTTCCCGCCTCGGTTGCCGGAGTCGGTCGCCCGGGCTTCGGACAGTGGGTCTACGGCTAGCACCTGCAGATGATGGAGCTCAAAGTTCCAGTTCCTGGCAGGGATCGGAAGATGTTTATGCGTAGGATAGGATACCAAGCAAGAGCAGCAGCAGTAGGTGATTAAATAGTGTCTGGCAGCTAATGAGACACGACCTGCTGGCGGTGGTGGGCAGTTCGTCGGCACCGGCGTTACGTGAATAATGTCTGGGTGATTAGAAATGCGATGCACATGCAGCGTATTATAATGCTCTGAGTGGCTTGCATATTCTGATGACAATCCTCACGGGCATCAATCAATATACGGAAGTCAGCAACCTTGATTTCTAAAGTAGCACGCGCAACGCGTGGAATTTGAAAATTCAGAACGCGGATATTACCGATCGACTTCTCCAAACCCTACATGGTTGATGCTGTGGCATATATGCGCAAGAGATACATGGCTGAGCGTCTGGTCATGGTGTGTGGCCACGGCGTGGTGCGGACCACCGACAGGTAAAATAAAAATTGGTGTAGCGGCAGTGCTACCATGTTTTGACGGCGGTGATGCCCGTTGTTGGGGCACTTTGGGACCTTGCCACCTTGTCCTCTGGAATCTAAACGCACGCCCCGACAGATTCGGTAGATTTTGGCATCGAATCATCTGGCCTAGGAACGAATCCGGGGATTTGGTGTTTTGGGCGAGCCGTGGCACCAGCGGCGCCTGATGGAATTGATCGGCCGAGATCTAGGCCGGATGTAGGCCTGGGTTAACCGAATGAGCGCATTCAGTTTTATCGGATTGGCTTTCGGCTGTGGGGCGCAAGCACTCGGGAATAGGCGATTCGGGTGATGACGGCGCTTACCGAATGGAGACATTCGGTGCCCATCCTGAAGGTCCGGTCCGCCGTGGGAGCCAACCATCATTCGGTGGGCGGTGGTGCCTGGATCGGGACTCGAATCTGCCACATTGTCTTTTCATCATGCAGGTGGAGCTGGATCGATTGGAGCGGACGCGCGGTGGACCCTGGGCGGGTCAGCAGTTAACCGACAAGCACGGGGACCACGCCCAAAGGTCGTGTTTGCCCTTGGTCGAGTCGAGACTTTGGGAAATCGGTTTCCTCATGGGTAGAATTGTCATGTAAATGCCTACGGGCTCCTATAAATACGACCCTAATGGGACTGTAATCGGCCCTGTGCGTTTTAGCCTGGAGCCTATTAAATATCATTCGTGCATTGTCTTTTGGGTCAGTTTACATTCGTGCTTGTTAATTCGTGTGGTTGATTTTGGCATGGGGGGTTTTACTCTTAGGGCCCGAAACAACAGTGGCGCCCACCGTGGTTGTTGTTCGAGCTTATCATGCCACCGAAGAAATCAAAGGGAGCATGCACGACCAAGCAACCGATGGCGGCGGCAGACGAGAGTGCAGCACATTCCTCCGAAGCGATGCAAGAACCCGGGGTCATGGCTGCCGCCGTCATGGAGCGGGCGCAGCCTTCGGAACCACCCGAAGCTGGGGCCTCTAAAGACGTAGTAGCAGACGCCGAAGAAGACCCGGAAGAGAATCGAGACCCACCGAATGAGCAAGAGGCAGAGAACACCAAGCTCCTAAAGTTGTTGGATGAGCGTGTAAGCAAGGTGGCCGAACTCCAAGCGCAGCGCGACCAATTAGCGCGCCAGATTGAAGCACGAAATCGGGTTGCGGCGACCCAGGTCATGATCAATCAAGTTGCCGAAGAAGAAGCCAAGATGCAACGGGAAATACAAGCCCTCAGTGTAAAAGCCGAAGCCGACAACGATGTTGTATGTCTAGGTAGAAGGCCGCCAGGCGGCAACGCCGAAGCTCTGGTTTTGTCATCCCCACTATCGGCTGAGCTACAAAGATACCCCTGGCTGCCCCGCTTCAAGCCAAAAATCCCAGTGTTCAACGGCCGCTCCAACCCACGAAAGTTCATCTCAAGTTACAAAGCTTCGGTGCATTCGGCAGGTGGCAATGAGATGATCCTGGCCAAGTCACTGATATTGGCCATGGAAGACGTCGTGCATGATTGGTACGCGTCTCTAAAGCCGCTATCCATCAGGTCCTGGCCTCAGGCCAAGGAGGAGCTCCTAGTCACGTTCCAGGGATTTCAAACCGACAAGAAAACTATAATGGATCTATTAACCTTATTCCAGCCAGACGATGAAGCCTTGTCCAGATATCTCGAGAGAATAATCCAAATAAAGGCCCAGCTACTGAATGTGTCCGACGATATCGCCATAGCTGCAGCAATCAACGGGCTCAAGTTAGGCCCATGCGCCGAGGTGTTATCTAGAGAGCCTCCTTCTACAGTTAAACGGTTGTATGGCGGATTAGAGGCTAGGCTACAGTGTTTTACCTGCAAAATCAACCTCCCAGGGGGGGGAGGGGGGTGGGCTGCTGCCCGGGCAGCCCGGGGCATGGATCCGCCCCTAGTACAATCAGTTCTCAAAGGAAGCTATGCGCTGGGAAAAGTAAAATTGAGAGAAGAATACAACTTGAAGAAAAAACTAACAATTTTTATTATGGTATAAAAACTCGGTGATTAGTGAGAACAGCCACAACATCCGAAAACAATGTCGACCTCTAATCAGGGGGTTTGTTTCCTGATAATAAAAATTGGTGATGTCTGTCCTTCTAAATATATTAGTGGTATTTGCATGAGCTGACCATTTACAAAAGGGGTTCCTAAAAATGGCCGCCTCTAATCAGGGGGTTTGTTTCCTGATATCCCTTTTGTAGTAGAGCTCCAGATCTAGATCTAGATCAAAACTGTTGAATGTTCATGGATAGCATCGATAAATTATGAATTTGATGATATATAATTGAAAAAACATGTGAAGCTACTCAATTCAACAAATTTTGATGAGAAGATTTGGATAATATGATGTCCAAACTGGCAAAACACCATGCATTCTTTGTCAATGCACAAACCATGAAGAACCTAGCTGACCAGCTCCAAATAAGCCACAAACGGTAAAGAAATCTTCTAAAAAGATATTGGAAGGCCATTAACTTACCTTCTTGATCAATTTCTCTTGATGAAACGAAGATCAAACACCCACCCTTATATTTGGTAAAGTTTGGACCTCCAAGGACTCAAACATTTGAAGATGGCTCGAGCTGGAAGCTATAGGTCAAGGAATCGCTTGAACTTATCAGTTCAGTTTATCAGCCATGGGACAATGTTGTTCTCTAGCAAAATAGCACCGGCCGGCTTCAAAAACCGTCAAAGTAAAACATCTATACTAGCGTTTATATAGACTAAACTAAATTAGTTTAAGTATTTATATTTAGTCGACACAATGGACAGAATAAGTCATAACTGCACTTGGCATTGTTGTAGCTCCAAATCTAAGATCTCCTAGAGCTATAAATACTCAGCTCTAGATTTCCTATTGTCAGAGCTGTGCCAAACAGGATAGTCATTTCTAGTGATCATGATAGGAAAAATCCTAAAAAAGAGGAAAAACAAGGTCAACAAATGGCCTTAATCCACCTGTCCCTTGATGATCTGGGTGGTGGTCATCTTGATGAGATCCCACGGGCCCCGCACGTGCCTCTCCTCCTGCAGCGTCGACCCCACCGCGAACCTCAGCACGAACTTGCCGCCGATCACCGTGTTGGCCAGGAACACCCTCCCGCTCCGGTTCAGGCGCTCCATGAGCTCCTGGTTGGCCGCGTCGGCGTCCTCCTCCGTCATGCCGCCGGCGGCGGCCGCGCCCGGCCTGATCCTGAAGCAGACGAGCGCGAACTTCCTTGGAACCACCACCTCGAACCGTGCGTCGGCGCGCACGGACTCCTCGAACGCCTTGGCCATGGCGACGTCGCTGCGGATGTGCTGCCGGAGCTTGGCGGCGCCGTAGGTGCGCATGACCATCCAGAGCTTGAGCCCGCGGAAGCGGCGGCCGACGCCGACCTGCATGTCCTTGAGGTCCGTGACGGCGCCGGACTCGCTGGCGCCGTTCCGCAGGTACTCCGGCGAGGTCTCCAGGGAGTCCCTGAGCCGCCGCGCGTCGCACACCCACAGGCAGGTGCAGTCCAGGCACGTGAGCAGCCACTTGTGCGGGCTCAGGCTGAGCGAGTCCACCCGCTCCACGCCGTCCAGGTGGTGCCGGAACTCCGGGCAGATGCACGCGCTGCCGGCGTACGCCGCGTCCACCGCGTTCGACGACGTCGTGCCCACCGTCACGCACACGTACGTCGGCACCAGCCCGGCCTCCGCGTCGCGCCGCATCGCCTCCCGCAGCCTCGCCGGGTCCAGGGCGTAGTCCGTCTCCGGGCCCGTCGGGATCGACCGGACGTTCGCCGGGTCCAAGCCCGCCAGGCGGCACGCCTTGAAGAAGGTCGAGTGCGTCTGGTCGGGCGCGTACACGGTCAGTCGCGTGATCCCTGCCATGCCGTCGGAGCCGCTCCGCCGCAGCGCGGCGTCGCGGGCCGCCACCAGCGTCACCAGCATCGCCTCGCTGGTGGTGCCGAGGATCACGCCGCCGCCGGTGCCGCCTGCAGTGCCATTGCCATTGCCCGTGCCTCCTCGCCCAGGAGCAGCAGCTACAGCGCTGCAGGTGCGGCGGTTCATGAAGCTGTCTGGCTGGTGGAGGAGCTGCGCGAGCCAGTCAAGCGCGAGCGCCTCCAACTCGGCGGCGGCGGGGTTAGCCTGCCAGGTGAACCCGACGGTGTTCATGGCAGACGCGATGAGCTCCCCTGCAATGGCGGCGGCGCTGTTGGTGGCGGGGAAGAAGGCGAAGAAGTTGGGTCTGGCCCAGTGGGTCGTCCCCGGCACCACGGCCTCGCGGAGCTCGTGCATGGCGACGTCGAACGGCGCAGCACCGTTCGGCGGCGCCGCGGCCGACTTGAGCTGGCGCGCCAGGTAGCCCGGCTCGACTGCCGAGAGCACGGGGAGCGACTCCACGGACTTGTAGTAGTCGTAGACGAAGTCCACCGCCTTGTGGAGGTACGACCGGACGTCGTCGACGTTCAGCGGGTCGAAGCGGTCACTGTCGGCGGCGGCGGCGAACGCCGCGCCATCGGGGATGGGTTGGTGGAAAGGCTTCCCATTTCTGTGGATTTGATGATTGTTATTGACCTAGCTAGCGAGTGGGTAAAATTTTGGTGTCTGTCGGAAGGAATGCAGCAAAGCTCTCTATCGATCGAGCTCTGGATTGGAAGACAGCAAGGAGTTTGGTGAACAACGAAGATGGTGTGTGGTGTGATGGATGTGGACGTACGCTGGTGGTGCGTCCACGGTTTATAGGAGAACGGAGATGCCGGGCATGGAGATCAAATGGCATGAGGAAGCCATTCGATGAAACCTTGAAACTTCAAGTGGAACTCAAAGTTTTCAATCAATCAAAGGAGGAAAAAAAAAGACAAAGTGAGACCGAGATCGCGCTCTAAAGTCCATGTAGCCATCACCGAGTTGGTGTTATGGGGTGGTTATGCTGAAATCTAAATGCAGTAGCGATTTGTCACCAAAGAAAGCCGAATGCATGTGCTGAGTCACGACAGATGGAGTAAGGAACAATACTCCAATTGACAATGCTGCTAGCATACATGTGAACGGATTCGACCACAGACCAAATAGGTGCGATTAGGGAGGACACGAGGTGCAGCAGACATGGCTTACCACTCTCTGGAAGAGTTCCACGTCACCTGAGAGCATATAGCATTTGCCCTGTCAGCACATTGGGACCTTTGTGGTTCACTGATAATACCATTGAAATGCAAAGACTACCACACCACCGCATAGGAGCTCTTCGATGATGCCTCCAGGAGCTCTTCGACGATGCCTCCAGGGAGGACAACATTGTCAGCGAAGCGGGACCTTGGAAATGCTTTCGCTCGAGTCTTGGGCCAAGGGGTAATTGCACTGGTCAGGCTAATCCTAAGAAGCCCCAGCAAGAATTCATTAGTGGCGCTTTCAAGTAGGAGATCAATGTCAGTCGCTAGACTGATCAAAGCCAAGTTTCCGCTCAAAACCCTTGACAGTGCTCCCGTCGATCCACTTGCGACAGAGGAAGCTAGTAGCCATGCACCAGTAAGCATCGATGCCTAGACAGAGCTGGAGGGTGCCAACCGCCACCACACCGTGCGGAGCCGTTCCTAATCTTGCTCGTCACTGTGATTCAACAGGCCCATAGTGATGGCAGGTGTGCTAATATCTTAATTATTTTAGTTTGCACAGTGGATCAACAAATCAACCATCCAAATCAGCGAACATTACTTGTCAGTCAGTCGTTTCACCGAAACGAACTTGCAGCTACGACGTGTTTTGTTCTGTACACCGATTGCGATATCTGCACGCTTGCGGCTGCTCTAACCACCTAATCCCCTTGTCATGTGCATCCTCTGATCAGATCTAACAAGATTAGCGAGATAATGGTGATAAACATCTGATACAAACGAACGTGCTAGGCAGCCAAGTCAAGGTACGAAACTTGGTATAGACTACTCAAAGTTTGTTTGTATCTACTCTACCTATTGTGCTAGGCAGAGTAGATACAATGTCCCTGTATGACCGATGGACAAGCTATAAGAAAGACAAGCACAGTGCTATATGATTGTATTCTCTTTGTTCCTAAATAATTATCGTTCTTAGTGTGCATGCCACACATTTGATTCGATTTATAAAAAATATGTCCAACATTTGTTTTTTAAATAATTTTTTAAAAACCTATCTCAGTGATACCGATAATGTACTCAATACTTTTTATATATATCTAGTCGAACTTGTTTCTTGAAAAATACAAACAATACATATTTAGGGACGGAGTGAGCATATATAGCCATGAATAAGCTTCTAGAAGCATCACAAAGAAATCCGATCCCATCATCAGTGGAGCCGATGTCAATAGTCAACACAAAATTCTCTGGCAATGTGCAAGCTACAAGCATCGAGGCCCATATAATAATAATAATAATAATAATAATAATAATAATAATAATAATAAT
>CM041633.1:36083628-36170805 GCA_023333625.1 Bothriochloa decipiens | reverse complement strand
AATAATAATAATAATAATAATAATAATAATAATAATAATAATAATAAAAAAACAATTTCTTTCCTGTGCAGCATGTTCTATCTTTGGCCAACAGAGGACTCAGTCATGGCACAGATGTCCTAATTTCTTTACTAATTTTAGTTTTCACACAGTGGGTCAACGTAGCATATTAGGATCCTAAATCAATATCAAAAGCATGCATTAATTGCAGATACTACGTGTTGCTCTGGACACCGATTGCGATGCCTGCACGCTGCGGCTGCTCGAATCATGTGCTAATAATCTCTTTGTCATGTGCATCCTGTACGTGCTAATGTATATCAGGTCTAACAAGATCAGCTGATATGATAACTAAATATCAGATACAACGAACGAGGCAGTCTAGGTACGGAAAAAGGAAACAGGAAGGAACATGGCCGGTGAAGCAAAAAAAAAAAAGATAGAATTGCGGATTATTGGTATCGTGATGCAGAATTAATGGCGTGCACGAGGGTCGACCTCAACGCTGCCAGGAATAATGACAGTGTTAGCAAGCCAAGGCAAAGTTGGACTAACAAATACTGGTGGCTTAAGCAAATTCAGCAAACTATCTAAACACACTTCCTATCTTAGGGTGTCTCCAACAGCGCTATTTGGCTAGCTATTAGGACGTCGATCGAGAAAAAAAACGCATTCTCAATGGGCTATCTACAAGGCTATCCACTACCTACATATGTTGGACCAACAACCAACTACCTATTTTTCTCCTTCGTTGTTTCCTTATCCCCACGAGAGTCTTTCGTTCACCCAAGTCCAATGTGTGGGAGCCCGCCACTGCCGTAGGGGATCCTCGACATCGCCATAGGGGAGCCCAACACCGTCTCAGGGAAGTTTGACATGCCATACGGTAGCCCGATGACGTGATTACCGGCCCTTCTATGCCGAATCTGGAGATGGCCCTCTTTTGCCAGCTGTGCTTTATGGGGCCTCTCCAGCCATGCCCCTCACCTGAGAGAGGCCCATGGCATGATGGGCTGCCTTAGCGCAAGCATGGCTGCCAACGCGATGATGATCCTCAGCGCGACGAGCCCACCCTATGTTGGGCACCACCTCCAACCTTGGCTTCTGCTCCATCCATCTATGGAAGAACATGAGAGAGAATGACAAGTGTGATCCACCTGTCATTCTCTATATGGATAGGTTTGAGTAGCCTATTTTAGATAGCACCACTCCCGAGCTATCCCTTTTCTGTTCTTACGTAGGTCTTACGTCGGATTAGGGCTAATTGACATCATACACAACGAGCTCACAGAGACGACCGCTCATCTTCCCTGTTCGGCTACTCTTATGTAGGTCTTACGTTGGATTAGGGCTAATTCACGTCACACACACAACGAACTCACATGATGGGCTAGTTATGAGAAAGAGGGTGTGCAGTCTATGGCCATGATCACATGCAGCTCTTTTGATTAATCACATGTACGTCTAGAACCACGTACTACGTAAACTTATAGAACCATTAAAAACAAGTCCCATCGTGTCATTGATCTTTGGATGATTGGAGCCGATGTCAATAGTCAACACAAAATTCTCTGGCACCACAACTCTACAAGCATCGAGGCCCAGATAGTAATACATAAAAAAATAATTTCTTCTATCTGCAGCATGTTCTATCTTTGGCCAACACAGGGACTCTGTAACAACCCAAAAATCCCAACTACACAAATTTTCTCAAAAACCCATGTTACGATGAAGTGTCATGTAGCAAACACCCAACCCTCATGTCTAGCACACACATCTTACCTCATCACATGTCACATAGCATGCATCATGTTGCATTTTAATCTACCTTGTGATTTGAATTTTATTTGATTTATGTGATGAATAATAAATAAACACACACATGCTTACCTATATAATAAATAAATACATATATACATATGTTATGGGAATAATATCCTAACATGCCCTATGACCAAATATGGCCACCATGGAATAATGTACAAATGGTACAAATCATAATACATATACATACATATATCCTTTTACAAAGAAAACAGAAATGGAAAAGATAAAAAAAAGGAAGCATGGAGAAGACCGATCTGGCCCAACCACAAGCCCGGCCTGCTGTCCTCCCTTTTTCCTCTCCTTTTCTCGGCCGCAAGGCCAAGTGGCCCAACCGGCCCACGAACGCGGCCCATGACCGAATCCCGACCAGCCTCCCTTGCAACACGGCAAGCAAGACCAACTGCAGACGCTGACGGGTGGGACTCGGCTGTCATAAGCCTCCCCCGGTCCCCCAAACCTTCCCACTCCGCTGCCAGACATGGTCTCCCCGCGTCGCCGCCATGCTATCCCCCTTGTCCGTCTGATCCGCATCGATGCCCTCGACGACCGCCACGTGGGCCGACAGGTTCTGGGCACAACGCGCCCACGGTGTGAGCACCTCCCCTCGCGCTCGCACGCACATGCTGCTGCCGCGCGCTCTGCTTTTGCAACGCCTGCGCTTGCCGCCCCGCTGTTGCCTTCGATGCCAAGGATGCGAATTGGAGGACCTCGCTGACCGCTGGGACCCAGCTAAGCTCGACAGTGACCCTCGGAGCCCCTCCTAGTTACCTGATCAAGCCGGCTACCCGAACACCATCCGCCCTTCCCCAATGGCGTCACCGCCTATAAATTGGGGGAACCCATGCGCCCTAGGGTTCCCAACGCCCCCACCGCCATTGCGGCTCACCAATTCACCATCAGACTCACCGAATCGGAGAAGAGAAGGAGGAAAGGAGAAGTGTGGAGGCGGGGATGGGAAGGAGAAGCTGGAGCCACTGCCGGGGAGGAGAAGAACCTCGCCGGAGTAGCATCGCCACCAGATCGCCACCCCAAGCTCGGCGTCGACTACTACCACTACACTGCCATGACTTCGTCGAGCCGCTCTGCTACGTCTTCACCTACGCCCCACGGTGAGCTACCACCATGCCCCTGTTCGAACCCCTGCCTTGCTACTCATGGCCATGGCGTCCCCCACCACGAGACGCGAAGGCCAAGGCCACCACTGGCCTCTTGGACATGCACAGACACACACACATGGCCAACGCGCACCGAAATAGTCTTGACCGCCATGCCCGTAACTACGGCTATGCCCTGCCGTAGTACGTCGCTGTTCCGGTGAAGGCGATGAACCCCGGATGCCCTGGACTGTGAATTTGTGCCCGTCGTGGCACTACACACCCTGTGTGCATGCTGAACCCGGAAGATGAGCCCCATTTGCCTTGAACTTGGAGTCGTGCTGTCGTCTATGCTCCGCGGAGTGCCGCCGTGGTGTGCTTGCGCTGGCCAGCTCTGGCCACCTCGCATCGCGAGGCTTAGCCGTCGAGCTCAGCCATGAACCCCCGCACCCAGCCCCATGGTAAAAAATGGCTTTGGGCCCTGTCGCGCCATTCTTGCCATGCGTCGTAGCGAGCCTTCGCTCTGGTGGAGCGCTGCCGCAACTTATGGTTGTCGTCGACGTACAAAATAGCACCTCGGGGACGTGAATCAAACCTGCGAGCCTTCTTTTGGACTCGATTGGGGCCTTTAGACTCTCGCCGGTGGCCGCTTTCGTGGTAGCATCGCCGTCGCTGTGGCTAGCCACGCCGGAGACCCCGCTGGCGCTGATAGGCACCTTGCCATGTTCGCCATGCTGCCGCGGAGCCGTTGCGCTCACCGGCATTGGCCAAGGGTCGCCGTGGCGCCCAGACGTGCTACCGTGCCACCATCGGCCACACCCCGACCAAAACAGAGCAAAGAGGAAAGAGAAGAGAAGAAGGGTGCCCAAATTTGGACAGGGTCCATTTGGACTGACAAGCTGACATGTGGGCCCTAGAGCCACGTCTACCGTGCACCGTGTGCATGAACCGTGGAGCACCGAGAGCTTTACCCTGTAGACCTAGACCATGTGAACCATGTCATTAAAATGTGGGCCCGAGGAGGTGGCGTCCACGATGGACCAACCGTGTGGATAGGACCCAGTTTGGATCCAGTCCGATGACGTGGCTTCATCAGAGAGCGACACAATGGCGGACTAGGCCTGGCCCATATTCGGCCCATCGGTCCCGTTAACGGCCCATTTTCGGCCCATCTCGGGCCATTAAGGTTTGGCCGTTGACCATTCAACGCTGATGTCAGCAGATGACGTCATGCTGACCCCACCTCCCTGTGCTGACATCAGCAATCTCGTCACCACCTTAGCTGAACTAGCAAGCGCCACGTGTCCCAATCACATCGTGCCACGTGGCAGCTTTAGAGAAAATCAACCCTTTTCTTTTTCTGAAGAAAATCATAACTAATTCATTCGAGCTCAGAAAAATATGAAATAAATGCCCAAATTTTCTATAAATCAAGCTCTATGTTTTAAAATTATGTTTGAGTGCATTTGGTTCTTCCGTATTTTATTTTCTTCTTTGTGGATTCTATAGGAGTCGCTAACACGACTATTTTAATCTCGATTTCAGAGCCAGAGGAGGAGTACCCTGACGAGAACGACTACGAGTACGAGGAGGACCTAGGTGACGATAGCGAAGATGCCACATCTCACCCAACCTCATAGATCCTATTACACATGGCATAATATTAGAACTGCTAGTGCTTTATATTTCTGCAATATATTTATATTCCTGTGCTAGGTTACATTTAGTATATTTACTTGTTTGGCCCTACCTTGACTTGACCATCACCCTGCTACTGCTTTTAGGTTAGCCTTCGCTCGCTTTTACACTCTTATGATACTTATACAACGCTTTATATCTGTGATGTGAGACGTGGTGGATTCTGGATACTTTTATGGCCGATGTTACGGAGTTGACCTTGGGGAGTGCGTTGTGTGCGTCTTGGGTGAGTGGTGAGGGTTGAGTCGGCTGAATAGGGATCTTGACGAGCATTGGGCGAGTCTTACCGAGGGGGTATGGCCTGGGTATCCCCGTTGATGAGTACTTGTGGCGGGTAATATGTGATGAGTAGGTGGATCCCATTGTGTGAACCTCTGAGGGTGGAGCCCCGGGAAGGGTGGTGCTGTGGTGGCACGTTAATTGGAAACCCATAAAGGAGAGATATTCCTGTTTGGCCAACACCTAAGCACTTGTGTGCTAGTGACCGGATCATTGGACGCCTTGCTTTCCACTTGCTCTCCATGGGGGGAGACGGTCTAACCATTTGGTAGAACGAATGCCATTATTGCTGGGTGTAAGCAGATGTGTCGGGAGGTACGGGCCGATGGCTCACACCCTCCTTAACCAACATATTGACCCTTTTGGCCTGGTACTATGTCTCACAGTCTCGGCGGCCAGGGTCGAGTGGCAGGATGGTATTTGTTCTAGGCTTATGGCGATCGGCATCTGCCTAGATGATGATCAGCATCGATGATGGCTATCTTGTGGATTAGTGAAACCTCTGCAGAGTGTGTGGTTGATCAATCAATACATATGCCGACTTGTCGGCTATGGACCTATCCTATGTGATGCTTACTGGACTAGGAGATGAGTCTTCTACCTTTCCTGGGAACGTGTGTGTGGTTTCAGGATGATCCGGCTGTGAGCCTCCGGAGGCTGTGGGACATTGAGACATGATGAGCGGGAGTTATCATGTCGACCACGTGGAAGTGTGGAGGGGGTGTGTGGTGGTGTGGATGGGATGGTTGGTGGATATGTGTGGATCTAGAAATGAGTAAAACTTGACCAACGTTATATTAAAATTTGGTTACTTTATGCATAGGAAACCCTAGCCTTATAAGTTCTCTTTTTCATACCCTGTATTTACTTTTATTGCATCCAATACCACAAAGCAAAGCATAGGGTGGGAATGTGGCCAGTACAATCCGTACTGATAATTGCTGTCTAGGTGAGGAGCCAGAGTACGACTTCGAGAATGATGACTATGAGGATTAGAGTCTCGTTTACGCTCAGGCTTTGGAGGATTGACGCTGCTGTTTTCGCTTCCATCTATCAAGCTGTTCTAGATGTTTACTTTCAACATATGATTTTCCGCCAGTGTGGCGATGTAATAAATTAATGTAACCCGTACAATGGTACTATTTTAATGCGTTGCATGGAATTGTTATCGGCTAAAATGTTGTAACGTGATGGATTTTCTGTCGGGTTACAATCGAATCTGTGGAATTTTCTTCGCGGAATTCGAGGATGTTTCAGACTCGGTCATGGTTGATGTGCCCCAGGGGCCGTGTTTGGTTTACATCGCCGTATGATCCCCAAGCTAGCTGTGCATGTGCCATTTGGTTTGCCTCATCAGACGTCTCCTCGGAAATCAGCGAACGGCCACGTTCTCCCTCAGCCAATGTGAACCCATGAGATATCAACTCATTCGGCATGATATGGTTCCTTGAACCAAAGTCTGCATAGCAGGTCAAAACATAGCAAAGCAAACTAGTAGCGATCAATGTCAAAACCTAGCATTAATTGCAGCTATATCACCTGTTGTTATGGAAATTTGGACATCGTTGCCTGCACGCTGCAGATGGTCTAATCGTACGTACTCCTTTTTCATGTGCAATCCCTGTGCTGGTGGTGTTGTACTGACCAGATCTAACAAAATTAGCTGATAGCGATAATTAAAGAAGGCTTATCAGATACAACGAACGAGGCATCAGGGTACCCGGAAGAAGGAACATGCATGGCTTGGATATTTTAGATTCAGGAACTCGCTTCTTCTTGATTCACAAAAAAAAGAACTCGTTTCTTCTCTATAGCAGTCGAGTATCCCCTTTTCTATCCTTTGGTTTGGGAGTGATTCTTGCTTTTTTTTTGGAGTCCTCTATGTTCATAGGGAACAATGATCACAATAGTTGGGTCAAGCACGGTTGTCCTGTCTTGCTTTTAGAGGTGATTTTGCGACAATGGCTGAATATTTCAAAAGAAATATAAGGCTTCCATTCAACCCCCACTCTGGATGCCGTTTTTGGTCCATCGGAACCATCGCCCCAACGCAAGAGAGGAGAAGAGAGCCAGCTGCACCGGATCTGCACCGCTACACTGGATCCGAGAGGAAGAGGAGGGGGCGGGTCCTGGCTGGAGATGGAGAGGCGCTGGCTGTTTGGAAGAGGGAGAGGCACGAGTGACGGCCCGGTAAGGGAGACAAAGACCCGATAGGTGAAGGGTTAGAGTTTCTTGTTTATATAGCGTGACCAGTTACAGGACTGAATGGGCTTCTGATGGATTTAGCGTCATTAATCAAGGCGGTCTTCTTTATGCGGCCCACCTCCGAAAAAAGGCATGATTTTTGGAGGCGGGCCTCTTAAAAAGCCAGCCTCGGTTAATCGATTCTGTGAGGCAGGCATTTTTCAAACGCCTCAGTAAAAAAAACGCCTTTCTTGGTAAATTGATTTTGTGATGCAGCCATTGTTTGGTGCCTCGGTATGTGAACACATAATCCGCGCTACACTTATTTAGCACTGAACTGTATCTAAAGACAATGCCGCTAGGGCTGCTGATGTCGCCACCTTCTTGTCCAATAGGCATGATGTTGATATCCCTCTTCCAGTGGCCGTCGATCAGTGGCGAGGACTCCTACACCGACTTAGGACGTGGACGGTGACTAGGCTCTGGTCTTCGGCATGCACCACTCCTGAGCTATCTCTGTTCGGCTGATCTTGCGTAGGCCTTACGTTGGATTAGGGCTAATTCACGTCACACACGATGAACTCACAGAGACCCTCCCATCTTCCCTGTTTGGCTGGTCTCTTACGTAGGTCTTACGTTGGATTAGGGCTAATTCACGTCATACATACCGAACTCACTGTGATGACCGAGACCTCCCTTCTTTTAGCTTGTAGTGCTATGGGATGAGGATTATTAGTTAGTTAGTTAGTTACGGGTACATAGATCTTGGACCTATAGATTAGTAGAGAGCTGTTAGCCTCCTTTAAAGTCAGTCAAGTAATTGACCAGCAGGTACCATCATTCTTAACCACCATCGGCTAGTTATGAGAAAGAGGGAACGCACTCTATGACCATGATCACGTGCAGCTCTTTTGTTTAAATCAGACGTCTATAACCACACCACGTAAAACTCTATAGAGTCTAGAAGCATTAAAAGGAAATCCGATCGTTACATTGATCATTGGAGCCGATCTCAATACTCATAGTCAAGACAAAATTCTCTAGCACTGCATGCAGCCTCCTACAAGCATCAAGGCCCGGATAATACTACTCTCTCCGTTCTAAATTATAGTTCGTTTGACTTTTTTGATCTCAGATTTGACCATTCGCCTTATTCAGAAAATTATGTAAAATATCACTTCTTTTATTACGACATGCTTTATTAATTAAAGGTCTTTAAGAATGACTAAAATTTAACATTGTTTGCATAAATTTTTGAATTAAACGAGTGATCAAATTTGAGATCTAAAAAATCAAACGAACTATAATTTAAAATCTAGAGAGTAGAAAAAAGCGATTTCTTCTGTCTGCAGCATGTTCTATCTTTGGCCAACACAAGGACGACTCAGTCATGGTTGATGTGCTCTATTGGTATGATCCGGAATGACCCGATCCAAAACAAATCCGAAGCTAGTTTTGCCATTTGGTTTGTCCCATCAGACGGCTCCATGGAAATCAGCGGCCGGACGACCATGTTATTCTCCGTCAATCCCATCCTAGCCAACGTGAACCCACGAGGGATCAACTGATTCCGCAAGCATGATATGGTTCCATGAGCCGAACACACTAGCTACTAGATACTCTGCACAGTAGGTCAAAACATAGCAAATTAGTAGCGATCAATGTCAAAACCTAGCATTAATTGCAGCTACATGCCCTGTTGTTCTGGAAATCTGGACATCGATTGCGATGCCTGCACGCTACGGATCGGATGCTCCTCTGTCATGTGCATCCCCTGTGCTAGCTGGTGTTGTAGTACTGATCAGATCTAGCAAGATTAGATGGTCGTAATCATAACTAAACAGTGCTTATCAGAAGATACAATGAGCGAGGCAGCCAAGGTAAGAAACAAGAAAGAAGCAACATGGGCGGTGACATAAAAAAAGAAGATAGAATTGCGGGTTGGTACGGTGACACACAATTAGTTATTAGAAGATTTAGAGACTCTAGAAAACAAAGCTATAGTTTTATAGGTTCTGATGGAGACTTAACTAATCTAGCTCCCTCGTTATATATAAAAATACAAACACAGTAAGAAAAAATAGGCCACGGTGTTCATGGGCTTGGCTGGTCCATGTCCTGTTAATGGAGGCGGGCCTTTTATGGGGTTGGCCTCCGAAGATAGGCTTTGTTTCTAGAGCCGGACCCCTTAAGAGGCGTGCCAGTAATTAATAAAATATTTGTGAGGCGGTTGAATTTTGTTGCCATCTCCATTAATGGTTGAGCAGTGTCTCATGAAATCATTTATATAAAAGTGGATTTTGGGTTGATGTTGTTAGAAATTAGACTTAATTAGCCTAGTGAACGTAAACACATAATCCGTACTTTGCATTTATCACACTTAATTAGCACTGATCTGTATCTAAAGACGATGCCGCTAGCTAGGGGCTGCTGTTGTCGCCACCTGCTTGTCCAGCAGGGCATGCTGTTGATCTCCTTTGCAGTGCCTGGCTTAGGATGTGGCCCGTAACTAAGATCTGGTCTTACGTAGGGCTTACGTTGGATTAGGGCTAATTGACATCATACACAACGAACTCATAGAGATGATCTCCCATCTTCCCTGTTCGGCTGGTCTTAGTTACGTAGGTCTTACGTTGGATTAAGGCTAATTCATGTCACACAACGAACTCACATAGATGATCTCCCATGCATCTCTTATCTTGTAGTGGGGTTGAAAACTTGAAATGAAGCTCATTAGTTAGTTCTCCATAGATCGTGGACCTAAAGATTAGTAGGGAGCTTAGTCACGTTTAAACTCGGTGAAGTCATTGACCATAGCAGGTATCATCATTCTTAGCCACGATCCGCTAGTTATTATGAGAAAGAGGGAACGCACTCTATGACCATGATCACGTGCAGCTCTTTTGTTCAAATCAGACGTCTACTGTATAACCACCACACGTCAACCTCTAGAGTCTAGAAGCATAAAAAAGAAATCCGATTGTTACATTGATCATTGGAGCCGATGTCAATACTCAATAGTCAAGACAAAATTCTCTGGCACTGCATGCAGGTTACAAGCATCGAGGCCCAGATAATACTAGAAAAAAAAAGATTTCTTCTATCTGCAGCATGTTCTATCTTTGGCCAACACAAGGACTCAGTCATGGTTTATGTGCTCTAGGCTGTGCCATTTGGTTTTGCCTACGGCTAGCTCCTCGGAAATCAGCGAACGACCACGTTCTCCTTTTTTTTGATAAGTCACCGGAGGGGGAGAGCATCCCCCACCTAATTTCATTGATTATCAGTGGCTCCAAAATAGCCAAATAGTTTACAAAAGTTTTTTATCGATTCTGACGCTAGACTTATATTGCGTTACTTATTACAGAACACCAAGTGGCCGCTATTGCTCTGTCATCTCTAGGCAATCTTGCGCCCATAGATAGGCTTCAGCCTTGCATGCAGCAAGAGTAGCAGTGAGCGTCATCCTTTCATCCCTAAACACATTGTTGTTTCTTCGTTTTCAGATGTGCCAGCAGCCAAGTAGCAAGAAGGTTGTGAAGTATTTGGTTGGTATATGACTTGGTGGCTGGATCTCCTTGAGCGCCTCTACAGGCCAATTTGCTTGTGTCTGGATTCCGAGAGCGTTCCATAACTGCCTTGCATTGTCGCACTCAAAGATTATGTGTGCAGCCGTTTCCTGAGCAATCTGACAAACTTCACATTGGACATCATCTACTATCCTTTTCCTCCATAGAGTTGATTTGCACTGGATTCTTCCCTGTGACAATAACCATGCAAAGAATTTTACTCTTGGAGGGGCCTTGTTCTTCCAGACAAACTTTTCCCAGCTATCAGGTTTAGAGTATGTTGTTTTCATCGCTCTGTAGAGCAGCAAGCTATCTAGCTGACCATTGGGCTTAATCATCATGCTTCGCCTCTGGTCTTTCCCATCCACTAGTACATGTTGTTCTATTATTTCCTGAACCTGATTCAGCTGCATCACAGCCACATCAGACTGCCGTGTAGTTAGGAAGCTGTGCAGGCCACCATCAAACACCTGCTTCACCGTTAGTTCTTGCCTCCGACAGTGGCTAAGCAGCTCCGGGTACCTCTCAGCAAGTGAGTCATGTCCATCCCAGACATCATGCCAATGTGAACCCACGAGGGATCAACTCATAACGCACCGTATGGTTACTTGAACTAAATACTCTAGTGGTGTGCACAGTAGGTCAAAGCATAGCAAGTTAGTAGCGCCGATCAATGTCAAAACCAATAGCTAGCATTAATTGCAGCTATGACTAGCTTGTTGTTATGGAAATCTGGACATCGATTGCAATGCCTGCACGCTACCTACGGATGCTCCTTTGTCATGTGTATCCCTGTGCTGGTGTTGTAGCTGATAATGATAGCTAAATGGTGCTTATCGTCAGATGCAATGAACGCAGCAGTCAATCAAGGTACCCGAAACTAGGAAGAAGGAACATGGGCGGTGAAATAGAAAAAGAAGATAGAATTGCGTGTTGGTACGGTGACACACATTTAGTTAGTAGAAGATTTTCGTATGCTGTAAAACAATGCAATCGTTCTACAATTACTGATAGAGACTTAACTACTCTAGCTCACTCACTGTTGCTTACATGATTTTCATAAAGAGATGCCAGTAGTCCAGTACGTGACATTAGTCAAGTATTGCAGAGGTCGATCTGTAGCTAAGGAAACCCGACCCACTTTAATATAACCTTTCTGACCAAAAATAGTTGATGCTTTAAGATTTTAGGTTAGAGCTAATGACGCATGCTGTGACGCTACCATTTGCCATGCATTCTAGCTAAAACATCAATTGTTTTTGACAAGTTTTGAACTTCAAAAACCAGTTATGTATTTAAAAAAGAACAGAGGGAGATCACATGCAGCTTTTCTTGTTTAAGCATCATGAAGAAGTCCCATTGATGACCACGTAAACATCCAGAGGCAATAAAGAAGGTCCGATAATATCGTCATTATTAGCGTTTGTTCATAGCGGTGAGTGTGTGCGTACATTGTGGGCACCGACATTGTATTATGTAACTCTTTAAAAAAGGGTGAAGTCCAATTTACAACATTCAACTCTCGCTGAAGTCTGGATTTCAACCTCGAACTCCAACACCAGAAAACCTTTTTTTGACCAAACCGGCAGGGGAGCCCCCTACCTACCTTTTTTTTGTATTTTCAATTAAATGAAAGAATGTTTGTATGTACTTATTTACAGGGCTTCTAGGCCCAAAGAAAAAAAGGAAAAAAACAAAGATCAAAGAAGGCTATCTCTCTAAGAACTAAGGCTAAGTTTCTTTTCTGGTTTATCCTTTGCACAAGCAAGACCAGATTCCCTACTGAATCTTTCCTTCGATGCATTGATGCTGACCTGGCCATGATCAAAGATGATATCATTTCTGGTCAACCAGATGGCCCAGCAATCTATGATGAAAACTTCCGTGAAAATGTTGTTGTCAAAGTCTTGTCTGGCCTGCAAAACAGGTTGCAGGTTAAGATTCCATGAGATAACTTTTGCCCTCCAACTCTTGAAACCGTTCAATTTTCAACCTTGAGCAGGTTTCTGGGTGGTTTTGGTGTATGAGCAGTAACTTTTGACATTTTTCAAACAAATAGAAATCCAACTTAAAAAGAAAGGAAAGGGAATTTTGTAGGTTGGTAGAGTGAATAACAAGGCGGATCCATGCCCCGGGCTAGGAAGGGCTATAGCCCGGGGCGGCAGGCCAAATTCCCTACATGCATGTCTTCTGTAGCTATTAAATTCTAAACTTTCAGCTAAAAATAGCACCTCTTGCTTAGCCCTTCACTAATTAGCCCCCTGAGATGCTATTTCTAGATTCGCCCCTAAACAAGGATGATGATAATGATACAGTATATGATAAAGCTAACTACAAGCATGGAGGCCCAGATGTGAACACAACAATCCATATCAATGTCAACACATGGACTCTCAGTCATGGCAGATGTGAACACAGCAATCCATGTCAAAGTCAACTACTAGTTGCTTCTGTGACCGTGTTGTTGTGGACATCTATTGCGATGCATGATCGATGACCGCGGCTGCTTGATGTCATCACCTACTAGTATATTCCGCGCCCCCACACTGTCAGCATGTGCTTCCGGTGCTAGTAATGTGCCGATGGTCAGATCAATCTCTAACAAGATTGCTACTGCTAATGATACTAAATCAATATGAGATACGACGAGGCAGTCTATCATGGCACGAAAAAATAAACCATAAACAACATGGCTGGTGAAATAGAAAAGAATACAACTGCGAGTTGGTACGGTGACATTTTTTTTTCGCTATAACGCGCACGTATTTCATTAAGAGGACGGTGACTAAGCAATTAATGGCGTGATCGGGCATCAACGCCTGGCTGCCACGAATACTGATGGTGTTAGCACTTAGCAGGCCAGGTACTTAGCACTCCTGCTACCTGCCAAAAATGCTAATGGAACCACATAGTACTTAGTAGCCATATAGCCTACTACTGTAGAAGGACACAGCAATGCAAAGCAAACCCAACAGTTGGGAAACTATGAAGGTCTCGGTGGGACGACGACTCCCTGCCGTGAAAGCAATGTTCACCGTCGCCGCTGCCATCGTCTTCCTCCTCCCCCGCATGGCGGCGGTGCCAACGGCCAGGGCAGCTGTCGTCGAGCACACGTTTGTTGTAAGCGTCTTTCTTCCATCTTTTCTCCCCTCTATGTTGACCCTTTCAGCAAATATATATCATGCTGACAATGAGAGAGCCAATTAATTCTGAACTAGAACAAGGCAACAAGAGTATATTTGCATGCCGTGATTTGTTGGAACAGTGAAAAATAAATGTATGTATGTATGTATATATGTATGTATGTATGTATGTATGTATGTATGCATGCATGCATGCATGCATGCATGCATGCATGCAGGTGAGCCAGATGAATGTGACGTGCTTGTGCGTATGCAGGTGAGCCAGATAAATGTGACGCGCTTGTGCAAGGAGACGCTGGTGACAGTGGCGAACGGGCAGCTCCCGGGGCCAGCGATCGAGGTCACCGAGGGAGACTCAGTGGTCGTCCATGTCGTCAATGAGCCACCGTACAACATGACGATCCACTGGTGATCTTTCCTCCATTTGCATTGGGGAACCAGAGCTGATGAATTTTTCAACTTCAATTTGGTTTCAACAAACCATAAAAAAAAACATTTCGTTTCTGAATTTGGTTCCTGTTGCATATATTGTAGGCATGGAGTGAAGCAGCGGCTCAACTGCTGGGCGGACGGCGTGCCCATGATCACCCAGTGCCCCACCTTGCCAGGCCGCAACTCCACCTACCGGTTCACCGTCGCTGGACAAGAAGGCACGTTGTGGTGGCACGCTTACGTCCCCTGCCTGCGCGCAACCCTGCACGGGGCTCTCATCATCCGGTCCAGACATGGCGCCGCCTCGTATCCCTTCCCTAAGCCTGACAAGGAGATCCCCATTGTGATAGGTACATGAACTAGATACAAAGATGTGTCCCTTCTCTGAACTGTTGATTTTGTGAATTAAAGCAGCCTCTGAAATCTGAATGACACCTGCAGGGGAATGGTGGGATATGGACCTTGCACAGTTGGACAAGAACACGATGGACGGTATTCTTGTCGAACTCCCAGCGGGAAGCTCTACGACTGCTCTGCAGCCTCTGATGAAGGTGCCGTGGAACTGGAAGATGGCTTCGTTCTGGAAGTGGAGTCCGGCAAGACGTACCTGCTCCGGCTGATGAACGCCGCGCTCTTCTCCGAGTACTTCTTCAAGCTCGCCGGCCACACGATGACGGTGGTCGCCTCCGACGCCAACTACGTCAAGCCCTTCGCCACTGACACCGTCGCCATCGCGCCCGGCGAGACCATGGACGTCCTGGTGGCCGCCGACGCGCCTCCCGGCCGGTACTACATGGCCGCGCTGGCCATCCAAGCTCCCGAGCCCGACGTCCAGGTGCCACTCCATCACGCGCGGGATAGTCCAGTACAGCAGCAACGTTGCCGTCGATGATGTGGTCCCAGCAGCTCCGGCGATGATGCCTGACATGCCTGACCAGCACGACACCACGAGCAGCTTCTACATCCATGGCAACCTCTCCGCCTTCCCGCCATCGGGTGCCGGCGGTCGCCGACGAGCACATGCTGGTGACGCTCAGCCTAGGTTCGATCTGCCGCGATGGAGGCGAGTCGTGCGCGAGGAGCGACAGCGAGGAGTCCATCCTCGTGGGCACCATGAACGACGTCTCGTTCCGGGCGCCGACGGCCGCGTCGACGTCGCTGCTGGAGGCACACTACTACTCCAGCGGCGACGACATGGCCATGTCTGCCGCCGCCGGCGTGGAGCTCGCCATGCTCCCGGACACGCCGCGGAGGGTGTTCAACTTCACCGACCCGGCCTACATCCCGTACGGGCCGAAGGAGGCGCCGCTGGAGCCGACGGAGAAGCGGACTCTGGTGCGGCGGTTCCGGCACGGCGCGGTGGTGGAGGTGGTGTTCCAGGACACGGCAGTGATGCAGAGCGACGCCAACCCGATGCACCTGCACGGCCACGACATGTTCGTGCCCGCGCACGGGCTGGGCAACTACGACGCGGCGAGCTACAACCTGGTGGATCCGCCGCTCAAGAACATCGTCGTCGTCCCCAGGCTCGGCTGGATCGCCGTTCGGTTCGTCGCCGACAATCCAGGTGCATGCCTAAACAATTGTATTGACATTACAAATTCTCAGCATGGTTAAACTTTGGTTTCTTGTGTACAGGAACATGGTACATCCATTGCCACTTTGACTTCCATTTGTCGATGGGCATGGGTCATCAGTGGACACCTCCCTTCCTCCACCTCCTGCAGACTTGCCAAAATGTGGCTCGAATAAAGGAGGCCTCGATTTGCCGGTGGAATTCTCCCTCCAAAATGAACAGAGTCGCAAAACAGTGCCGGGCAAGTGAAGGAACCTGTCAGAGCGAGCACAAGCTGGTTATTAGCACTAGTAGTATACAAAGTATAATTAGAAACGATTAGGTTTTATTTGCAGAGGTGGTTTCCATAATCGCCCCAAGTTTTAGAATCCTCCTTCCCAAAGGTCCACTGGGAATCGCATATCAGTCCCAGGATCTCGGTATATCAGTCCCAAAGCCATGGATGACATCTTTTCACTGCTCTGTCCCTAACAAAGCAATTAGCTAGCTAGCAAGCTCAAAGAACTGAGACGTGTGTTGTGAAGTGGACGCTGTGATGCTTATTAAGGTATATAAAAAATAATGCCGAGCCAGAATCTAGGATCGCAGATCAGGATCAGCATGGCGAGATGGTTGGAGTGAGGCTGCCTCGTGAGCCCTTGTGTTGTAAACGTGGCTGGAGTCAGCTGGAGCACTTCGGCATCATGCATGCACCCGTTACTTAAAAAGAAATACGGGCGTCCCCAACAGTCATACGTCAACTAGCTCATAAAGATCCAACTCAGCATTTTACTTACATAGAGGAGATAGAAGTCTATCTCTTCATCCGGTGCTAGTCTCGCTCAGACTACGAGGCCGTGCATGGTCCCCACCGCAGCTTTCCTGTTCACAATGAAAGGACGACAAATATATCCAGGCAAAACATGTGCAAATATTTTGTCAATCAATAAAGTTGGACTACTAGTAACCATATAATATCAATATGTCCTTATTACATACCAGAATTTTGCGCAAGCACCTTAATCATATAGCATTCAAACTAGAAGATATAAACAAAGCACCCCTAAAACTTTCCATTCATGTATCTTCCAATGGTAAGATTGTTAAGCTTCTTCTTGCGAACCATGGATTTGTTCGCCTTACTTCTAGTTTGTGTGGGAGAAAGCAACCACTAATCTTTGAGCAACTGAATTGGTTCATGCTAAGCTCTTGTAACATTGTCGCCGAAACCTGGTAATCTGAAGTAGGCTGAGGATTGGCTGCAAAACCTCAAATCATGCAATTCATGTGTTCCTACATTTTCATGTTCCCAACAAGAATGTACATTTCCTCAAGGGACAATCATCTCTCAATAAAGAATTTGACCAGTTGGACGCCAAAGCAGTTAGGGTTATACCTATCCATGTCAAACTGCAGGCTCAATCTCCATAGATGGAATCGCAAGAAGCTAAGGTGGATCCATCTATCGCTCAAGCCAAGAATATCAGAAACATTGAATTTGGCATCATCCCCACACAACGGAACCACTGGACGATCATTGCGGCACCTGAAGTGATCAATAGACCTGTAAAACTCCAACAGAGCATTGCTTTGCAGAAAAGCAGTGTTCGGCTTGAGCCTGAGGTCACCACAAAGTGCAGTAAACATGGCCTACGAGTCTCTCAGTCGGCAATGACAAAAACTAATCCTTCCAAAAAGAAAAAATCAACCACTACTACAGCCATCTACTATAGGGGAGGCTCTAGAGCCATTGTAAAAATGGCTTGTCCAGCCGGTCCTCCTGTAAGAGTGGTTGGAGGGCAGTTGGTGTTTTCAGCCGCCCTTACAAATACCATTTGTTGGGGAGTCTATATCTATACTTTTAAGTTCATTTTGTTGTTTTTCCTTGTGCCATCAGTGCTTTAGACACGTTCTCATTAAGCACAAAATACTACCCTTTTTTCATCTTGGGAAAAATTAACCAACTTATGTGATATTCAGCCAAACTATTTCTATGAATCTCATAGAGTTAATAAGAAATATATAATCATGGCAACAGGGACTGCAGACTTACACTTTGTATTGTCGAGAAAATATCTCCACCTAACACAATGAAAGGAAGACAAATATGTCCAGCAAAAACATGTGCAAACATTCTGTCAATCAACAAAGTTGGAAAGGAAACTATAACACTACTAGTAACCATATAATATCAATATGTCTTATTTCATACCAGAATTTTGCGCAAGCAACTTAGTCATATAGCATTCAAATTAGAAGATATAAACAAAGCACTCCTGAAACTTTCCATTCATGTATCTTCCAATGGTAAGATTGTTAAGCTTCTGCTTGCGAACCACGGATTTGTTCGCCTTACTTCTAGTTTGTGTGGGAGAAAGCAACCACTAATCTTTGAGCAACTGAATTAGTTCATGCTAAGCTCTTGTAACATTGTCACCAAAACCTGGTAATCTAAAGTAGGCTGAGGATTGGCTGCAAAACCGCAAATCATGCAATTCATGTGTTCCCACATTTTCATGTTTCCTACAAGAATGTACATTTCCTCAAGGGACAATCATCTCTCAATAAAGAATTTGACCAGTCGGACGCCAAAGCAGTTAGAGTTATACCTATCCATGTCAAACTGCAGGCTCAATCTCCATGATGGAATCGCAAGCAGCTAAAGTGGATCCATCTATCGCTCAAGCCAAGAATATCAGAAACCTCAAATTTAGCATCATCCCCACACAATGGAATCACTGGACGATCTTTGCGGCACCTGAAGTGATCAATAGACCTGTAGAACTCCAACGGAGCATTGCTTTGCAGAAAAGCAGTGTTCAGCTTGAGCCTGAGGTCGCCACAAAGTGCAGTAAACATGTCCTACGAGTCTCTCGGCCGGCAATGACAAAAGCTAATCCTTCCAAAAAGAAAAAATCAACCACTACTACAGCCATCAACTATCATAGGGGAGGCTCTAGAGCTATTGTAAAAATGGCTTGTCCAACCGGTCCTCCTGTAAGAGTGGTTGGAGGGCAGTTGGTATTTTCAGCCGCCCTTACAAATACCATTTGTTGGGGAGTCTATATCTGTACTTTTAAGTTCATTTTGTTGTTTTTACTTGTGCCATCAGTACTTTAGACACGTTCTCGTTAAGCCCAAAATACTACCCTTTTTTCATCTTGGGAAAAATTAACCAACTTATGTGATATTCAGCCAAACTATTGCTATGAATCTCATAGAGTTAATAAGAAATATATAATCATAGCAACAGGGATTGCAGACTTACTTTGTATTGTTGACCAAATATGTCTAGGTAAGACAATGAAAGGAAGACAAATATATCCAGCAAAAACATATGCAAACATTCTGTCAATCAACAAAGTTGGAAAGGAAACTATAACACTACTAGTAACCATATAATATCAATATGTCCTTATTTCATACAAGAATTTTGCGCAAGCACCTTAATCATATAGCATTCAAACATAAAAGATATAAACAAAGCACTCCTAAAACTTTCCATTCATGTATCTTCCAATGGTAAGATTGTTAAGCTTCTACTTGTGAACCACGGATTTGTTCGCCTTACTTCTAGTTTGTGTGGGAGAAAGCAACCACTAATCTTTGAGCAACTGAATTGGTTCATGCTAAGCTCTTGTAACATTGTTGCCAAAACCTGGTAATATGAAGTAGGCTGAGGATTGGCTGCATAACCGCAAATCATGCAATTCATGTGTTCCCACATTTTCATGTTCCCAACAAGAATGTACATTTCCTCAAGGGACAATCCTCTCTCAATAAAAAATTTGACCAGTCGGACGCCAAAGCAGTTAGGGTTATACCTATCCATGTCAAACTGTAGGCTCAATCGCCATAGATTGAATCGCAAGCAGCTAAAGTGGATCCATCTATCGCTCAAGCTAAGAATATCAGAAACCTCGAATTTAGCATCATCCCCACACAATGGAACCATTGGACGATCTTTGCGGCACCTGAAGTGATCAATAGACCTGTAAAACTCCAATAGAGCATTGCTTTGCAGAAAAGCAGTGTTCAGCTTGAGCCTGAGGTCACCAAGAGCACGGCAACACTGGAGCAAGTTTCCTATTGCCACACCTGTATCCTTGCTCCAAGGATAGCATGGTGCGTCAATCTCAAGGTGCTCGATGCAAAACCTAATTGATTGGGCACTCTGGTTCTCACTTATTAGGAGGTGCCTGATTCTCCACCCCTCCAGGGCGGCAACATAATCAATCGGCCAATCGAGCTTCAGCTTTAGGACTTTCGTAGCGTTGAAATTCTTCAGAAAGCTCCAGAAGCTTCCACACGTCTCGATGTCACTACGGTAGCTGTCAAGGATGTGCAGATATGTTCTCCTGACATCTGGCAGTGGCGATCTCAGTGTGAACTGGTTAATCTTCACTCTGTATTTGAAGTGTTGTACCCTCGGCACGTCAAGCTCGATGGCTGGGCAGGAACAATCCAGTAGCACGAGGGTGGTGACGCCTGGGCAGCAGAAGCTTTGTGCCAAATCCCAACCTCCAGAATAATCACCACCGTACTTGTAGCGAACTGAGCTGAAACTGTTCGAGCTGCAAGGTGGCCAGCTGCGGTGAGGCAGCGACCATGTTCTGGAGGCAGCGACCATGACTTGGCCTCCCTAGAGGGCGCGAGCTAGACGATGTGCCACAGAAGGTCGTTAGGAAGCTGTGGCAGGCCTAGCATAACTTTCTGGGATTCGACCGAAACATTCCGAATCTCGTCAAAATTCGTCCATTTCGCTGTGGTCCGAAACGAATTTTTTGCTTCAAATTTTGAAAATTCGCCGAATTGAGTCCGAAATTCATCTGAATTTTCCCGAATTTCATCCATTTCGGTTGGGGCCGAATTATTTTGCAAAATGAATCCCAGAACCTTGCTCCACCGCCATCAGTTGACGGCGCTGCTGGCAGCGTGTCGCGGCTCTAAAAGTTATGCTAGGGCTTTTTTTTTTATAGTCCAACAAGGGCTTCACTTTTTATAGAGCGATAACAATTTTAGCTGGGCCTTAAAGTTCTAACGACCAATGGCCCAAATAGCATGGCTGCAGATAGTGAGAACGTCTGAAAGCATATAGTCCTCTCCAGGGTTTCTAAAAAAAAATAAAAAAGGTCCTCTCTAGAATTCGTACTGTACCAAAAATTTTATAAACAGCTAGCTAATTTTTGTAGCCTTATTACAAGTCCCTTTTACAAATACTTGCACGTGGAGTTTTATAAAAACGGTCCTCTCTTTAGCAGTGGACATTTATAAAAAGCTTTTTGCTAAAGAGGCAAGAGGTAATATAATGTTAGATGGTAATTTTTGGGATGAGTCTCAGAAAGTCTCCAATGATGGAAATAATGAGTTGATAGCTCCTTTTACTGAAAATGAGATCAGAGAAGCTGTTTTTAGCTGTTATCCAGAAGGGGCCCCTGGCCCTGATGGTCTCTCCTTCTTATTCTATCAGAAGTTCTGGAACATTGTTAAGAATGATGTAGTAGACTTATTTGAAGCCTTTTACAAAGGGGAGCTGGATATCTATAGACTTAATTTTGCTCTTATCACCTTGGTGCCTAAGGTTCATGATGCTTGTAATATGAAGCAATTTAGGCCCATCAGTATGTTGAATTGTAGTTTTAAAATGACCTCCAAATTGTTGACCCTTAGGTTAGGTAAAGTGGCAAAAAGATTGGTGGCGACTAATCAAAGTGCTTTTATCAAATGTAGATACATTATAGAAAGTGTGGTAGTAGCACATGAGATTGTTCATAGCTTAAGTAGGTCCAAGGAAAAGGGTATTATTTTGAAGTTAGATTACGAAAAAGCTTATGATAGAGTAAGTTGGGAGTTTTTGTTTGAAGTCCTTGAATCTAGAGGCTTTTCTGACACTTGGGTTTCTTGGATAAGAGCCCTGGTTGTGGGTGGCTCTCTAGGTGTTATAGTTAATGGTGAAGACAGTCCTTTCTTTAAGTCTGGTAAAGGCTTAAGACAAGGAGACCCCCTGTCCCTTCTCCTTTTTAATTTGGTAGGGGATGCTTTTTCTAGGATGTTAGAAAAAGCTGCAAGCTCAGGGTGTATTAGAGGAGTGCTAAATGATTTTAAGGAGAATGATATAATTTCTCTGCAATATGGCAAACCCTGTGTATGTGTCTAATCTGAAACAAGTTGTTATGTGGTATGAGCAAATCTCTGTTATGAGAGTGAATTTCCACAAAAGTGAGATTGTTTCCCTCAATATGGATGAAGCAGAGACTGAAACGGCTGCTGGTATTTTCAGTTACCCAGTATGCTCTTTTCCTTTTAGGTATCTAGAAATCCTTTACATTATTAGAAGTTAACTAGAGAGGATTTGCAACCTTTGGTAGATAAGTTGTTAAGTAGAATTGCAGGGTGGAGGGGCAAATTACTCTCTTTGGCAGCTAGAGCCTTGCTCATTAAGACTTGTCTAGCTAGTACTCCTATTTATCTTTTATCTTTCATTAAGTTTCCAAAGTGGGCTATTAAGATCCTTAATACTCAAATGAGTAACTATTTGTGGAATGATCAGGAGAATGCTCACAAGTATCATTTAGCTAATTGGGAGTCTATTTCTATGGCAAAGAAGTTTGGAGGGTTAGGCATTCCAAGTCTTAGAGACTTAAATATTTGTCTGATTGCCTCTTGGTTGAAGAGGTATGAGGGTGATAAGGAAAAGCTCTGGACAGAGCTTATTGATCATAAGTATAGGACTACAAATCTAAATATCTTACATACCAGAGCAGTCGATGCTTCCCCTTTCTTTAAGGGATTTATGTGGGCCACTAGGGCAGCTAGGCTTGGATATTAGTGGGTAATTGGTAATGGCAGAAAGGTCAAATTTTGGGAAGATATTTGGCTTGGTGATTCTTGTTTGGCTATTCAGTATTGGAAACTCTATAGGTATGTCAATGAGAAAAATAAATCTGTAGCTGATCTTTGGGATGGGAGTAACCTTAGATGTACATTCAGTAGAATGGGTGATGATAATATGATGGTGTTGTGGGATGAGGTATGTCAGCTAGCTAGAACTATTTCCTTCTCTGAGGAAGAGGACTCTTTGGTGTGGCAATTTAATTCTAGTGGAAAATATTCCGTCCAGTCTCTTTATAAAATAGTTAATTTTAGAGGTATCAAACCTGTCCTAGTTCCGGCTCTGTGGAAAATTAAGATCCCTCCCAGGGTTCATTATTTCTTATGGCTGTTGAGCAAGAATAAGCTACTCACCAGAGATAACTTAGGTAAAAGAAGAGAGGTTAAAGATCCTACCTGTTTGTTTTGTGCAGAATCTGAAACAGTGCATCATCTGTTTTTTGAGTGTGCAGTAGTGCAGCGTTTGTGGAGTGTTTTGTCGAAAATGTTAGATGTGCAGTTAGGTGTCCCTTTAGATATTGTTGGTAGATTCTGGTTGAGTAACAAAAGAAACTGTTTAGTTAATATTGTTTCCTCTGCGGCTTTGTGGTGTATTTGAAAACTTAGAAATAGTTTGCATTTTCAGAGATTACAATGGGAGAGTATGGCTATACTCTTCCACCAGGTGGCCAATACCCTACAGAAGTGGGCAATTCTCTGCCTAGTGGAATCGAGGGATTCCCTGCTCAAGATGGTGAAACTGATCAAGCTGGAAGCTGCTCAAGTGCTGTGGTTAAGATGGAGATGAAAGAAGACCCAGAGCGTTTTGCCTGGCAAAGTGCGTGGGGGCTGGATCTGCTCCCAGAGGTTCAACCGTAGCGGCTCGGTTGATCTACTGTTCCTGCTGCAATTCTGAAAAACTGTTCCCAGTAGTGGTTTCTGCTGGAATATAATAAGGATAGTGGTGTCTGCTTAGCTTCGCTTTGGGAGTTCTAGAGTTGGTTCCGTCTGGATGTTCTGTTAGCTTTTGGTTGGAACTTTAACTGCTCAGATGGCTCATACCCATCTGTCTACGCTTGTAAACGTTCCATGGTCTATTGGCCTTGGTTAACAGACTGGGGCAATGCCCTATAATTCTAAAAAAAAAAATACTTTCACGTGTTTTTGTGACTTTTTTCCACAAAGGCACATCTGAATTTTATTATCTGATAGCAACGAAAACGAATTTACAAGAGTTTGAATAAGCAAAACATAAAACAAGATTGTTAGAGCAACTCAAACGGTTTTGCATATTTTATTTGGCAAAATTAGGAGTTTGCCAAGTCCCAAATGAATATGGCAAAGGTAAAAAAAGTCAATCTCCAACGGTTTCACATTATTCAATTAATAAAAACAAAAGGCCCGCTAAGCGAATGAAGAGCCCCGTTAAGCGAACGAAGAGCCCGCTAAGCACGAGAAAACTATGATGCCAAGCGCGAACCTCGCGCGCATATATGCGAGTCCATCTCCGGATTTTGTCAAGTTAATAAAAATGCAAAGCCCATTTGCCAAACCGTTGCATAGGAGATTTTTAGACTTTTTTATAAAAACAAGAATGCAAAGCCCATTTATAAAACCGTTAGAGTTGCTCTTACCGGCAAGAAGACTGTTTGGGTCAGGGCACGCCACTAAGTATCTGCGCCCACCACGGTGCCGTTGCCGGTCAGAAAGTCGCAAGAACTTATTCCTATGTAGTACCTTTTAGTGCTGCCGCTTTCTGTTGCAAGGTTAACTTAGTTCGGTCTTAGTGTGCCGCTTGTATTCTAGGTCAACTGGCATTTACCTATGTAACAACTCCTTTTCCTACTTAATGATATACATGCATTGCATGGTCATGAAAAAAACGAGGTTGTTTTTGTGATTTCTGGTATCCATATTGTGATTCCGATATGTTTCCAGTGACGTGCGTCCGAGTTATGGGCCGAACCAAAAGCATGATATTGGAGATAACTGGGATTTTGCCATTATCAAATTGGACTCCGTCTGTTTGCCATCCCGCACAAGGGAATCGCCAAAATGCCATTATAAGCACACCTGTTTAAATGCCATTCTCCTCATTTCTTGCAAAATTTAATCATCGTATAATTCCACCCATATAAAACGAGGCGGATCTAGTGACCTCGCCTCGTCGGCACTTAGCAAGAATTCCATCTAGCCTCGTCAGCACCAGACGTGTAGAAAATCCACCGCATTAGCAGTATAAGTATTTGCTTGGACAATGCTTTCTCATGAGATCAAATCGACAGCCTCCAAGTGTCGGTATATTATAGCAAAAACAAGGCACTTCCATCTCGTGACCAGCATATCCCAAAATAAAACTTCCACAAAATACTTGGGAAGCCTTCCGGCGTCGCTCATATCTTCATGCGTTACATCGAATCCGGTTGCAACGGCTTTTTACTTGTATGGGGAACATCGGCCAATACGACCTCTCCATCATGATAGCAACAATGGAGTAGATAACTAGCTCTGGCCAATACGGCCTCTTCGGCAAATGCCAACTTGATTAGGCCAATACGACCTTTTCGTCATCGTGAAACAACTAATTCCATCAGGCCAATACGACCTCTTGAAACGGTTTGATGCCCAATACGGCCTGTCTGCCATCGTAGAAAATCATCGCAACGAGTGGGGGGTTCCCGTCTCACAACGTGGCCTTGTTTTCTTGTCATCGCGATGAGTGGGGTTTTCCCATCTCGTGCGTGCAACAAGTGGGGCTCTTCCATCTCGCGCAGCCTTCATGACGATGAGCGGGGTTTTCCCGTGTCTTGCGTGCTTCTTGCGCATTGCATGGAGCAGATTGATCATCAGCAACTCGACAACGACCTTGCGTGGCAAGGGTTCTGACGTTGTCAAGCTGCTGGCCTTCTTCTCATGATGCAAAAAAAAATTATAGTATTGTTGATACATCTAACCGCTCACCAGGAAGCACAACAGCCGGCGTGGACGACATGATCGCAAAGCAAGACAGGAGCACAGCAGCACGGCTTGCTTGGCTTCTCGGCGAGTTGGGTAACAAGGGCGGGCGTAAGTGTCTTGCTTGCTTGGCTTCTTGGCGACTTGCTTGCTTGGTGCATGTATGGAACTGAAGAAGACCCCTTTCTGTTGGCCAGGGTGCCGGATTATATAGAGGCAGGAGACACGTACGGCGTTTGCCCCTCACCCATGTAAACGAGTTTATAGATCAGATCGAAGACAAAGATTTCTCTCCAATCAGCGGCCCGTGCGTCTCTCCCTCTCTCTCTCTCTCTATATATATATGTATGTATGTATATATATATATATACATACATACATATATATATATAAACGTCGGACTCTCTAACAGACATGGGTTTACATATACCTGCATATACATGTATACACGTCGGACTCTCCAAACAAAACTCATTCATTATCAGTAAATTAAGCCCCATATTGAAGATGCATGGCCCACATGTCATAGGCTTTTCCATAATAAATTTATGATCTTGATATATCACGTGCTGAACAAATATATTTCCATATTGATCTTAAACTCCTATAAAGCTAATGTCCAGTAGCTTATTTCTCTAGCTCATCCTTATGCCAAGTCATCATCCATTTGCTTCAAACCAACAAAAAGCACTTTGCCTTAAATTAGTATAAAGTACATACTAATTAAGAACTACTCCAACGTTGCCACCCACTCAAATGTTGTCATTCACAAGCAATTAATGAAAGACCACTATATGCTTGAAACATTATCACGTACTCCTCCCAAGCAATTAAGAAACAGCCAGATCTCTGTCATACTCACGGTTGTTATTACAATCCAGTATATCAAATTTCAATAGATGGATGCTTGAGTACCTATTTGTATCGAATTGAAAGATTAGTCTATTGTTTTTCATAGGGTCGAAGTAGCCTATTCCGCAGCAACGCGCGGGGTATTACCTAGTTTTTATCACACAAGATTATTTTCTCACTTTTGCTATTAAGCAGTCATCTAAAATCAGGCTAGTTTCAGGCGACCGTGGCAACACTGCGCTTCAAGCCTTCAACCATTATAAAGTGGTAAAAAACAAAGCCTTCAACTATTATTTGCGGATCCACTAACGCGTAAGCTGATGCATGCACGGGTTAGGCGGCCTGCGACCTGTACTGCGACATGATGTAGCGGCAGTGGACACGCATGCGGATTGGATAGCCTAGCTGTTAGACTGTTAGATCTTAATCTAATGGAAAAAAATGGAAAAAAAAAGTTATATTCCAGGCAGTTGGAATATAGCGAATCCCTTATTTTCTATTATAAAAATAATCATCAAACAGTCTCAAACTTTTTTTTAGGCTTGCACTTGACCTGTGTGAGGTAACCACTAAGTTTGGGATTTTTCGGAGATAGTTTGGTACTTTCTAAGGTTTAATTGAATTTTCGTGCGACCTCATCGAGTAATTATAGTTTGAACTAAATTCACCCTCAAGAAGATCCGGAATGGTGCCAAACTTTTTCAAATGGTCTCAAGTGCCCTAGGAGACAAATTTTTGTGGAGGTCGATGCAAAATTCTAGTGTTTTCAATCTGTAATTCACCATATTTTGTCTCATTTGGCATAGAGAAAATTACAACAATACAAATAATTATAAGAAAAACCTAATATCTCGTGTTAGACCATAATTTGGGTGTAAATGACTGCCAAAATAATTTTAAGCAAATTCAACATAGGCGGAGTCTACATGCTTCACAAAGGTATATATGAAGCTTTCATCGAACCATGACTATACACTTAGGTTCTCAGAGATTCTATAGTTCATATGCATTTTGGTGTCGTATTGATCTCAAACTTTTTCTCTGGACTGCACATGCCACATATGAAGCAGGCACTAAGTTGCACATGCCCCATATGAAGCAGGCACTAAGTTTGAGATTTTTCTGAATTAGTTTGCTACTTTTTGTAGTTTAGTTGAATATCCACGGGATTTCACCAGGTAATTATAGTTTGAACTGAGTGCATCCTCGAAAAGATCCAGAATGGTGCAAAGTTTTGCCAAATGGTCTCATATGTCCTAGGGATCATAATTTTATGGACGTAGAAAAAAAAAATCTATGGGGTCCAAGATGTAATTCAACCACATTTGTCTCATTCAGCATAGAGAATAATATAACAATTAAATAAATAATTGGAAAAACTTAATTTCTTGTGTGGGGCCTTAGTTTTGGTATACATGCTTGCAAAAAAATTGAAGCCAATTTGATGTAGGAATACACTATTTTTTATTTATTCAATTCATGGAAGTTAATAAATATAGCAACTGCCGGTTTGCTATTTAAAAGTGACACACTGATTGTAGAAAAAAAATAAAAAAATTGCTTGGCCTAGGACTCGAGTTCTGGTCAGGGGGGAGAGTCAGGTCGGGGGGGGGGGGGGGGAGTTTAGATTTTTATTTGCAAGCAATAATATTTAGGATTAGATTTTTATTTTATTTATAATATTTACTGTCAATTTTTTTCAAAATTAAAGGAAAAATGAAATAGCTCTGGCCCTCATGAGATTCAAACGCGGGTCTCTGCGGTCAGAGATCATATAAGGTACCAATGTGCTAGGATAGTATTAGTAGTAGGGTCAGTATTTTATTTTATTTGTTTAGTTAGTCGTTCATATTTTGGAAATAAAAGTAAAATGAAAAAATTTGGCTAGCCCAGGAGTCGAGCGCGGGTTTTGGGGGACAGAGTGGACGGCATTAACTGCTGCGCTAAAGGAGTTCAGAAAGAAATCGAAAATTTATTTATTTAAACAATGCAAGCCACCCCTCATCACTGCCGATGCCGGCCTTCCACCGGTAGTGGTGTGGCCTCATCACTGCCGGTTCAAGGCTAGCACCGGTAGTAATGTAGGATGGAGAACATAAGCAGACGGCGCGGGGAAGTGAAAATTTCACTCTAATTTGAACCCTGTGCCCTCTCCTCGCCACGCACCGCCGCCGCTGGAGCCCGCCGCCGCGCCGACGAGCCCCGCCGCCGCCCGCAGAGCCAGCGAGGAAGCCGCGCGGCACCGACGAGCACCACTCTCCGCCACGCCATGGGAGCTCATGCGCCACCGCCACCACGCGCACCGGGCGTTCCTCGACGACGATGAAGTCCGCGCCACCATCCGCTGCCGCCATCTCCATCGGCGCCCTTTCTTCATCTTCTTGAACGTGAAGCCCCTTCTTCCCCGCCCCATACCTGCTCAACAGAATGCCGCTGTGCTATGGATTCTCATTTCTTTGACAGAATGCTGCCTGTGTTGAGATGTATAAATATTCATTCATCGTCCATATGTTTAGCAATTTTTAGTTTATGGTTATTGTGCTCTAAACAAGTGTTTCATTTTAAGGCTATGTATATCTAGTACTCCGTAAGAGCGACCAATTTTGTTATTGATCTTTAGTCCTAACTTGAGCGGAAATGTACATGCTGTAGATTACCTTTTTCATGAACTCAGTAGGCAATTTTATACCAGTTGCTAATATCGTGTATTTTACACATGGTATCTTGTTTCCTGCTTGTATTTTCATCTTTGATTTGCTCTGAATCCACTAAACTCCGATACTTGTTGCTGAGAAGCATGCAGTAACTTTCTTTGCAGTAGAATATCATGTGCCGTTCACATAGAAGAATTTGCATCACTAAATTTAGTTTCTAGACAGACAGTGTTTCAGCTTTAGTGAGAGAAGAGATGGCTGGACGTGGTCTCCCTCCACCAGAAGTCTTGGGTTTTAGCGGCTATGTGGATTTGAGGGGTTTCGATCCAGTGTGACCGAGGATTGTACCAAGGAATCATCCATCCATAGTAAGCAACTCTATATGTTCCTAATAAATTAATATATTTCTTATCTGTGTAGTTGATATATGATTATTTTTTATCAATAGTTCATATGTGATTCTTATATGTGTTGTAGGTAATTGACCTAGTCATTTGGTTCAAAGATACACTGTCCTATATCGGGGTTGAGGAAGTGGATGCTTAGACCTACAATGTAGATGACGGTCCATGACCCCAATGTCGAATTTGTTTTTCCAATGCTCGCAACAGTGGTCGTGGTCGCCTTGTTGTACAAATCTCAGTGGTGGGAGTAAAGGCACTAGAGCGAGTTGTTGCAGAAAAATATGTTGTGCAAGCATGTGCAACTAGGCTCTCGATGATTGGGATCACTCTGCCAACTCTATCCTCCTTGAAAATACAAGCTATAGATCTCAACCTGCATCATGATGTTATGAGCTTGTGTGCACACATGGCTCAGAACAACAAAAATAATGTGGTGAAGTTTAAGTCAAACTCATAGCTTCTATCTAGATTTGTTGTTATATGTTATAAAGCTTGCTTCTGATAACCCTATTTTCTACCAAATACTTAAAGGCACAGGAGTATGACGTGACCTATGCATGGTGCAGTTTTGAAGCCATTCTAAACCAAACAATACATAGATTGAGTTATAAGTGGAGATATGCTCACGAAGGCCAAATATTGACTACAGAAGGATTTCAGGCAAAGATCCTTGGGACTAAGAGGGGAGCCCCACCGACTGCTCGACCAACGTTAAACGTTGTAGGTAGACCCTACCGTCGTATTTGCAAGGCAAAAGAGAGTGCACTCTTTACTACGTTGGACATCATCGATGACATTATTGCATCCATCGGTGACCTACACTTCACCGAATATAAAGTCCAAGAAAGCCAAATCTATCACTGAACTTTAGCGAGTACTTGGACCTGTGTGTAATTGAACTTGGGGCTAGACATCTAGCTTGTTTATTGTAATGACTTGTTTTAAATTATTATTTTCGTTTATATGAACTTGATGAATGGATGGATGATCATTGTAATATATAAGCTCTGAATTAATTTCTCTTAATATGCTTGTACAATGCTCAATGCAATGAGACTGTAAAAGAAAAGAAAAGAAAAAAGAACAAAATATATTATAAAACAAAAACCAAAATAACAAAATACATACGTGACATCACTACTGGCTAGCACAAACCAGCAGTGATGATAAAAGACTAACACTACCAGCTTGGCCATCAAGGCGATAGTGTTGGCTCCAGCAGTGATGTGAGTTTGCTTCTCAAACTGACAGTGTTTGCTTCTCAAACCGGCAGTGTTTGCTTTGTAAACCGGCAGTGTTGATGGACTATCACTGCTAGTGGGTAAGAGTGGGCAGTGATGTGAACCCCACATCACTGCCGGTATGTCACTACTGGTTCAAAACCCGACAGTAATAGGGGTTTGGAACCTGCAGTGATGTGATTGACTACAGTAGTGAAATTTTGTGAAAGATGGGGTTTTGTGGAGGTCAATCACTTGTGTGGTTCAGATGTGTGGTTCAAATGTCTGTTAGATGTTTCTACTAGGTAGATGGGTTGGCACATTATGATCTTTGTTGGTTGAGATGTCGTTTCCTATCATATCATACTTGTTGGACAACTACATAACAACACGGGTAAATTTTTTTCCACTTTAAGATAGTCCTTTGTCTGCACATCGGTGTGATGGTTCTCTAAATTACTTTATTGGTAATTTGTACAGTAATGTATTTTGTCTTTAGATTAGTGTGTGCCTACTGAAATTTTTTTCAGCCCAAGTTTAACAAGGTCAAATACCTCCTCTGGAAACATCTTTTAATTCTGCAACTGATCTCAGCAAGGGGAAAATAAAACTTTCAAAGAATGTTGCCATATCTCAATGATGGTTACATACAAGTTAACAGCATTGAGACTAAACTACTATGTTGACTGTTGAGTTGTGTGAGCCACAATGTCAGATATTTACATTTTGGATGCTTGTAAATTGTAATAAATTAGCTTTTTGCTATTCTTTCCGGTGTCATTCAGCGTCGGAATCTGAGGTCGCCACTCCTGCCGCTGAGGTCTTCGTCAGTCCCTTTGTCAAATCATCATCGGGCACTCAACAGGTATGCCCACATCTTCGATGTGAATTTGTATTCGGATCTGATCCAATTACATTGTACCTGCGGTTCTTTGTGCTTTGATCTGAATATTATCTCTTTACAGCACAAAAACTAAGAGTATGGAATAAGAGTAGGATTGGGTACGAGAGTACATTTTGCAATGGAAATGCAGGACCTTTTCCACTCAGTTAAAATGGGTGTGTTGGCTACATGGTAAGCCATCATTTCTTGGTTGCTAACAGGGGCAACTTATAAGTTCCCATGATTGTGCAAGGAGAATAGCCTCACCGCTATTATATGCACTTGAATCTCCTTTGTTACAGCAGTGAATGCCAATAATTATAATGAAAGAAGCTCATGGTTCAGATTCTATTAGTATTATTTTTTTGGTCCATTTAGGTTTCCTTTTTGTCTAATTATCATGCTTCTCTAACTTAATTTACCCTTCAACACTTTTTACCTGTGTTTGTAATCTTTGCCTTTTCAGTAATTCAAAAGAGAAACAGGGTTCACAGCAAAATTTCCACTGAAAGAAACTGTGTGCAAGATTGAAGAAGTTGCAAAACCTTTAGGATCTGGTGTTCAGAACAAAAATCATAAGGTTCCACCCTGAAACTATGTAGCAATTGATTCTTTTGGTATTTTCCTGAAATCCTTACTTCTCCAAAAGTACAGAAGCACTTGAAAAAAAATATCTTCCTGTGATGTTCTGAAGTTTTTCTTTTATTGTGCAACCAGTTCAGGGTTGACAAGATAAAAGAAGATAGACAAGGAATTCTTGGTGTTGCTACCAAGTTGATAAAACATCATGAACTGCAAATAATCTAAGCAAACTTCTTGTACCTAATAATTGTTATGTGTTCTTATTCAGATATTGCAAGTTGAACCCTCTCTTCATGTGGTACAACTCCAGAAAACAAAAAGGTGGTACTCTGGAACTTCAAAAGGTTGTCATCTATACTATACAAGAATAGATAGGTCCGGGTGATAGGCTGAGAAAACTTGCCCAACAGTGAACTTGCTGCTGCAATGAGGTTGGTCCCCTGTGGAAAGGAACAAAAAAAGATCTGGAGTAGTACCTATCTAATCTCTTGGTCATCTCTTTCATGTTCCCTTTGTCTGATTTCAAAGTTTGGTCCACCTTTCTTTGACAGTGGAATTTCTTTCAGTACATAATATTTGGTTGCTTGAAATACATTAGTTTCTATGATGTCCTAAACAGTTTCCTTGCGACTGGCAAATTTTTCCTTGCAGTGGCCTTCCCTGTTGCTCCCTTTTGTTTGTTAGATATCAAACTTAGTCTTGGATGGTCATGATGATTGATCACCGAGTGACTCATGAGGGAATGCCTAAAGAGCTGTTGTTGCAAAACTTTTGACCACACAAATGTTTGCACTCAATGGAAAGCATGGTACACACGATATTCCTTTAATATGTGTTAACTAAAAAATACATATGGTCATTTGGATTTTGAAATCCATAGTAACGCACGGGCATGAACCTAGACAACTAATAAGAGAATACTCTATTCATTTCATTCGTGCTTATAATAGGGTCTGACAACAACCGAACAAACTGTATTATATCTTTTTGTTGGAATGGACCAATGTTGGTGTTTCTTAGTGTAATGCAGCAAAGTCCGCAAGCGCACGGAAGTACCATTGTAGTACTTCACCCGGAAGTATTTAAGGTATCGTATTTTTCACAAGGAACGGAGTGTAAGAAGTCTCTTATCTAGTTCTCCCAGAGAGATGAGATGAAGAGTAGCTTGGGTAGTGAAGTTTTCTAAGGGTAGATCCTAAGTGAAGATAGCTTTGCCACTATAGACATACTTTGGGCATCGGCTTACACCTGGTCTGCCAGGTACCTCCGGCTTACAGCTCAATGTCAAACCCAAACATGGGGGATACAAGGGATGGACAGGGCTGTCACCACCTACCGTCTATCCTCAACCATGGGGAACGAGGCAAACGAAAGGTAGCCTTGAGCCAAGACACCACGTCTAAGCTCGCAACTACTACTCTAGCATGAATCAAGGGTTGCCTAACTAGGAGGGCCCTTCCACTAGAGCATTAGCCGTAAGGACGAACGACGATCCCGCAGGAATAAAGTAGACTAAGGTAACTTTACTCAAGAACTTAATATGAAGGATAAACATGAACTTCTTACTCCAAGTAGCAAGATGCCCGCAGAGGTACAAGCGTGGAGGGAGCCGACAAGTTCGGCACTCCTCCACTTGGAAGGTGATGCTCCCGGGAACTTCTGAAGAATGTTCCGCTAGCTTGCTCCTCTCTCACTCCCTATATTAGTCTAGCTAGAAGCTAGTGGAAATGTGGCTTGCTTTCTTCTCTTCTCTCTTGTGTATGCTAAATAGAATGGTGTGAATGAGAGGGGGAGAGGTCCTCTATTTATAGGTGGAGAGGAGGGGTGTATTCCATGGAATATTCCTTGATTCCCCTCATTACACCCCTAAACTGACCTCCAACGTCGGTTCTAGGTACATTGAACCTGGACACAGCATGAAACCTCATTTGGCACGTCGGCATGGGCCTCCTAGAAAAATTGGGCCTGAACGGGAACAGGGTAGGGGCGGCCGAAATTAGAGGTCGGCCGACACCCTTTTGTGGCTGAATTGGCCCAAATTTGGTGGACACGCTCCTTTTGGCATCCTAAGTTGGCCCATGCTGTGGATTCGCGGAGATGGGCTAATTTGGTGTGAGTCCTAGTTCAACCTCCTTTCATCTGGGCCCTATTCATCTAGCGATTGGGCCTCTTTTATTTTTTTCTTTGTTTTGCTTCGAATATTTCCTAATTTAGTGTGTTTTTATATAACTCCTGCAAAACAAGTGAACTCACCAAAACTATGGAAATGGTTAGCTCAAAACCCCTATCGGTGTTATTTTTGGTGATTTCTAAACTAATGTTGGCAGTATAAAATATGAGTTAAGGACCGCCAACAAGCTTCCCCACACTTAGTCCTTTGCTCGTCCTCGAGTAAAACTATGAAGGACTAAGGTGGTTCATTCTCCCAGATGTTAACCTGCATACAGGTTATTCCAAGCTTCACCTGAACATGTGAGCATTCAAAGTGTATACCAAATTATTTTGGGTAATCGAATAATGGAATAGCTTGGATTCAAGTCATCTTACTCTATTCATGCTCAAAAACTTGGGATTTTAGTTTTGATAAAGAAAAGATAGCTTTGCTCCTCAAATGATTCGCTTAATCGCTCAATGTGTATGATTACCTTCACCAAAGGCTTTGTGATATTTGCCATCTTTTCATAACCTACTTCTAAGGCTTTGAGTGGAGCTTTGGGTAGGTATGAAGGTGGGCATACTTGCATCATATATATTGTTGAGTCAAAAACCGAACCACCAGAAGATACAAGTCATACACTTTGATTGAGATGTGCAAGTGTGTGGAATGGAAGATGTTTCCTAATTCTAAGTATTTTTGGTACTCCATGTATCATGACTCTTTATTGGTGGATGGATATATTTTTTAGAGAGTATGGGCTATAAAGGGATCTCATTTTTTTCTTTGAACAGGGATTTTTTTAAGCCTGTTTATTTATCAGACATTTGTTCATCTCTCTTTTTTTCTCTCATGCCCCTTGGCATGGACTTTTCTCTTTTTTTTATTTTCTTCTTTTTCTTTTTTTATTAGCATAGTATATATCTCTCTTTTGGTAAGTGGAAAACTTTGGTGAGAGAGATGTCATGATAGAGTGCAAGGAGTAATTATGCAGTGGATGATGAATGCACAACTCTCAGGGTAAGAGTTGGCATTTTTGGTGGATGAAGGGGTGCATGTTTGTGCGCAACTCTCAGGGTAAGAGTCGGCATTTTATATGTGGGTGTACGTGAATCTCAATCATGGGTACATAACCATAATCTCACATGGGTTACAAACAATTTGACCCAATTCAATGATCAAACAAGTAGCATATGATAAGGGGTTTTGTATAAATGAATCATGTCATATGACCTTGGTAGGTATTTCATAATCATTTAGGAGCATGTATTGCATTTTGACTTTGTAAAAGAAATCCCAGGTTCATCGCAAGAGAAAGCAAGTTTCATATCATCCTACTATATCACATCATACAATTACTTAGAGTAAAATGGGATCCCTATTAACAAGTTGCTCACAAGAAAGAGGAATTTTGGCGAGGAATAAAGAGTATGCAAGTTTTAAACAATTGGTAGAATAGGTTTGGAGAGCCACATTTTTAGTTTGGATTCATTTTATTTTAATTCTACTAGATAAATAGGGAGTGAGTAAAAGTGCACAAACAAAAATTGACCGTGTTGAACAGTTGTGCATGTTTTCCTGGAAGTGAGTGTGGCACCTCCCCATACTTGTTTTTGTACCTGTCCTTTTTATTTTGCAGAAAGAGAAAGAATACAAAAACAAGTGTAGGAATTCTAGCAATATGATATAATATTTTATTCAAATTGTGATGTAATTGTTTTGATTTTTTATATTTGTTAAAGTCAATTAATTTTATTACATCTATTATTTCTTTAGAATTATATGAAAGATCAAATAAAACTTTTAAATGTTGACCGTTTACCTTGAAAGTATTACCTTCGTCATCTTGAATTGAGATGGCGCCATGCGATGATGTGCTAATGACGGTGTACCGTCCTTTGCATTTGCTCCGAAGTTTTCCTTCACCGAAGAGTTTGACTTTGGAGTTGAATAGAAGAACTTTGTCTCCTTCTTTGAACTCTTTTTGCTTGATCCGGTGATCGTGCCATCTTTTGGTTCTTTCCTTGTAAAGCTTGGTACTATGGTAAGTCTTCTCTCTCCATTCTTCTAGCTTAGAAATTTGCCTTTGTCGATGTCTTCTAGCTAATATTTTGTCCATATTCCATCTTTTTATCACCCAATGAGCTCTATGTTCTAGCTCGACCGGTATGGTGACATGCTGATGGGGGTCTTGTAAGCTGTCCTGTATGCCCAAAGTGCATTAGGTAGCTTGTCTCTCCAGCCTTTCCCCATCTCATTGACCATTTTCTGCACGATGTTCTTGATCTGCTTGTTCAAAGTTTATACTTGACCACTTGTTTGAGGATGGTAGGGAGTGGCTATGTTGTGCTTTGCTCCAAGCTCTTTCAAAAAGTTTCGGAAGGTCTTATCAATGAAATGAGACCCTCCATCACTTATGACCATTTTAGGTGTTTCGAAGTGTGGGAAGATCACTTCATGAAACATCCTTTTTGAGTGCTTGGCATCCGCAGCTCTGCATGGTAAGGCCTCCACCCATTTGGATACATAATCAATGGTGACTAGGATGTACTTGCTGTCATGTGACTTTGGGAATGGTCCCATAAAGTCAATTCCCCAGACGTCAAATATCTCGATTTGAAGGTTGTAGTTTAGAGGCATTGCATTGCGAGCAGTGATGCTGCCTTGTAGTTGACATTTTTCGACACCTTCTGATGAACTCTTTGGTGTCTTCATACATCATCAGCCAGAAGAATCCACACTGCCAGATTTTGGCTTGTGTTACGGTGCTGCATGGCATTTTTCTATGATTTGCTTCCCTTCTACCGTTGGTAGGCACCTCCCCAGCAGTCCATCAGAACACACCCTGTACAGGTATGGGTCATCCCAAAGTTGACTTCTGCTCTCAGCTTGAAGCTTCTTTCTACTTTCCTTGGGTGGTACATATCCTGCAACCATGTAGTTTACAATGTTCACGTACCAGGGGCTGAAATCCGTCACCTTTAGCAGCATGTTGTCATGTAGGAAGTCTTTTATTGGTATCTCCTGCAGGTTAGTGACTTGCATACACGACAAATGATCTGTAACAAAATTTTCTATTTCTTTTCTATCTTTTATTTTAAGGTCAAATTCTTGGAGTAGAAGAATCCATCTTATTAATCTATGTTTAGCATCTTTCTTAGAGAGCAAGTATTTGAGTGTAGCATGATCGGAGTAAATAATAACTTTTGTTCCTTCTAAGTAAGATCTAAACTTCTCGATAGCAAAAACAACTGCCAAGAGCTCTTTTTCTGAGGTAGAGTAGTTAAGTTGTGCTTCAGTCAGTATTTTGCTAGCATAAGAGATTGTGTGATGCTTCTTGTCTTTGGTTTGGACAAGGGTCACTCCAACAGTGCAATCACTAGCATTACATAAGATCTCAAAGGGCAGCGACCAATCAGGTGGTTGGATGATTGGCACTAAGATGAGTGCTTTCTTAAGAGTGTGGAAAGCATTTAAGCACTAATCTGTGAACTTGAAACATACATCCTTAGCTAACAGGTTCATGAGGGGTCTAGAGATTTGTGAAAAATCTTTGATGAAGCATCTATAGAGCCCTGCATGACCTAAGAAGCTACGAATTCCTTTCACATTAACAGGGGGTGGTAGTTGCTCGATAACATCAATCTTGGCTTTATCTACCTCAATCCCCCTCTCGGACACAAGGTGTCCAAGGACAATGCCCTCACGAACCATAAAATGGCACTTTTCCCAATTAAGTACCAGGTCCTTCTCTTGGCATCGTTGCAAGACTTTTTCTAAATTCTTGAGACAATGGTCAAAAATTTTCCCATAGACTGAGAAAATCATCCATGAAAACTTCCATGATTTCTTCAATCATGTCTGAGAAAATGGACATCATGCACTGTTGGAATGAAGCGGGTGCATTACACAACCCGAACGACATCCTACAATAAGCGTATGTTCCATATGGGCATGTAAAGGTCGTCTTGCTTTGATCATTGGGGTGGATTTGAATTTGATGATAGCCTGAATACCTATCAAGGAAACAAAAGAAAGAATGTTTTGCCAACTGCTCTAACATCTCATCAATGAAAGGCAGTGGGAAGTGGTCTTTCTTTGTGGCCGATTTGAGTTTTTGGTAATCTATGCACATTCTCCACCCTGTGACGGTTCGTTGTGGGATTAATTCCTTTTTGTTGTTTTCAACGACCGTGGACGGGACTAACCCAGTCGCTATGTGGTACGGGATAAATAATCCTAGCATGAAGAAGTTTGAGGACTTCCTTCTTCATGACTTCCTGCATCGCATTATTGAGCCTTCGCTGAGGCTCTTGAGTTGGTGTACTCAAAGGATCAATTGGAATGCGATGGGTTCAGAGTGTTGGGCTTATCCTCTTGAGATCTTCTAGGGAATAGCCAAAGACAGACCTATGCTTCTCTAGAATGGTGATGAGTTTAGATGTCTCCTCATCATTAAGCTTATAACTAATGATAATAGGAGTTTGTGTGTTGTCATTCAAGAAAGCATAATGTAGGCCAGCGGGTAGGGGCTTAAGCTCAACTGGAGGTTGTATCGGCACTTCCTCTTTAGGAAGGTCAAAGGTCTCTCCTAAGTCGTCCTCTTCTTCTATGAAGAGCTCAGCTTCTTTTTCTAAGGACAACTCAGGTGAGTCAAAGGATATAACCAACATGACTTTCGCGGGCAGGTTAGGATAGGGGAGAGGGTCTGCCACTGAGTTTTTAGCTTGAGTGACTTGGATGGGAAAGATTTCCCTCCCCAACTTTATGTCCAAATCCCCTGTTTTTGGTGGGTCAAAGAAAAAATTTTCTAGGGGATGCCCTATCATGATGTCGAAGTCCTAGATGTCAAAGACATGGAAGTCCAGGGCCATAATGACATCATGATGACATACTGTTGTACTATGTAGAATTCTACATCCTTTCAAGCTAGAATGTGGGCCAATTCTAAGAGATTTGTTTGTTGGAGCAAGGGGTTCTTTGCCAAAATAGGCACACACAAAAGATGCGGACATGATGTTTGCTCCAATAGTTGGATTGTATAGTACATCCAGCAAATCATCATGAGTTTTGCATTGAATGGTTAGAGAAGGGGCTTGAATCTGAATTTCTTCAGAAGAAAGCTCTGCCTCTTCTATCCATTCTCTCCTCATGATAGCAGTCAACTCCCTGATGGAATCCCTAAGGAATTCTTTGTCTAGTGGATCACAAGGAGTGACAGGGATTGGTGGTCTCTTTTGGTGTGGGTACTTCAAGGTGTTACTGAAATCCTCATGGAACTCATCCTCGAAAGAATGAAATTCCAAAGGTTGAAAACCGTCCTTCGGAGTTTCTGGTTTGGGTGAGGGTCTCTGGATGGGAGGTGATGGTTCAGCCTCGGCCAAAGGGACTTCCTCATGGTTCAGCTTAGGCTCCACATGGAGGGGTTCTAGCGGAGGAGTGTTCTCTAGAATGTGATCTAAAAGGGCTTCTCCTTCTGCTATGGTTTTATGTGAAAACGAACCTCCAGTGGCAATGTCAAGCTATAGGGCAGATTCCTTGCTAAGACCTAACTGAAAGTGTTATAAAAGCACATGGTCTAGTAAAGACAAGTTTGGGCCAGAACATGACAAGATTGAAAATCTATCCCAAGCTGCACCTATTGTTTCCTTCTCTTTTTATTGGAAGTTCAGAATCTCTTATCGTAGGGAAGTGATTCTAGATATAGGGAAGAATGCGAAACAAAATCTATTCCTTAGTTCTTCCCAATCTCCGTTTACCTTCCCAACATTGTGGGTGTACCATTGTTTTGCCCTCTCATCATGAGAGAAGGAAAACAACTTCCACCGCAAGGTTTCGTGTGACATGCCCGAAATGGTTAGGCATGCACATAGCTGCTCAAACTCCCATAAATGATGATATGGTTTTTTGTCATCAAATCTCAAGAAGGTTTGTTCCCGAACCATGGCTATGAAGCCAGGGTGGAGTTCATAGCTAGAAGCTGTGATTGGCTTCGATGATTTTGGAGGCTCTAAGAACTCGCCCTTGGGAGCGGCAAGATGTTGGATAGAATTTTTCTCCATTGGAATTTTTTTTATAAAATAAAAGAAAAGCAAAAGATAGGATACACTGGATGAACTAGGTTCGGCGATAATTACGACAACCGTTCCCTGGCAACGGCGCCAGAAATGCTTGTTAGTGTTTCTTAGCGTAATGTAGTAAAGTCCGCAAGTACACAGAAATACCTTTGTAGCACTTCACCCGGAAGTATTCAGGGTATCATATTTTCCACAAGGAATGGAGTGTAAGAAGTCTCTTATCTAGTTCTCCCAGAGAGACAAGATAAAGAGTAGCTTGGGTAGTGAGGTTTTCTAAGAATAGATCCTAAGTGAAGATAGCTTTGCCACTATAGACTTACTTCGGGCACCGGCTTAGACCCGGTCTGCCAGGTACCTCTGGCTTACAGCTCTACATCGAATCCGAACGTGGGGGATACAAGGGACGGACAGGCTGTCACCACCTGCTGCCTACCCCTCAACCATGGGGAACGAGGCAAACGAAGGTAGCCTTGAGCCTGGACACCACGTCTAAGCTGTCAACTACTCTAGTGTGAATCAAGGGTTGCCTGAATAGGAGGGCCCTTCTACTAGAGCATTCGCCGTAAGGACGAACGACGATCCCACAAGAATAAAGTGGACTAAGGTAACTTTACTCAAGAACTCAATATGAAGGATAAACACGAACTTCTAACTCTAAGTAGCAAGATGCCCGTAGAGGTACAAGTGTGGAGGGAGCCGACAAGTCCGGCACTCCTCCACTTGGAAGACGATGCTCCCAGGAACTTCTAAAGAATGTTCCGCTAGCTTGCTCCTCTCTCACTCCCTATACTAGTCTAGCTAGAAGCTAGTGGAAATGTGGCTTGCTCCTCTCTTCTCTCTTGTGCATGCTGAATAGAATGGTGTGAATGAGAGGGGGAGAGGTCCTCTATTTATAAGTGGAGAGGAGGGGTGTATTCCTTGGAATATTCCTTGATTCCCCTCATTACACCCCTAAACCGACCTCCAACGTCAGTTCCAGGTACATTGAACCTGGACGTAGCACGAAACTGCCTTCAGCACGTCGTCATGGGCCTCCTGGAGAAAATTGGGCCTGAACGGGAACAGGATAGGGGCGGCCGACCTTAGAGGTCGGCCGACACCCTTTTGTGGCCGATTTGGCCCAAATTTAGTGGACGCGCTCCTTTCGGCTTCCTAAGTTGGCCCATGCTGTGGATTCGCGGAGATGGGCTGATTTGGTGTGAGTTCTAGTTCAACCTCCTTTCATCTGGGCCCTATTCATCTAGCGACTGGGCCTCTTTTCTTTTTTTCTTTGTTTTGCTTGGAATATGTCCTAATTTAGTGTGTTTTTATATAACTCCTGCAAAACAAGTGAACTCACCAAAACTATGGAAATGGTTAGCTCAAAACCCCTATCGGTGTTGTTTTTGATGATTTCTATATTAATGTTGGCGGTATAAAATATGAGTTAAGGACCGCCAACAACCAAACAAACTGTAATAAATAAAGACATTGACAGCATGGAAAGGCTAAGTCACACAATTAAAGAGAAAAATAAGAAATTAAAAATTAGTTGCACGTACATGGTACAATATGGTAGGTCTGGAAAAACAAATAACTAGCAAGGCAGCACCTCGGCATGAGGAAATATCACTGAAAGGATAAAAATCACACTGACAAACTGAGACCTTGAGCAAGCCAGATGGACCCATATACAAGGACTCAGAGCATGGGGCATTGGCGAAATTGACCACCGCGTTTGGTGTCGTGCAGGACACCAGGCACGGTGGGGGCTTGTAGCTGAATCAACTAGCCATTATATCCGCGAAGATCTTGAAAAGGAACTTGTTGTAGGTAGTGGCTGAGGCCGCAGGGCAATGTGGACGACCATACGTTATCTGGTTCATCTATACAACAAATCATTTGTATGAATTAGCGATAACTCGTAATATTTATGGGAGGAGAGCCACATTGAGATCAGACTACGCAGACAGTGTATCTGTGCAAGAAACAGAGTTCCCAACTAGAAACAGAGTTCACCAGTTGTGCTAGTAATAAATGAATAACAATGAGAACTAGAATAAAATGGTAGGGTAATAAGGTTATTTTTCATGGTAAGTTGTGGTGGTGAACTCTCAGGGGCATCCATGGATGTCTTAGTATTTATGGCAGCATGCAGAAGATTTTGGACAGGCTACCCTAAGAGGTGGTTAAAAGAAAATTATTGGACTAGCTAAAGAAGTAGAAAAAGGAAGAGGAGTATGTACAAGCAAAGCTTGATCCATCGTCCATCAATTCTGATATAAATTTCAGGATGGTTATGGTTGGCACGTGCCTCGTTCCTCAGTGCCGCTTCTACTTCCATTGCCAACTCTTCACTGACTGTATCCTCTCCAACAAGGCGAACACGAACTGTCTGAAGGGACGGAAGGTGGCTCAGGGCCAGGTCGTTTACTGTAAATTTAGTACCACCGAAATCCTCTGGTCGGATATCAAACTTAAAACGTTGAAGCCTGGACATAGCTCCAGGTGGGAACATAGATGGCACCAATGAAAACCCAGAGGATTTGCACCGCGTCAAACATGGGATGCCATCTGCCCTAATCATGAACCTTTCAAATACTTGTTTGGCGCCAACCACTTTCACTTCCAGGATACGAAGAGCCTGCAGCATGCCTAGGTCTTGAATGTCCTCTCTTCGAACTTGACCCACCTTTATGCATAGCTCAGATAGCTGTAGAAATGATTTGGCATAGATCCATCTGGGCAATCGACTGGTTCCACAAATAGAAAGACTAGATAGGGTCGACAGGGAGTCCATTGAGCCTTCAAGATCAACTTTCACGTCATTTATGATATGTACTCCTAGGGTTTGGATTTGGACCAGTTTGCCAAGGGACCCCACAAGAACTCTGCACATGCTTTCATCCCATCTGCCTTTGATGTCCTTTTTGAGAATAACCCATAGCGCTCTTAGTTGCGTTAGATGGCCCAGCTCTTCTGCAATATTTGCAGAATACATGCTCAACACTAGCATCTCCAGAGATGATAGATTTCTCAACCCACTTGCTGGCAGCCTTGTACTATTCCCAACAAGAAGGCACATTAATTGCCTTAGCCCCAAGATACTCAATGGCACTTCTATTATATCAGCTCCATATAAGTTCTATGTCTGCAAAAATTGTAGCTTCCCTATCTCTCTTGGGACCTTGCCAGCATATCCAGTGTCTGCAAGATTTAGATACCTCAGGTGAAATAATTTGGCGACAAAATCTAGATTTGGTTGATATTTAAGATTGCAGTCTTCAAGATCCAATACACGCAAAAGATAAAAGTTTGAAAGTCTTGGCTTAGTGTTAAGTGAAGTGTGACCGCTAATAGTAAGCGACCTCAATTTTGACATGTTCGTTGTAGGCAAACAAGTATTATGAACAGAGACAATGCGAACCTTGCTCTGCAAAGAAGATGTGATTTGCCAGTTAATGAGGTAGCAAAACATTCTTCTCTTGACAAGGAGCAAATGAGATCAAGCACCATATCATGAACCCGGAACCAAAAAGGATCCACCTCATTCAGATCCATGTTTGCTGGCTGGATCAGGCTTCTATTTAGAAGCTCGTTGAAGTAACTCTTGTCAAATATCATATAAACTTTGCCTCCCATCAGCTTGTTGGATAAATCCTTCAGCTATCCACCTCCCTATCAACCGTTGCTTCTGAATCGCATAATCTTCAGGAAATATACTAAGATATAGTAAGCAAGTCTTAAGTTGTGGAGCCAGATCATAATAGCTTAGCAGCAGTATCTTCCTTATACTATCCATATAAGGATTCTTTTCCAGTCCAGAACCAATTGAGTTACACACATCTTGCCACTCATTTAAATTTCTTGACTTATTAGCTAGTAAGCTAGATATGGTAACGATGCCTAATGGGACACCTCCACATTTCTTCAAAAGATTTTCAGATACTTCAGATAAGTGTTCAGGACAATTTCTTTCAGAGCCAAATATCCTTCCATAGAACAATATTTTTGAGTTATCGTGGGTAAGAGGTTTCATCTTATAGCATCCACCAACATGCTCAGCAACATCAACTATCCGAGTAGTTGTGATCACTATGCTCTTTTGGCCATTCTGAGGCAGAGCATATTTTATTATCTCCCATGGTTCTGTATCCCATATATCATCTATAACAATGAGGTACCTGTATGGGTGTGGTAATAGAGCGTCATGGAAAGCATACTAGACATGATTTATAACATAAGTATATACAAATAATAATTTGCTTGACAAACTTATATATATGAATAATTCCGTTCTCACCCTTTTCTCATTTCTCTTCTAAATACCAAATTTTATACAGGTATCACTCCACAAAACATAAGAATGAGCTAGCTCATTTGGATGGTATGTACTCCGATGATACAGCAGCAGCTTTTGCAATAACTTGGTTTTCTTTTGGGCAAATTTCACTAAGTGTAAATTATATATTCTTTGCAAGCTATCAACTTTATTATCCACTTGCTGTGTACATACGATAAAATCTAGATGCTGGCTTCAAAGTGTTCAGTTATGGCAGCTTCGCATCATTTGACACATGTGGTTAGGCTTATATTTTTCCAAGCACATGAGAAGGAATCCATTAGCGCTATTTGTTAGCATTGAAAATTAGAGCTAGATATTCAAATTCAAAAACACTGTAGCCAACAATCCAACAAATATAATATCAAGCTAAAATGAACAACCACTCTAACAAAAAGTTACTAATTGGGTATCGTAAATTAGTGCTATAGTAACAATTTGATGGAGGATCAAAACGGAGCACAACTGATAGGTTAGCTAACAGAACTGCTGATATAAAGCTATTAGCTGGCTTTAATATACAGGAATCAAACTATTAGCAGTGGATTCAAATAGCTCCTTAGAGTATATGTTTGTTTAATATGTTAGGTTGTGCGAATAATGGTGTTATGTAGAACTCGGGGGTATTCTTGAGACCTTTTATCAACTTGATGTAATGCTTTTGAAGGTCAATAAAATCTTTCATTATCAGCAAAAACATTTCTTCCACTAGGTAGAGTAGAAGACACATGAAGGTAGTGATACTCGTGTGTGCCACAGTTGTGTAACCACTTCAAACAAAAAAATTGAATAGGTGGAAGTTAAAAATTGATTCACTTTTTTAACATGGAATGAAGATACACATAGACAGACGCCAGACGTAGTTCTCTGAGCAAAAACGTTTCAATCACTTTATGAACCCATTGGGCAGATATGCTGGATTCTGATTCTAAAAACATGATTTTTTCATAAAAAAATATGAAATAAAAAGATGCTTAAAAACGTTCAGAACTCTTTTGTGGAAGAAGAAGAATGACTTGAATACACCAATTGCACTAAAAAAGATAGCATGAAAAAAATAGGGGCGTAAGTGCTGGAAAGAAGGTAGAAACGGAATCTAGCGAAACCCATCTGGAGGCATTTCTGTCTTCAAGGCAAAAATAGCAGAATCAGGAGAAATGTTTCATGGCAGAAACATTTCGTGAATACGGCGTTTGGTCAGTTTCTGCTGCCGGCATCTGAACGGTGCCACCGTAACATATGATTAACCTGCAATTCTACCTGTGTGAAGTAATCTTGAGGGGTTTCCATCCAATCAAGTCATACCTAGATTATTACTTCTTGTTGCAAGCAAGATGGCACGTACCTTTTATTTGTGAGGAATTCTTGGACAAGGTCAATGAGATTTTGTGGACCCAATGCAGTGTTGTGAATATCCTTGTGCTCCTTCTTGTCAAGCTCATAGAGAATGTACTTGAGAGCTTTTGTGATGTCTGCATCACGAGACATTGATATAAATGCCACGCAATCGAATTTTGGTTTAATCTGGTCATAAACTGCTTTAGCAAGCGTTGTCTTGCCTAGTCCTCCAAAGCCAACAATAGAGACTATCCTTTGTTCAACAGATGACATGCCACCATCAACTTTTTCTAAATTTGAGATCAGCTCTTCCCTTGGTGCATCAATGCCGACAAGGCTAGCCGCCTTATTGTACAGAGCAGTTATGCGAGGGTCAACTGTCCTTTTTGATGCAGGGTCAGCTGAGATCTTGGTAGGAGTAATAGCATCAACCTTGTACCTGTGCAGAGAGATGAAAATGAATTAAAAAAACCAGAACAAAGTGGCAAATAAAAGAAAATTTCAGTGAAATTCAAATGCAAATTCTGTGATGTTCAGAGCCTGAACTGTCACGTCGCTCGGCCACGTCCTTGACATGCTCCTTGATGTCATTGATGTCTTGACCAATCTTATGCCGAATCTTGGCCTTGCTGATGATACCTATGATCTTCATGATAAACGTTTTGATGGTCCTTTTGCTGGGAGGCTTGGAGCCCTGGACATGCACCAGGAATGTGTCAACAATGTCCTCAATGTCATAGGAGAGCTCCCGAACATCCCGAGCCCAGATCTTGACTACTTCTTGGAGCTTTTCCTGTGGCACTTCTCCAACATCGCTGAGGGCGGCATGCATACTCTCCAGCTCTCTCATGACGAACTAGATGTCATTCTTCACTCCTTTCTGAAGGTTGTACTCATCCTGAAGAAGCTGGCCAAGTTTAGAAAGCAGGGTGCCCAATGGCCCTGTGGCGAAATCCATGGCTCCCAAGGTCACAACTGACTACTGATTCTCCCGAAGCACATGAGAATAATGATCTAGAGATCAAAAAGGAGTCGCCCAGATTAGATTAAATCTAGCTGCTTTCATCCACAGATTGAAGACGAAAAAGTGAAACACAGCAACTGAAGAAGAAAATGGGATGAAACGTAATGGAACAAGCAAAGATGGAAACAAATACAATCGAACTGAATAGTAAACTTCGATCGTTCTATGCTTGTCCAAAGAATACGAAAGAAGCTAAGCTAAAAGCTGCTAAATTAAAAGATGTGCGACTCACCAACGCTTCCTGGGGCCTATAGGGGAGAGAGGGGGCAGTAGCAAGAGCAGTTGGAACGGAGGAATGGTGCAGGAGTTTGCTCGAATGGTGTTTAGCCGAGATCGGTGAGCCGGGAAGACACGCATCAACAAATGACTGCTGAGCGGAGACTTGATGAACATGTCACAAGTCGCTATTATTTGCACTTGTCCAGCTCATCCTCAACATATGGCAGGGCTAACTGTAGTAGGTATGCGTATGGCTAGCCATGTGTTCCAGCCGGAAACTTTCACACATCTCAACGTATTGCCGGCAACTTGCATACATGTGCCTGTGATCTGTTTTTTGCTGTGGGGTTACTGACTAGTTGAGCATATCGAAACCAGAACAATGCATCTACCAGGGCCAACATCGTGGATAGTGAGCTAGTGAAGTTAGTCACCCGATTTTTGATTTTTAACCTTTTTTTTCAAAAATATTGACATTTATATCGGTGTAAGCTATTACTAAATTTGAACCCCCTAGGGGTGAACACCCTCAGCTCTTGGCGCTGAGGTAACACATCTCGGCACCATAAGCCATGGTGCTGAGCTTTGAGACTTGGGTGGCGTGCTGGGACAACGTGACATAGATGTTGATGTGGCTAGAGCTCGTTACCACAAAGCACGGCGCCGAGTTCAATGCTCTACCTTGTGGCACCGAGCTTTATCCTAGAATTCTAAAATGTCACATAGGTGAAATTGGGCGATTTGTGTATGGGAGCAAGAAAGACACAAAAATTTGGTCGATATCTAGTTTTTTCAGAACACACGGGTAGAACGGAGATGTGGAAAAAATTTGGACGATATATCCTTGCTTGCTAGGAGATGAAAGAAAGCAGAGCTAGGAAAAACAAGACAGTTTATAAAGGTGCCAGTCTTGAGAGATCCATGCATTTGTAGTTACACACACCGCTGTGTTAGTCTTGAGGGATCCTTCATGTGGCTCGCCAGGTCATCCAATCGACAAGTCAACTCTTGGCTTTGCGTACAGCGCTCGTATTAGGTGTAGGTCTGTATGGTCCAAGTCGTCGAGGGAAGTACAAAATTTTTATTTCTTACAAAGGGATGGAAGATGCATCGAGCCAGTTTGTATGCTGAAAAGGATGTAATAAATTATTAGTACAAGTTGTCTCTTCATGTCCGAAGTTTTGATATGGTTGGTTGTACGTGGAGCCCTAGGGCTAGAATAGTTCCATCTTGTGCTCGACTGCTCATATATACGTTGGCCATTTTCCTAGACTACGTACGCACTATTGACAGCATCTATGTGTCTGCTAATTGACATCTCTAATGAACTAGGCATATGTGTAAAAATGCACAACTTCAGTTTGGCACTATCAAATTGTAAAGCATCTTGATTATATGTACGTATTATCACGAGGGCACATAATTAAGAAAACAGTACTTTATTATTAGCCCTATTGGCACATCACTACCCGAGAGCTGAGCAGCAGGTCAGAGTCCTTGGGGCGTGAAGCCGCCCTAGCTATTGGCATCGTCGTTCACCCTACGGCAATGTGACATTAATTGCAGGGTTTACTCACGATGCTGGTAACATGCTTGCACGTGCATTTCGCCGCGTACAGCGGGCGGCCATATTTCATATATAGAGGCGTACGCTTCCCTGTAAATTGTTATAGCTGACGTCGAGAGCTGCAGTGTTCAAAAGGGACATCTCATTCCTTTTTCTTTTTGATGTGCGAAATGCAATATACATTAGTAAAAGAGGAAATCGCGCACGTATCATAGAACTTATATTACGTCGATGAAGGACGCTAGCGACAACGAGCTCCTGAGCTCTTGTACTGTAGCGGGTCTGGCAATGGATGAGGTCGACTCAGCTGGACGCAAGGTGCTGGAGGTTATGGGAGGGAGGGCACCGAGGGCGGTGTGAGGACGGGCGCAAGGAGGAAGCAGATGGCGGCCTCACGGAGGCGGGTCGTGTTTTATCGCAGTCCTTCTTTAGGACCTCAAATCTACATTCAAAATTTGGAAAAATGGATATGTGGAACCTGTAAAAAATGATCAGAGGGCAGCTGGGTGAAACGTCGTTGAGGCCCTTGGCCTGACGCCTGCCTATTAAATATCAGCGCCAAACAGCCTGACGCGTGGCTTACAAAACCACCGATGAGATCTTTCAGGATCCAGCAACTAACCAAGTTCTACTCCTTCTCTTGTTGCTAACAAACTCTATCTATGGACCCTTCCAGATCTCAACCGAGTGGGAGAGTTACAACATGTTAAACAATACCACACGTTACATATCATGTGTTACAAGACTTCACAAAAGCCTACTTCTAATAGCCTCCCTCAATCACAACTTTCCTAAGTTGAGATTGACTTTGAAGTTCTCTGTTTGTCTGACCAGCAATGCCTTGGTGAACCCATCTGCAAGTTGATCCTTTGTCGACACAAAATCAATTTCAAGAAACCATTGTTTTACTCGTTCTGTGACAAAGTGGTAGTCTACCTCAATATGTTTAGTTCTTGCATGAAAGACTGGATTACTAGACAAATAGGTAGCTCCAAGATTATCACACCATAGCTTTGCTGCTCTAGGGCTTTTCACACCAATTTCATAAAGTAAAGTTTGTATCCACGTTACCTCAGCCGTGGCATTTGCCAAGGCCTTATACTCAGCTTCTGTGCTTGATCTAGAGACGTTAGGTTGCTTCCGGGCACTCCAAGACACAAGATTACTTCCCAGAAATACTGTAAAGCCTCCTGTTGATTTTCTATCATCTATACAACCTGCCCAGTCAGCATATGAAAAAGCACTTACAAGAGTAGACATAGACTTTTGTATTTTTAGGCCAAGTCCAACACATTGTTTAATGTATCTTAAAATTCTTTTTACCGCCTCCCAGTCAATTGTAGTAGGAGCATGAAGGAATTGACATACTTGTTTACAGCAAATGAAATATCAGGGCGAGTCAAGGTCAAATACTGAAGTGCTCCTACAATACTCCTATACTTTGTAGCATCATCATCACCCAACAAAGTACCATGATGTAGAGACAATTTTTCACTGGTAGGTAGCGGTGTGTTGACTGGTTTGCAGTCTGACATTCCAACTCTCTTAAGCAAGTCTGATGCATATTTTTCTTGTGTAAGAAGAATACCATCTTTTAACTTATTCACCTCTATACCAAGGAAGTAATGTAGTTCACCAAGATCCTTGAGTGCAAACTCATCTTTAAGATCCCGGAGTAAGGCTGTCGTTGCCTGTTCTGTTGAGCTTGCAACAATAATATCATCAACATATACCAAAACATACATAGTGATGTCGCCTCGACTAAAATAAAATAGAGATGTATCAGCTAGTGAGGCCTTGAACCCGAGTTTTACCAGTTTCTCACTGAGTCTTGAATACCATGCTCGAGGTGCTTGTTTAAGCCCATATAGAGCTTTGTCCAGTTTGCACACATAATTTCTTCTCCCTGGGTCCTCAAAACCAGGTGGCTGCTGCATGTAGACTTCTTCCTCTAAAAGGCCATGTAAGAAGGCATTCTGTACATCAAGCTATCGAAGTGACCAGCCACAAGATGTAGCAAGAGATAAAATAATCCGAATAGTTGCTGACTTGACAACCGGACTGAAGGTATCTTCATAATTTATACCATATCTTTGTTTGAATCCCTTAGCTACTAGTCTAGCCTTGTATCTGTCTAGAGAGCCATCAGCTTTCCTTTTAATTTTATATACCCATTTGCATCCTATGATATTTCTTCCTTTCTGAGGGGGTACAAGATGCCAAGTTTTATTTTTCATTAAAGCATCATATTCAGCAGTCATGGCAGTGTTCCAATTTTTATTTTGCAAAGCTTCTGCTAAATCAGATGGTTCACCAGTGGATGTCAACAGACCATACCTGATTGTACCATCAGTGTAAATTTTCTTCTTGTGAATACCTAGTTGTGACCTGGTAACCGGTCTTGATGACGTCATGGGCATAGAAGCATCAGCAGTCGCAGGATCAGAGGCAGAGTCGGACACCGTAGAAGATCCGGGGCCGTCGATCCCCCCTCGGGAGCTGAGCCTGCGCACGCGCGGCGCCGAACGCCGCACCCGCTGCAGCGCCTGGCGCAGATTCCCCCGCGCCGGTCGCCTGGTGGGAAGCGGCCAGCACTCCGGCCGGGTGATCGCCGTGCCCATCATGGCGAGGACAGGCGTTGTCAACGGGCGGTGACGTGGCGCCCGTTTCGTGTCTGGTGCCAGAGCAAGCGTGTGATCGCATGCAGGCACATGTAGAGCAGTTGAGTGCAGATTTTGAGCCGGTTCTTGAGCGCTGCAACCTGAAACTTCTGGGACACATGGAGACATATTAGCACATTGGTCAGCTACACAATTGCCCCCACTATCAGCCGTATGATCAGGAAGCAAAAGAATTTCAGAACGTAAGCGCGCCCCAGCATTAGGATGCAAATCAGAGAAGGGAAAAACACTCTCATCAAAAGTGACATCCCTAGAGATATACACTCGCCCGGAGGATGCATCTAGGCACTTAAAGCCTTTGTGAAGGTTACTATAACCAAGAAAGACACAACGCTTGGAGCGAAATTGAAGTTTGTGAGAATTATAAGGACGGAGATTTGGCCAACATGCACAACCAAAAGTGCGAAGCCAATTATAGTCCGGTTTTTGTTGGAACAAGCGCTCAAGAGGCGTTGAGAAATTGATGATTTTGCTGGGAAGATGATTAATCAAATATGTGGCTGTCAAGAAGGCTTCATCCCAAAATTTGAGTGGCATGCACGCTTGGGAAAGAAGAGCTAGCCCTACCTCAACAATATGCCTATGCTTGCGCTCAGCTGCGCCATTCTGTTGATGGGCATGTGGGCATGAGACTAGATGTGATATGCCAATTTTTGTGAAAAAAGAATTGAACTTTTGGTACTCGCCACCCCAATCTGTTTGAACCGCCTTTATTTTTCTATCGAATAACCGTTCTACCATATTTTGAAAATCATGGAATTTCTGGAACACCTCGGACTTAAATCTAATAAGATAAATCCATGTAAATTTACTATAATCATCAATAAAACTCACGTAATACTGTTTTCTTCCAACTGACTCAATAGCAGGACCCCAGACATCTGAAAAAATGAGATCTAGTTGAGCACACGACTCACTTACAGACTCTGGATAAGGCAACTGATGTGCTTTTGCTTGCTGACAGGCATTGCACACGTGCTCATTATTGGACTCAGACTCACAAGATAAATTATGACTGCTGATAATGCGACGGACAATCGGGGAAGCTGGATGACCAAGACGTGAGTGCCACCGTGACATGGAGGGACGAGTGGCCATGAGGATCTATCATGGTGGAGTGGATGAAGCTGGAAGCGGATACAGCCCCCGATGACAACGACCTCTAAGCAGAGTTTTCTTGGTGGCCTGATCCTTAACCAAAAAATAATCCGGGTGAAATTCCATGAATGCAGAATTATCAGAAGTAAATCTATGAACTGAAACAAGATTCTTAGAAGCCTTTGGAACATGTAGAACATTCTTTAGATGTAAATCATGGCTAGGGGTGGCAATGGTAGAATGACCAACATGACTAATAGTCATACCTGATCCACTGGCAGTGTGAATTCGATCACCTCCAGTGTACCTCTCTCGAATGGCCAGCTTCTCTAGCTCACTAGTGACATGGTCGGTGGCGCCGGTGTCGATGTACCAATTTGTGTCGATGTTGTACGAGTTGGTCGCCATGGATGCTTGTTTGCCTTCAGGGACATAGGTCTCATCGAACCTATACCAGCACTCAAGAGCGGTGTGCCCACCCTTGCCACAGACTTGGCAAGGGTCACGGCCGCCCTTCTTGTATTGCGCGCCACCTCCATGATTTGGCGCGCCCTGGCGATTGTTGTTGTAGACACCAGGGCCGCTAGCACCGCGGCCGCGACCACCACTGCTGTTGGTGCCATGGCCACGACCTCCACGTGCGAAGCCGCGACCACGGCTGTTGCCGCGGCCACCTCCGCGCCCGGCCACATTGGCCGAGCTTTGTTCTCCGCCATGGACGAGATCCAATCTCGTCTCGAAGTTCAAGAGTTGCGCGAACAGCTCGTCTGCGGTCACTGATTCCACCCTCGTGGTGAGGGAGGTCACCAGCGACTCGTACTCTGGGCCTAGACCGGCGAGTATGTACTCAACCAGCTCATCATCCGTGATGGTCCGCCCCGCCGCCGCCAGTTCGTCATTGTAATTCTTCATCTTGGTGAAGTAATCAGTGGCAGAAGAGTTACCTTTCTTGGTACTAGAGAGCGCAATGCGTAGGTTCACTACACGAGCGCGAGTCTGCGAGGCGAACATGCCCTCAATGGAGCTCCATGCCTCTGCAGCCGTGTTGGCGTTGGTGACGTGGGGCATAAATCTCCTTCGACACCGAGGAAAGGAGGAAGCTAAGGATCTTCTGATCCTGTGCGTCCCAGGCTTCGTAGGCTGGGTTCTCGATCTCCTTGCCGTCGTCGCCAGTGATCTGCTTGGTCGGCGCCTTGCATGCTCCAGTGACATAGCCTTGCAGCTTAGCACCGCGGATGGCCGAGCGAACCTGAGCGCGCCACATTGCATGGTTTGCCCGGGTGAGCTTCTCGGTCACGACGTTCGCCGCGAGTGGGTTGGAGGCATTGCAGGAGGAGGACGACATGGTGATGGAAGTGGATCTATTCTGCTCTGATGACCATGTAAAAAATGATCAGAGGGCAGCTGGGTGAAACGTCGTTGAGGCCCTTGGCCCGACGCCTGCCTGTTAAATATCAGCGCCAAACAGCCTGACGCGTGGCTTACAAAACCACCGATGAGATCTTTCAGGATCCAGCAACTAACCAAGTTCTACTCCTTCTCTTGTTGCTAACAAACTCTATCTATGGACCCTTCCAGATCTCAACCGAGTGGGAGAGTTACAACATGTTAAACAATACCACACGTTACATATCGTGTGTTACAAGACTTCACAAAAGCCTACTTCTAATAGAACCTTTATGTCAGAAGTGACCGAGGGCGTAACTCATGAGAGAAACTGCACTTGTGCATATGTGGCACGAAAATGGAAAAATTACAGAAAAATACGCGTGGCTACCTAGATTAAAATAAATTCCATGACACCAGAGCCGTGACAGCATTCGTCACTACAATTTACATCAAATCAAAAATACATTAGCCAGGGTCATAGCAACGAAGTGAATAAAAGAGCTAGCTTCACCTGTTGGAGAAATTCAGCGAGCAAATCAAACACGACACCAGATGGAGCTCATGAAGATGGCCGGGCATGCAAGCATGCGGTGAAAACCAAATTTAAGCCTCATTTAACATAACACACATATCATTTATGTTCCAAACATACTTGCAGGTACGCGAACTATAAGTGCTAGAGTGGAAGGAAATATACTAAATAACAGGCATGATCGTCGAGCAACATTATTATAGATTTAAAGCACGCAAAGGGTCCATCAAGAGCACAGAGATATGTTGGAAGATGATGACCGTGTCGTAGGGAACTGACTCCCGCTGCAATATATCAGACATCAGACAAGACTACCCAAAATGCTACCAACGTCCTGAAATCTGACCACTTGAGCGCAAAGTCTTCCCACTGAGGATCAATCAAGAGGCAAAAGGCTGAATCACCAAAGACTGAAATCAAAATCATCATGGAAAAATAACTTTGATTAGCATTATTTGTCTTGCACTGATGATTGATGAAGGTGAATGGAAATTATATGGAACTCGACTAAAACAATCAACAACAGACTACGGTACTCCAAAGTGTTTGTGTGTCGTTCATCTACATGTAAATTATTACATAAGAGGTAACACAAGAAAGACAAAATAAATAGAGAAAACGTATTCTTATTAGGTAAATCTAATATACACATGCATGTATGATCTAACTTTGGTATTTGATGCATTAACGTGGCATGTGAATGAGATAGTATAAAGGATCTTGCTTTACTAACATACTTTTTTTTCTTTTAAGGTGACAAATAAAGATCAAGCGTGATATGCTTGTGTAATATTAATTTATGACATAATTTTGAAAGTGGAAAAAGACTAACATTATCTGTAATAATTTTTTCAACATGACTATGATCAATTTTCAAAAGCAATACCAAGTTGATCGTATACATGACTTATTTTCCATTAAGCATAGCAGATCATTTTTACAACCAACATCAAGTTAAAAATTAATGTTCTTGCGTACTCAAATATTTTTTAGATAATGGATTTTATCAATCCAACGACCTCTATATCCATGAAGGATATATACACGGCCAAGCGTGTGTGACAATATATAGTAACAATTATATAATTAACTGAATCTATTTTGTTAAACTGTTAATTACGTCATATATACAGTAGTGCATGCAGACAAGAAACAGGATATACATGCTAGGGTTTCAGGGATTTGTTTTTCTTTTCGTCCCATTATTTAATTGTCCTACTGATTCTAAAAATCAAGGGCTACGATTCTTTTAGATCTTTTTTGAACAAACTGAAAATAAAAAAGAGCAAACAGAGTTCTTACAACAAAAAAGAAAAAGGGAGAGGACAGTAGTCAACTATCAACTGAGGCAGAACAGGCCTCAAGAAACGAAAAAAGAGAAGAAGAAAATGAAGAAAGCTAAACAGATTACAATAAATTTTGGATCCATAGATCAAAAGTTGCAGAGAGCCTGGCCTTAACCTGTAGGGAAAGGATTCTTATTTCTTTCTCAAAGATCTCTCTAATCCTGCTCAACTATGGTGCAATCCCCTGAAAGATGAGCTCGTTTCTTACATTCCAGATAGCCCAACACATGAGTATGACAACAATCATGAAGAAGTCAGGATTGGCGTGTCGCCTTATTTGCTGAATTGCTTGAAGAATATCATTCTGTCCCTGCATGTCTATACCAATCAAGCTCCAACATTGGATCGAGAAGGGACAGCTCAAGAAGAGATGTTCCATTGTTTCCTCTTCAGTACCATGGCACAGCACACAATTGACTGATTGAAGGTTCTTTTTTTTTCTTTTGAGAATATTTCCTGTACTAAGCCTGTCCTTCATCAGAAGCCAGAAGAAGACCTTGTGTTTTGGCTGGCAACAATTTTCCCAAAGCCATTTGAATGCTTGTGGTACATTCCTTTGTTCTGCACTATGCCTATAAATCTTAGAGGCTAAAAAGATTCCCCAGGTGGTTGCCCAACAATCAGCTTGGTCATTGATTACTATTTCATTTCTCATGATTTGAAGTCTCTGGAACTACTGGAAGGCTTCAGTTGAAAGTGGGAGACTGAACAATTTCGGAGGCTGCCGATGTGTCACCCATTCATTGATTGTTAAATGTTTCTTTTTTGCAAAAGAGAATAGTTTAGGAAATTCAAACTTCAAAGGCTGATTGCTCCATCTATCTGTCCAAAGTACACATGTGCTTCCATTTTGGATTTTAACAGTAGCTATCTTTTTATAGTTTTCAAGTAACTTAAGAATGTCCCTCCACCAAAAGGATCCTTTTCTGTTGTGGTTTGGTAACTTGCCATTCTGATAGTGTTTTTCCCAAACCAAGGTGACCCATGGTATATCCTTCTTGTTCAAGAATTTATCTTTTTGAGCAGTAGAGCCTCATTGTGCCTTTGACGATCAATGACACCTAGCCCCCCTTCTTCTTTTGTGGTACAGACCATTTCCCAAGTTGCCTTTGGGGGTTTTTTTGAGTTGATGTCAGGGCCTCTCCAAAGGCAGTGCTTTATGAATTTATCAATTTGTTTGATGACTCCCTTTGGCAAAGCTAGTGCACACATGTGGAAGGTGGGGAGTGCAGATAGCGTAGCATTTTTGATTTGCAATCTTCCTGCTTGGGTGAGGAATGTTGAGGTGGAGACAAGTCTTCTTTCACATTTGGTGATCAGAGGGAGGTAGTCATCAATCTTAGGCCTGGAAGTCCCCAAGGACAGCCCAACGTAAGTGAAAGGGAAGGATCCAACTGTGCAACCAAGAGTATTGGCAAGGTGAGAGGATTTATGCTCATCAATGTTGATTGAAATAAGGAAGGATTTGTTAAGATTGACTCTTAGCCCAGTGGAGAGGTGAAAAGAAAGCAAGATCGACTTCAAGAAAAAGAGTTGCCTTGCATCTCCCTCCATTATAATCAGAGTGTCGTTGGCATACTGGATAATGGGGAAGTCAGGGGAGGCTGAGGGGATGGGTAGGTTGATGAGGCCATTTTCTTTTGCACAATTGAGGATGGATTGCAGGAGATCAGCAACAAGCACAAAAAGGAGAGGAGAAAGAGGGTCCCCCTGTCTAACACATCTTTTACAGAAAATGTTTTTCCTAGGCACCCCATTTAAGAGAACTTTAGAGGTTCCAGTTGCAAGGATGTTTCTGATCCAAGAAATCCAAGTTGGACCAAACCCTCTAGCTTTAAGGAGTTTAAGGATGGAGGAGTGCTCAATTTTGTCAAAAGCCTTTTTAAAATCCAGTTTGAGGATGATGATCTCTTTCTTAGAATGGTGGCAAAGGTAAAGATACTCAAAAGACCAGGCAAGACAGTCCTGGATTGTTCTCTGTCTGATGAATCCGTACGGGTTCCTATGCACCAGAGGGATAATGACATTTTGTAATCTGTTGGCTAGAAATTTAGTGATGAGTTTCATGGAGCCATTCAGAAGAGAGATTGGCTTGAAATCAAACAGGGTTGCTAGAGAAGAGATTTTTGGGATTAGAGTGATGAAGGAGGGGTTAATGCTTTGAAGGCCAATGTTTGAAGATTGAAAATCCCTGCAAAGATCATAAAAGTCTTGCTTGATGGTAGGCCAACATTTCTTGATGAACTCATTGCTGAAGCCACCTGAACCAGGAGATTTGTCATTAGGAAGCTTTTTGATAATGTCATCAATCTCCTGGCTGGTGAAGGGGTCCTCCGGGTGATGGAGGCCCTCATGGGTGTCAATCAAAGAGGAGTGGTCAAACAACATCTCAGTGCATTCAGTTTGTCACAGTGTCTTTGAAAGATTCCCAATCTAGCAATTCTTTGTCTGCATGTGAGGTATGTGGGATCCCATTGCTATCAATCAGACTGGCAATAGCATTTCTTTTGTTTCTCAAGGTTTCATTTGCATGGAAGAATTTTGTTCCAGCATTCCCTAGAGTTGCCCATTTGATTGCTCCTCTTTGTTTCCAATAAATTCTCTGCTGTTCTAGAAGTTGAAGGAGCTTTTCCCTTAGAATAGTTCTAAAATTTCACTCTTCTAGACTAAGATCTCTGGATTCTTCCAAGGTATCAATGAACTGAATGGTGGCAGATATGTTGGAAATGGTGGATTTGAGGTTGGATACTGTTGAGCTCCAAGACCTCAGAGCAGCTCTCAGTTTCTTAAATTTAATGGTCAAATTCTTGGCTTTTTCACTGACACTGTTCTGAATATCCTAGTTGTCCAGTAGTACTTGCTAAAAATCATTTTTGAGTAGCCAAAAATTTTCAAACTAAAGATATGAGCTTTGTGAGTTGTTGTAGAAATGGAGATGACCATTGGATTGTGATCAGAAACTTCCATTGTTAAAGGTTTGCAAGAAGTCTCTAGGAAGGTTAACATCCATGAGTTGTTTGTGAAGACCCGATCCATCTTTTCAAGAAGTGGAGGTGTTGCATATTTGACTAGGTGTATTTTTTCCCCAGGAGAGGGATTTCAGAAAGGCCAATGAAGCTAATAGTGCTGTTGAAAAGAAACACATCATTGATGTCAGCACCTTCTCTATTTCTGTTTTCAGGGAGTCTGTAGAGATTGAAATCTCCCATAATTATCTAGTCCTGGTCCTCCTGAATATTTAAGTTTTTTAACCAGTTGGTGAACTCTATTTTTCCTTCTGAACAACAAGGGCCATAGACATTGACAAGGTTCCAAACCGTGTCATCAAGCTTTGAGGTAAACTCTACTACCATAGCAAAACCATAGGAATTTTTCTAGTTCCCTGAAGAAGGATAGCCTTCTAGGCCGCTAGCAGTCCTCCAGAGGCACCTACTGAGGGGACACAGAGAAAGTCATCTAGGTAGGCAGGCAAAATTTTTCTGAAGAAGTTCTGATCCAAGATCTCTTTTCTTGTTTCCTGAATGCAAACAATGTCACCGTTAGCTTCAATCACTTTGTTTCTAATGGAGTCCCATTTTCTGACCGCATTCATTCCCCTCACATTCCAACACAGAATTTTCCAACTTTTCATAATAGTTTGATTCATAATCAACTTAATGGAGTTTGCAAGCAGTTTCTATCAACATTAAGCTGATACCTAAGCTGACATAGGTGTGCCCTCTTTCTGACATAGAACAATTCATTAGACCAAAAGCACCACAACCCAGGTTTACCAAGAGAGTCACAAGTCTTAAACCTAGTACAGGTTCTAGCATCATAAAAGAAGAAACAATAGCTGCCATTGATGGCCCAGATTCTGCTAGTCTTTTCATAACAGTCTTCCTTATGCATCATTCTGTTGTTGGTTTCCTTCTTCAAATCGTGCCTCACCAGTGCCATCTTCCTCCTGCTCAGCAGGGCCAGGGATGAAGGGTGCTTCATCTTGGGGAACAATTTGAGCTCTTGCTACTGGATAGGTCCTTTGTCTTTTTGCCTATAAAAGATCATTGGAGACTTCAGATTCCTCCATTTTACAGAAATGGATTGCAAGCTTTTTGATAGAAGCTTTTTTCAGAGTTGGTGGTTTCAACTCTACATGGAAAGCAATTCCTTTCTCTGCACCCATTAGATTTATACTCTTTATTAGAATTTTTAATCCTTGGACTCCTTCTTACCTCTAACTCAACAAGTGCAACAACTCTTTTTTGACATCTCTTTTTAGGTGGTACATCATTTGATGGTCCCGGGCCTTCCTGTCCTTCCCCTAGTGAATCTGCCAGACAAGTGATATTAAAGTCTGGGCAAGAGGAAGGAATAGAGAGTTCTATTATTTCAGACTCAATTGTAGCCAAAGAACAAGCTAAGCCTGACATTAACAAAGATCTGATGCATTCAAAGTTGTTTGGGTTTAGTAACTGTGCTGTGACAAAATTTAACCAGCTGGCAGGGATACTGACATAGAAGTTGGAGGGGTTACCTGAAGAAAAAAATTTGGTGCACAACCTTGTGGCTTTAGCATTGATAGCTTGAGACCATGCTGCCTCACTTTCTTCCATTCATGCTAGGGTCAAGCCAGGTTGAATAGTGTTGTCAAGTAGAAAATTTTTAGCAACCATAGCTGCCATAACCTAATTTTCTTCTAGAATAGCTTGTAGGATCTCAAGGTGGGGATTAGCAGGTAGATTGGTTTCATGGTTTATGTTCAGCATCAGTTGTTCTTCCTGCTCTTCTTGCCGGGCCAAGTCCAAAGCCTGTGCAGCATCATTATTGTCTTCAGGAAGTTGGTGGGCCACAACCTCTTGCTGGGCTAGATTCTGGCTGCAAATTGGATTGCCTAGAAATAGCAGCTATTCTGCCTGGTTTTGTTGAGTGTTGGAGGCCCAAAAATGTTGCAGGTTTTGGGAAGGTGGCCCATTCATTTGAATTGGAGCTAGCAAGTTATTATTATTGTTGTCCCGCTCCCCTTCCCCATCTTCTGCATTATGCCCCATACTCTCAGAGTTGTCTTCAGAAGCTAGCAGGTGCTCTAGAGAGAATTCCTCCACCAAATAATTGACTGGAGATCCCAAGGGTGGCTGGTGCTCTAGAGATCCTAAGAGTGATTCGAGATCCCAAGGGTGGCTGGTGCTCTGGAGATCCCAAGGGTGACTGGAGATCCCAAGGGTGGCTAGTGTTTCTGCACAACTTGCTATGTCCTTGCGATTTTCTGCACATATTGCGATTCAATGGGATGGATGCATTCGAAAACACACCAAGTTTAATGAGGAACCTCCTCATCCAAACACCTTCCTTTGCAGATTTAAAAGCTACAATGTACTCGGCTTCTGCCGTAGAATCGGTTACCATCTCCTGCATGAAACTTTTCTAACTTACAGCACCACCATTTATTGTGAACACAAATCCTGATTGAAACCGTGAATCATCCGTATCAGTTTGGAAGCTAGCATTGGTGTAACTATTTATAACGAGTTCCTCCTCACATTCATAGATTAGGAACACATCTTTAGTCCTTCTCAAGTACTTAAGAATGTTTTTAACAAGTGTCCAGTGACTCTCACCTGGATTTGCTTGATACCTGCTTGTAACACTTAGAGCATATGAGATATCTGGGCGAGTACATATCATGGTGTACACAATGAAACCAACTGCCGAGGCGTATGGAACCTTACTCATGCACTTCTGCTCATCAGCTGTCGAAGGACACTATTTTGAGCTAAAGTGCATAACATGTGACATAGGCAAGAACCCTTTCTTGGACTATTCCATGTTGAACCGTTTCAACACCTTGTCAATGTATGTATCTTGGTTTAATCCTATAAGCCTCTTTGATCTATCTCTATAAATCTTGATACCCAAAATGTATGCTGCTTCTCCTAAATTCTTCATAGAAAAAGTATTATTCAGTGAAGTCTTCACGGATTGCAACATTGGAATATCATTCCCAATCAATAATATGTCATCCACGGTAAAAAGATTTTTTAGAATACATTTTGATGCAGTAAATGAACTCAAATGAAACAGTTTTTTACTACAAAGTTCTATAACTTCTTAAGATCTACAAAGTTTATTTTGGATATTTCTTCATTTGATAAATCTATAGTAACGTTGTTCACAAAATCCACATCTCTCTCATAAGTTTTATAAAACTACAAGAGAGATATATAAGATTTGTGAATAATGTTAGAACCACCATGTTAGATGAACAAATAACTAAATAACCAAAATAAACTTTGTAGATTTTAAAAAGTTATAGAATGTTGTAGTTGGAAACTTTTTTATTTGAGTTCATCTTGTCATTCAAAACTACGGTTGAATTTTAAAAATTTTAAATATAAATTTTATAAATAATCATGGATAGAAAAACATCCAAAATAAACTTTGTAGTTCTCAAAAAGTTATGTGACTTTATAGTTGAAAACTTTTTTACTTGAGTTCATCTTGTCATGCAAAACTGCGTTTGAATTTGAAAAAAATTTAAAATTAGAATTTTTCAGATGACCTCGGATGAAAAGACACAAAATGAAGTTTGTAAATCTCAAAAGTTATGAAACTTTATAGTTAAAAATTTTTTTATTTGAGTTTATCTTATCATGCAAAACTATGTTTTAATTTTTCAAATTTGAAATTTAAATTTCGTAAATGATCTTAGTTGGAAAAACTTCCTAAACGAAAATTGTAGATCTCGACTGTTACAAAACTTTTTAATTAACAACTTTTCGATTTGAATTCGTTTAGGGTCTCAAGTAAGTAATTTATAGTCAGTTGAGTACAATATGCAGGGAACTAAAAATACATATGGACATATGTAATGGTGTAGTGTAGTGGTTAGTGGAAATACCACGCGAGGGAGAGGTCAGCAGTTTGAATCCCACCGGCCGCGAAGCGTGAGATTTTCGTACGAAAAATAGTAGTGGCCCCTTCCCCAATTAAATTTGTTTTCCTATATATTTTTGTTTTTTTTGTTTTTAACTTTGCCGAGTGCCGGGGCCCAATAAAAGGCAAGGCGCATGGCAAAAATATCTTTGCTGAGCAAGAATTTGTCGAGTGCCATTTGCTGAGTGCGGCACTCAGCAAAGACACAAAATCTGGTAGCGTGTTGAGGCCAAAACAGGGGACGAATGACATTGGCCAAAACACGCGCTCGTTAAACTAATTTTTAATACGAAGGTTAAAGTATATAGCACAAATAATAGAAGTTACTAATTTGCAGTATATGTTTTATTCGTGAAAGATGAAGATAGTATAAAAATAACTATTATAATTACCAAATTAGGTGGCATGATTCTACCAAATTAAGATACGCAATCTCTCAAACATAAAAGCCAAAAATGTTCTAGCTAGACTACAGTGAACTACTACTAGTAGCTAGCATCATGCATCTTCCTTTGACTTGTCTAGGCGGCATAACGGCTTAAGCTTACGTGTAGGTTGCTGTAGATGAAACATCAAGTCAAAATAATGAGATGATGTATTATACGGTGTACAAGTAAATGACAGAATTGGAATAATAATTCAAATATTACTTAATAAAATTTAGTGTGTTCTATTCCATTATTATCCTTGTTGTTCACTCACCAACCTACAAAATATCAAGATTTTTACAGCTCTCTAGGTACCTCTTTCTTGCTTCCTAAGTTTGGATCTAATTAAAAAACTTTTACAGAAATGTCAATATATACTGTTCATACACAAAAACCAAACAGAAACCAGCTCAAGATTGAAAATTGAACGGTTTCAAGAGTTGGAGGGACAAAATTATCCAATTTCGGAGTTTGAGGTTTAAATCGAAATTTTGGCAAGAGTTCAAGATTGTAAATTATAGTTTATGACCCTATCTTTTAAGCAAGCATGTCCATTCGGCTATCTGGCACTTTTTTCTTTAATCATCATGTAGGGCTGTTTGTGAAAACCAAAGTGCACACGAGGTCTCCACGCAGAGTGTGGAGACACGGACAGAGATACCCGAAGGAGACACGGAAGCCGCAGCCAATGCAAATAAAACGCCTATGTTTTTTGTCCACGGACAATATCGACGCCATGTCGCCATGCAGAAATAGTATTAGCATTTGAAGAATGGTCCATATAGGCGCGTATACAAACATCCGTTGTAGCAGGGTATCTGGCATATACAAACAACCGTAGCCGTACGGTACCTGACTGTCAAACGCATGCGTGTGCACGACAGAGTCGTCGTTTGATTGACTAATCGTAATACTTGGTTGGTGAGAAGAAGTCTTTGCATGCCGAGACGCTACACAAACTATATACGATATCATGGGGCCGGCTAAACAGATTTTTTAAGATAAAGGACAGTATATATTCAGTTTTATCCATCAACTGATGGAATCAGGCCAGTTATTATAAAATTCTGCCCCTACGTAATCACACGGGCCGTAAATAACTCTATTTTACAGCCAAATATGAGGATAAACAAAACGAGGGTGAAGTTCTGACTAAAAAAGACTAATACGCCTGGTTGACAATCACCTAATGGAACCAATGAAATGCAAGGCTGATTTCTCTAAATGTTGTCTAGTTTGGGTCAGCTGGTCCCGTAGATCATCATACCGCTGCAATCTTGTCCATAGCCGGAGCTAGTGAGTTCTTCTGAAAAGAAAAAAGAGAGTAAATTACACTATAGGTACCTAAAGTATTGGGTGTGTAACAGATAGGTACAACTAAAAACGTAACATCTGGGTACTGGAACTATACATACATAACTTCTGGGTACTTCAACTAAAAACATAACGTTTAGGTATTGGAACTATACTTACGTAACTTCTGGGTACCGACGGGGGGCTCGCCGTCAACGATCTCCGGTGGCCCGTGCTACACCGAGGTCGCCAGTACCTAGAAATTACGTAAATATAGTTCTAGCAACTAGACATTACGTTTTTAGTTGAAGTACCCAGAAGTTCCAGTACGCAGATGCTATGTTTTTTAGTTGGAGTACCTATCTGTTACACACCCAATAATTTAGGTACCTACAGTGCAATTTACTCAAAAAAATTTAGTCTACACTTATCAAAACCACCTCGTCTATATTTATCAAAAACCACCTCGTTTCTTATAATCCAAACTGCCCAACAAAGCACTGAGGCTGGCTAAACAGATACCTAGTACGTCATCACCTCCACTCATGAATAAGTGACATTTGTATTTATTTAGACTTGTTAAAGCATGCATATACATACAAACCTCCACTCATATCATTTTCCAATATCCAATCTTAATAACACATATTGACTAATATGCATCTAAAGCTGAAATTAGGCAATCTTTTTTTAATATATTTAAATCTGTAGGGAATATGTGCACTACTAAGTTCTAATTAAAATCTATATCTATATCTATTTCTCTTATAATTGAAGCTAGTCCCTATCATAAATTTATCTCAACATGCGAGGCATCCACGTCACCCCTACTAACTATCCACGTCATATATGGAGTTAACAGTGACCCCTACCTACCGGTGAATGCAGTCTTATATATGGAGTTAACTAATGAGCACCCAAAGCATATGCATGGTTATTTAGTCCTCCGATCTGATTGGTGTAAGAAGATGCATGTTCCCAATAACAATATCTATCTCCATTCTGATCATGTCAACATATATACTAAAAACATAGAACATAGAGTCAATCGCACCGTAGGTACTTAAACTATTGGATGGTTCCCATATGGGTACTTCAACTGAAAAACGTAACAGGTAGGTACTTAAACTATTGGTGGTTCTCAGATGGATACTCCAACTAAAAAACATAACAATTACTTAAACTATTAGGTGGTTCTCAGATGGGTACTCCAACTGAAGAACATAACAGCAGCCGACGTGGACACGTCACCCTGGATTGTTGTTACATTTTTCAATTGGAGTACCTATCTGGGAACCACCCAATAGTTTAAGTACGTTGCTGTTACGTTTTTTTAGTTGGAGTACCTATCTAGAAACTACCAATAGTTTAATTACCTACCTGTTACGTTTTTCAGTTGGAGTACCTATATGGAAACCACCCAATAGTTTAAATACCTGCAGTGCAATTTACTTAAAAAGAGTAAATTATGCAAAGAAAGTAACTAAATCCCATTTCATGGAACTAGGTTGCGTGCAGGCGTAGCATAATAATATAATAAAAATAAAAAGTCTAATGTTTACTGTTAACTCCATTCTGATCATGTTTACTGTTAACAAAAATAAAAAATCCAGTGTTACCAAATAGCTGGTCAAACATTGCAAACAATGGCAGTCCGGTTCAGGCGTTTCATTTCAGCCTTAGCAAGCTAAGACTCCAACACTGCTGGAACCATATTGCAGCCATGGGCCTGCATAAATAGCATCACTTCCTTACAAGTTACAAACCAAATCGATCGAACTGAAACCCCAAGTGGCATTGGTTAGCTAAAGCGAGTAGCGCGCGCCACTGTCGTTGCCATTGCCGCCATGGGGAAGGTCTCCATGGCAGCACTGATCCTCTGCGTGTCCCTTGTCGCCCTGTCCACAGCTGTTTCCGTTGCCGAGGCAGCGGCCATGGAGCATACCTTTGTTGTAAGTAAATATACATCACTCTCTATTAGATTCTCGTTTAGGTATTGTTTGGATGCTATGTATCCATCTTAATCTACCTGTGTTGGGTGGGTTACGTAGATGTGCAATTCGGTTTAAATTTTACATCAATCCATCCTATCACACATGGATTAAGGTCGATACATGGACATCCAAACAAGTCGTCTTAGTGATATTTGAAGAAAATCAATATAGAATTTCATTGATTCTCAGTAATGTTCTCATTTAGTGATATTATAAGTAAATTCCATTAAGCATTTTGCTAACTAAATAGTGTTAGGCTCCAAATATTGTTACAAAACATTACCGATGCTTACTACACTATTACAAAATACAGATTTTGAGGTCGATATATATTTTTCACAAGGTGCCATGCCATGGGGCAACCCAGTGCTGTCTCGCATCTATAAATTGGTTCACTTTTTCAGAGTTGTTCGGATTAAAACTGCAATCTCTAAAAATATATGTATTTGTAGATGATGTGCCATTTCAAATTAAATAATCGTTGCATTCCACAAGGTTGTGATGATGTGCCATTTTATCATTGTGCTCCACTCTTGATGTGACATGCTTCCTAGACAAGTTTAATTAAGACGGGTTGTTAAACACAGACATTTAGAGTAAACTACCGTGACTAACCTTGTCTTGTGAAACACAGGTCCACGAGATGAATGTGACCCACCTGTGCAACACGACCAAGGTCTACGTGGTGAACGGCCAGTTCCCCGGCCCACAGATCGACATCACCGACGGTGACACGGTGGTGGTCCACGTCGTGAACCGGCTGGACCACGGCCTGACGATCCACTGGCACGGCGTGCGGCAGATCTGGAGCTGCTGGTCCGACGGCGCCGGCTTCGTCACCGAGTGCCCCATCCCTCCCGGCACCAACCACACCTACCGCTTCAACCTCACCGGCCAGGTCGGCACGCTGTGGTGGCACGCGCACGTCACCTGCCTCCGCGCCACTATCAACGGCGCTTTCGTTATCCGCCCCAATGACGGGAGGTACCCGTTCCCTACCCGGCGAAGGATGTCCCCATCATCATCGGCGAGTGGTGGCAGCTCGACCTCGTGGAGCTCGACCGGCGGATGGCCGACGGCAACTTCGACGACAACCCGCTGTCGGCCACCATCAACGGGAAGCTCGGGGTCCTCAGCAACTGCTCCGGCGTGCCCGAGGAGAGCATCGTCCTCGACGTGCAGCGCGGCGAGACCTACCTGCTGAGGATCGTCAACACGGCGCTCTTCTCCGAGTACTACTTCAAGGTGGCCGGGCACACGTTCACGGTGGGCGGCGCCGACGGCAACTACCTGACGCCGTTCGAGACGGACATGGTTACCGTCGCGCCGGGTGAGGCCATCGATGTGCTCATGACCGCCGACGCGCCGCCGGGACACTACCACATGGTCGCGCTCGCCAACCAGCCGCCAGAGCCGGACCCACAGATCCCCGTGTTCGTCTCGCCCGGCCTCGTCCGCTACGCCGGAGTGCGCACCGGTGACAACACCGTGCCGGCGGTGCCCCTCATGCCCGACCAGCACAACACCATGCCGTCCTGCTACTTCCACGGCAATCTCACCGGGCTCGCGTACCCGGGGCGCCACCGCGTGCCGATGCACGTCGACGAGCGCCTCTTCGTCACGCTGGGGCTGGGCTCACTCTGCCGGGGCGGCAAGAAGGTCTGCAAGCGCCGCCGCAGCGACGAGACCATCGTGGTGGCCACCATGAACAACGTCTCCTTCCACCACCCGAACACCACCTCCCTGCTGGAGAGGTACTACGACTATGGCAACGGCACCGGCGTGTACACGGAGGCCTTCCCGGAGAAGCCGCCGCAGCCCTACAACTACACCAACAGGGAGCTGATCCCGCCGGGGCCGCTGGAGGAGGCGCTGGAGCCGACGTTCAAGGCCACCAAGCTCCGGCGGTTCAAGTACATCACGACGGTGGAGATCGTGTTCCAGAGCACGGCCCTGCTGCAGAGTGACTCCAACCCCATGCATCTCCATGGATACGACTTCTTCGTGCTCGCGCAGGGGCTCGGCAACTTCGATCCCAAGAGGGATGTGGCCATGTTCAACTACCACAACCCGCAGCTCAGGAATACCGTGCAGGTGCCCAGGACGGGATGGGCCGCAATCCGCTTCGTCACAGACAATCCAGGTATAGTCATAGGACAAGCTAAACTTTGATCTTAGTTTTTTTAATCATACAGCCTAGACACTCATACATGCATATTCAGCTATTTTTTTTTCCTGATATAAGAGAATTATACAGTACCATACATCTACCTAATCATCTTTGTCGTTGAATCTTGATGGGCAGGAATGTGGTACCTGCATTGCCACTTTGAGTTTCACATTATGATGGGCATGTCGACAGCGTTCATTGTTGAGAATGGGCCAACACCAGAAACCAGCCTTCCTCCACCACCACCGGAATACAAGAGATGCGGTGCCAATGGTCTTAGTCAACCATAGTGTTCTCATCTAGATTGAAAATACTAGGTCCAAATTTTTTAGATATACGATTATATGTCAAATAAAGACGGAGCTCGATGAATGTCATGCTTCGTCATATGTTATTTTATTGGTTATTTTTGTTGTGTAAGTGTTGACGCCTAAAATCAACACACTGAGTCGCAATGACCGATTGCTTCACTTTCGTAGAAGCGTCACGACTAGTTTTCGAGCAAACTAGTAAAGAGATGATTTTCAATGGAATTATTTGTGCTCCGATTCGTTGGAGCGCGCGGCTTGTTTGCGGGAAACTAGCAAAGCATAGCTACAGACCTAGGTGCGAAAAGTAAAAGAAATAAAAGAAGATGAGATGGCAAATTTGTTTTGGACGATGTTGGGATCTCCTCTACCGGCCTTAACCCTACATATATATAGGGTGATCTGGACTTTGATCTTACAATGTGTTCGTGTGACATTTTCTCAGCATCTCCGTGGTATATGGCATGCACATATTTCTCCATGGTGCACCTCTGCCTTGCCATGCGTAGGATGGGCTTGGTCAAGTGGCCGCCATCCCCTGCATGTCTCCGGGATTTGCTTGGTTGTCTACCCGCCATGTGCAGCATTTGATCAAGTGGCCACCATCCTTGTTTCATGGATGTGCTTGGTCAAGTCGCCATTGATCCATGATCAGCATGTAACTCAAGAACAATAGTTCTACATCTCACGTACCAACAATCCTTGCATGATTCAATAGAAATCCGCTAACAATAGCATCTATTACCAGCATTTCTATTCTTAGTCCAGGTGCTAACCAAAAACCATGATAGCCAAATAAATAAAATGAACCAAGTAGATTATTATTCAGCTAGAAATGAATATCTCCAAGTATTATGCTAATATCAGCCATGATTATTGTACACAAACGGCTTCATGCTAATTATAACATATGTATGCCTAAAGCACACTCTGGTCATTAATTCTTTAGTTAAACTAATCAGCCATAAGTAATTTTGGCAAGCCGATTACTAATTTTGCAAATTATGAAAGCTTTACCAAATTACAACCAAATTTGATAACCAAGCCGATTTAAGCTTGAATCAAACTAATCTGGCCAAATAAATTGCATAGGCATACTATCGAACTGAAACTGTAGGAAGGTGTCAAATTTGGTTGTCAACAGTAAGATGATTTGTTTATTTTACTATTTGATATTTCAATGTGCGTCAAGATGTAAGGTGGTGATATAAGTAAAATTCCAAGCGATATAATATGAACTAGAACCTATGTACAAGTTCAGTTTATCCTGTTATTGTTTTTTTCCTTGCCTCATTAAAATGACACTTTGATATATCAGTAGGGGCCTAATTTGTCCTCATCAAAGGCCTATATTGCTCTTTCTGTCCAAACTCAAAGTGCACCATTCATATACTGTCAACATAAGCACAAGTGTTTTTTTTTCTTCTACTCGCTGATAGGCTAAGCACAAGAAATATTTTGAGGAGAACACTTGTGCATCTTGCATTGATTGTTACAGTGGTGTGTCCTCTGACAAAATAATAGTGAAGAACCTCTGGAGCACCTGTTGATGAATTGCATCTTTTCAAGAAATTACTAGGACTTGATCAACATTGTGATATCTAAAAATTGCACAACTGAGTAAGCTTTTAACTCTTTAAAAGACCAGCTCAGCTCCCTTTATTCATGAATGTAGTAATTATTATGTGCTTGATAATTTGGACAAAAAGACCTAAATTATGTTTTCTTTGGATGTTGGGAAAAAGGTATACACGTGTAAGATGATTACACCTATACATTATTGTGCACAAGAAACCTATGCCATGACTATACACTTGTAAAATGGTGTTTGGGTTCACTTTTCTCATTTCAGGCAAACAAGCACCATGGCATGTCATGTTTGCCTGCAGCAAAGCACCACATTTGTCATTTCAAGCAACAAGCACCGTGGTTTTCATTGTGGATATTGGCGCCAGACCAAGCAAACTTTGCAAAACCTCAAGTTCAGAAATGGGATTATTTCTTTCGCTTAGATGTTGTGTGTTGGTGTTGACAATGCAATCGTTATGGGGGAGATTGCGCACACATGATTATCATGTACCCATGTGCTTCAGTTTGTGATGAGTGATTATCCAGGTGAGTAGCGCTTTGGGTTAATTTATAGAACTAAGACGTGAGTTTGGGTTGTGCAACATATCTCTTAGCTTGTGGTACGCAGGTGTGCATCTTGGAGACAACAATCGATAGTGAAGGTGAAGGGGGTTTTTGTAGACAGACTTGGAGCTGTGAGGGATGGATGCTGAGGCTTGGAACGAGGGACTCAGAAAGTTGGATGATTGACTATGGGTGGATGACACCTAGGATCATCGGCAGGTGCAATAGTACATGAGGAGTGACTGTGTGGACCATGTCTAGATAGCGGTTGACCAAGTCAAGTAGGGGCGTTAGAAGACATATGGTGATCAGGCGGTTGAGGACACAATGGTGACACATGTTGAGAAAGCAGAGGAGGCGTAGCGGATATGTTTCTTAACATGGTTTGGTGGTTTCGGTCTCAAAATGACCGGTGGAAGGTTTTCGGGTTTGGGCCTCAAAACCCATGTGCGGTTTTTTTTGGGAATCGGAGACGACACGTGTGGTGTCGGCATCAGGAACCTTGGGTCAAGGAAAAGCAATGTCATGAAGGACATGTGGCCATCAGATCAGCAGATCATTAAGCTAGACCATAATACCCCTTGGGCTAGGTGGTTTGCTTAATTACCAAGGGACATATTGGGAATATGTAATAGCCTCTATAAAATAAGAGGAGGGTTGCTCCAACTAGCCTTATCTCTCCAACACTTCATTTTCATCTTTGTAGGTTTTCCCTTCCTCTCGTTTTTCTGTTCTTTTTAATGGAAATTGTGGAGCGAAGCTCCCTAACAATATATTAAAAAATAGAGGAGTACAAAGTAACAACACAGTGGGCCTTAGCTTGCTACTTGCAAAAAAGAAAGAAAAGGAGAACACTCACTAATTAAGCATCTAACTAGAGAATACAAGTAGTAGAAGTTATAAATGAAAAGAGAGTCAATCATAAAAGAGTTATCCACGATGGATGTTCGATAGAGATGATGCTTAACTTTTGTTCTTGAAGAGTTGCTTCCAAGCTTGGGATTTTGTCATTGAAAATGTAGTTCTTTCGCTCTTTCCAGATGCACCAAGTAGCAATAATAAATAGGTCCATGAAATAGGGGATGGATTTGCCTAGCTTGACCTCCGTCATTCTGACTTCGCCAACAATTGCTTCAACAAGGCCGAGTAGCTGGTTAGAGGCGCCGACGTTCACCAGAAGCATGAGAAGCACTGGTGGTATGTCCTGCTTGACCTCAACATCATGCGGGCGCGTGCGGCATGGAGCGAGGGCAAGAAAACTGACCCCGTCGAGTTTCTCAGGTGGTCTGAGACTCAACACAAATTGCTCTCTATGCATTATCATTTTGCAGATGCCCTTGTAAATCCCACTAGATGCCGGCCGCAAACCACCTAGTTACACTCGAGCTGCATTCTTATAAATTACTCAATTAATGGGAATGAAGGCCTTACCTCTCATCCTTTGGGCCTCAAGATCTAATTTGTGCTATTTTGTTTTTGCGTTTTGATGTTTTTCCTATCCCATTTCCTATTTCTCTCATTGTGTTTGGATGTTTGGTTTGGGAAAGTTTGTACCCGTTTTGATTGATGTGAGTTGTGCAGGGACGTGTGTTGATCTTATTCATTTAGTGATTTCATCCAATTCCACACGAGATCATAGATTAGGATGATTTTCGATTTATGGAGAAAACTGTGTTCTTGCACGTGATCTAAAATTCCTAGAGTTTAAGTTCATCTCGGGCTATGATCTCCTAGAGTAAGCTCAGTAACTCATTTATGACTATTTGTGCAAAATTTGAGAGCATGTAAGACCATTTGATTTGGCCAAGATTCATCCAATTTTGGATCTGCTTGTGTTATACTTGGGAGCATCGGACCATGTGTCCGGGGCATCTGCACGTCCGGTGCATCCTGTTCTTGTCGACCTTGCACCACTTTGACCGTTGTACATCGGATACGACAGCACCAGACCAGTCTGGTGGCCCTGTGTTGGCATGGCTCTGTTTTTGATCTCTCGAGTCTCAGTTTAGAAAACCTTGGTCGCATATTTCGGTCTCTTATTAGGAGAAGTTATGCAATTTACGTGATGTGAGAGTACCTAGTGAACTTTCTTGATCTTCTCAATTCTCTTAGGATCAACCTCTATGCCTTTGTCATGGATGATAAAGCCTAGAAACTTCCCAGTCGATACTTCAAAAGCACATTTGAGTGGATTCATCTTCAAACTATAGCGACACATTCTCTCAAAAGCAAGACGCAAATTGGCTAAATGAGATTTATGGGCAGTCAATTTAATCATAATATCATCAATGTAAACCTCCATAATCACCCCAATTAGATCATGGAAAATCAAATTCATAGCTCTTTGATAGGTTGTACCTGCATTCTTCAACCCAAAGGTCATCATAATCCACTTAAACAAACTAACAAAGCCAGGACAAATGAAAGTCGTCTTTGATGTGTCTTCTTCAGCCATGAAAATTTGATTATATCTCGCATTACCATCAAGAAAGCTAATCACTCTATGTCCAGAACACCATTTATCAACATATTGACTATATGCATAGGGTATTCATCCTTTAGAGTGACTCTATTCAAATCTCTGAAGTCAATGCAAACTCTGATCTTGCCTAAATCCTTCTTCTCAACAGGCACAATATTAGAGACCCACTCCGTATACTGGCATGGATGGATGAATTCTGCTTGCAACAACCTATTGAACTCCTCCTTAATCCGGTCATGAATGGCCAAATTGAAGCGCCTCGGGTGTTGCTTGAAAGGTTTGAATCCATCCTTGATGGGGAGCTGATGTTCAACAAGCTCACGACTCAATCCAGGCATTTTAGTGTAATTCCATACAAAACAATCAATATATTCCTTGAGAAGTGCTATTAATTTAGATTTATAATCGGCTTCTAAGTTCTGATTCACAAACGTCGGCTACGGCGTAATGCCATCCCCAATATCAACTTGTTCTAATGGGTCGGCCGACATGAAACCTTGCCCCAACTTATTGAGCTCATTAAAGTCATCAATAGCCTCACAAGCATCGGTCTTTTCAGTCCGATACTGTTCAACACGATGCTTTAACCTTTCAACATTATTCATTGATTATACGATGATATTAAGCCAATTGTCAATCGGCTTAAGAGATACAGGAACAAAGCCATGTCTAGTGTAGCTTACAAAATCATATCCTAAAAGATCTCTACTTGACAGGCAAGCAAATGCACCATGCCCCCCAATATCGGAAGCATCGGCCGTGGCAACCTCGGCTGATGAATCTACATGGACGATCTCAATAGCATCTCTCACCCACTGGATGAGATATTGGTGCAAACTAGATGGCACACACTCATTAGCATGGATCCAATCATGCCTGAGTATTGCATTGTAGCTCCCCTTGATGTCAGCAACGAAGAAAGTTGTTGCCAAAGTCTTGCTCCCGATGGTCAACTCAACGTTAGCAATGCCTCTAGCTAGAATTGGAGCATCTCCACCAACACCAGTGATGATCATGTTGGTTTTAACCAACTCTTCATCCGTGTTCCCGAGCTTCTATGGCATAACATTCACAATTGCACCGCTGTCCACCAACATGCTCTGAACTGGCACCCCATTATTCAGATGCAGTGGTCTGAGATGATTCACTGGCACTCCTGGCTTCTTGAACATAGCATCTTCAATGGCAAACACCAATTCTACTGCTGGTGGTTCCTCTTCATCATGGCTGACCACGTAATAATTAGAGGATAGATATATCATGTTCATAGGCGCTCGCTCTAGAGTAAGCTTGTAGTCAACCATCTCTTCTTCTTGCACTTCTGGAGCTTCTATTCCCACCAAGTTGACAACAGTGGTGGTGAAGTCCTTTCGAGAGTCCCCAAGGTCTCCAGAACCTGTAGGAATCAGCACGGATATTTTGGGAGGTGCCACAGCTAATTCGAAACTCATTGGGATGATTTCAATAGTGAGAACCGGCTTAGCCGACTCAGCCGGCTTAGCTAGCTCTGTAGTCAGCTGGGCTAGTGCAGGGGCCACAACAACGCCCGTGTTGACCTCCGGTGGAATCTCTTGGTCCTTCTTTGGTGTAGCTTGTTCCTCTGTTGTTCCAAGAGCTTGGCGCTTCATCTTTCTTGCCTGAGCGTGCTAAAGCTTCTGCCTTTGAGTTTTATCCAACCCTTGTGGGCACCACTTGGGTTGAGTATATTTTGGATCTCTAGGCGGCTTCTCTTTTCTTTCTTCTCCAGCAACTTCTTTGAAATCTTCAACTTGCTTCTTTGCTGGCTCTTGCCCCCCCCAATCATAATCGGTTCATTTTCAATAATGACAGGAGCTGCCATTGAGCCGATTTGTGATGCTAGGCATGGGAGCGCTTTTTGGAACAGGCTTCTCAGGCACTTGGACCTTCTTCGAAGCATATACTTGCTGCGCAGGTGCCTTGATCAACTGGTCTTGATTAATTGTTCAATCAGGTAAAGACAGAGGGTCTTGAAGAAGTATTAGTGACATCTCCCAACCTTTGATGAACTGGTATGGTAGCCTGAGGATATGGCACCCACACTCCTTGGGGATCCCATAGCGGCAATGGTGTGACTGGTGGAGTTGGCTGGATTGGTGGTCCCCAACGAGACACACGATGATGATCAACCTGCAAAGGAGGATCTGCTCGTGGAGTCATAGCCATTTGCTTGTTCTTTTCAACTTCACGCTTCAGAGGCGTAGACTCTCTTTTTTTTATCAGCCAATTCTTAGAATTAGCCTTTTGTTTTCTGTACTTTGCTATAAGTTGATCAAAAGTACAGAGTGGTTTAACCACAGGTTTCTTGACTTTTAGCTCCTTAACTTTCCATACTCCCACCTCCAGGTTCTATGGAACAAATGTGCGTATAACGCGAATACCAGTGGTGATGGAGAATTCTAGGACCTAGGAGCCGGCCTGGCTGACTCGAGGGGCCGGCTTAGCTAACTCTGCCTAGGCAGAGAAAAAGTCAGCTTGGCCGACTGGTGGAGTCGGCCTAGCCGGCCTCTACAGTGTCGCTTGCATCTTGAACCATCTTTGCCTTCTTAGTGCCTCCACTGATTCAGCGGTGATTGTAAACTTGTTCTTGCCTTGTTGATGTTTCCCAAGCACCACTTGACGCCCCAAATTCTTTTGGACATTTGGTGTGACACGTGGTTCGCCGATAATGACATTCTTGCCTTTAGCTTTATCGGCTTGCTCGGGTCGGATCAAGATAGCTGGACTTCCTGCATCAATTGTATTCATGTGTGCAGGAAAGGGATTATTGTTGATTTCCATATCATTAAGACTCAATCATCCCTCATTAAGGGCCGATTGGACCTGCCAACGAAAAACATTACAATTATTAGTGGCATTAGAATAGGAGTTATGATATTTATAATAAGCACTTCTCTTAATCTCATCTGTAGAAGGCGAAGTATGATTTGTTCTAATGCATCCAATTTTGAGTAACTCATCAAAAATACGGTCACATTTAGAAGTATCAAAAGTAAATTTCACTTCCTCATTCCGATTCTTTTGAATTGACTTGAGAGAAGGGCATGTGACATGTTTATTCTCCACTAGCCATCTAATTTTAGTGGCATTGCACTCCTTACTTTTATCATCCGAACAATCTAAAAAAGAATCAAAAGCATATATGTTCGAACGATGCGTTCTATATGATTCACGAGAGTCTTTAAGGCGCGATTCCCAGAAAACGGCCCTCTTGACAAGATGATTGAAGCTTGTAAATTGTACATTATCTAATTTTTCTCTAATTCTAGAATGTAAACTATTGAAGCATATATCAACAAGATATCTTTTGAAACTATTTAAATGAAAGAACTTGTTTTTAATCTCCCTAGCTCTATTAAAGAAATCTAGGACAGCTTCATCACGCATTTGTTTAACAGCAGTAAGATGTGATAATCTAGTTCTTGGGTTCTAGTATAAAAATGACTATAAAACTTTTCTTCTAATTGAGCCCAAGAACTAATTGACATAGGTGGCAAAGATGTGAACCATGAAAAAGCAGTACAAGTTAAAGATAAAGGAAAATTGCAAATCTTCATATAATCATGAGCACTAGCTTCCCCTAATTGAGCAAGGTACATACTAACATGTTCCATAGTAGTTTTGTTACCAACACCATTAAACTTTTGAAAGTCAGGTACCTTCCAACCATCAGGATTTCTCATGTAGTCAATGGCTGCAGGGTACAGCTTGGTGTACATGTTTTTAGCGGTTTTAAGGTGTACACCAAGACTTTCCTCGAGAGATTTAGTAAAATCTTCCCTAAACCGATTTAACACATCGTTGAAATCGCTAGAGGGAGAAGGATTCTGCATGTTCTTGAGCATGGGATTCCTGCTAGGAGACTTTGGTGGGTTTGGTAAAATGTTGTTTCCCTCCGAAGCTCTTGATGCCCTATAATTGGTTTGCAATTGACCTGATTTTTTAGCACCACCTGCTGCACCTGTACCAACATGACCGGTTCTGTTAAACAGAGCCGATGTTAACCTACTAGTATCAGCAACAGATGACTAGTTTTGAAAAGAACCTTGAGGCATGACAAATTCAGGTTGTGGAAAGACACCCGATTGATCTAAATCGTTTGTCTTACCCTCTAACTTATTTATTCTAGCCTCTAATACCCCATGAGAATGTTGTATAGTTTGTGTAATTGTAGTATTTTGATCTAACAACATCTTAGCAATTTCAGCTTGCGAAACTGGGGCATCACCATATTTAGGGGGACCATCAGGGTTTACCTCGTTTGACGATGAAGTTCCCAAGACTGCAGCAACGCTTGGCTCCTTGAACTACGAGACCTTCTCATGATGATCCTTAGAACACCCTTGCAAAAAGGCCTTCATAAGTTCACTTATCTTGGCATCGAGCTGTGCCTTCACTTCCGGAGAAAGCTCCTCCGTGGACGTGGGGTTGCTGATGTCGCAGCTATAGACTTCGCTCGAATCCTTCATTGCATCACCATTTGATCCCATGTTGCTAGTAGATTGAAACTATAGCTTTCACCTCGGTTTCCCCAGCGGAGTCGCCAAAAAGTATGTTGATGATGAATCTGATCCGTGCTAACACACCAGCTGGCTTTGAATGCCCAAAGAGGTTGTCCTTACAACCTGCAACATAGCAACAACGCAGCGTAACCGGCCAAATCAATCTAGAGACCGATAGGGCTGATGTGGAGCTCGTTGATGGCTGAAAGTGCTCCCAAACCACCTCCAAAAGGATCCATCAGGAGGAAGCATGTGGAGGATCTCTTAGGACCAGTAAGGCCACCTAAGATGCCAATGAATCTTGTGGAGAGAACCTCTGAACAGCAGGTAGAGGGGTTGCGGAGAGAATTAGGGTAAAAGAGATAGGTTTTGTGTTGTGTTTTGACGATTGATAGAAGGGATTAATTGGCCATGATCCTCTCATATATATAGAGGAGGGTGGTCTTATCCCCGTAGAAAACAACTCTAGATCATATTCTCCATGTTTCCCATGATAAAAACTTGCCAAAATGCGATTTGGAATCAAATTGGTTCGGACTTCAGGGTAGAACCAGCTTAGCCGGCTGGGTGGCTTAGCTTTCACGGGGCCGGGTAGGCAGCTTGGCTATCTTAAGTGGCAGCCGACTTAGCCGACTTGAGGGGGCAGAACTGTCCTGGCCGGCTTGGCTAGCCGGCTAAGCTGGTTGGCTAGCTCACCCATGGCTCGCCGTCTTCTCCATGAGTTTTCTCGCTCCGTTTGCGACGCCACTTGACCTCGACTATGCCCAAGGCTATTATAACTTGTTCATAGTGCTAATTTCAACCTTGGACATTTTTGAGTGTCAACAGGAGGTGATGGGCACGTGATTCCCTGATCTTCCGTCAGATGGAGATAACTATCGTTTTGGTGGAGCACGACACACCGATCCGGCTTCAGATCCAAAGACCCGAACCCTGCAATCTTAGCACCACGACTCCTCTGGTTATCAACCGTGTCTCCAACCGGTTGACCTCGCCATGAAGGCTAATCCCTGCCTGTGAAACGAAGAACACAAGCAAGAACTCGAAAGAACACAGCTCAATTAATGGGACAATCTGCAAATGAATGATTAAGCACTCGAGTTGGGGTTCCACAAACCGATGAACGGCGACTGTCGATGGACAGAATAATCTAAGCAAAACCCAAAACCTAACGACGACGGCGGCGTATGTTTATAAAGAACTTAGGGTCGTCGCCTACCCTGGACGCGCCCACTAACAGGCTCATAAACGATACACGGCCCATTGGACCAAAATAAGGTGACGCAGCACCAAGACAGATTCGGAATGTTGACTTGCTTCGACAATTCCCGTGGACTCCGAAGAGGTTTTGACGTGAGACCACTTCTATTGGCTTTCTTATGAAGTTAGCTTTCCAACCATATGTAGAACGTCCAAAACGGAGTCCGTATGAGTCCATATGACCAGTTCTAGTCCAGGCTGGTCTGGCAGTCCGAGACAGACGCGAAATCAGCTTGTGTTGCACGCCCTTGCTGGCCCAGCTCGTCTCCAACTCCTCGTCCAAGTTCTTCAGAAGCCTCTCCATTGTTCCTAAGCAATATTAAATCATTAGGTAGTAATCTATTCTCAAAAGTATGAAAAGTATCGCTTAAAAACGAGCTCACCTGTAAATGTAGTTGACGCATTCGAGCTCGGGTCATTGGGCCTTGGAGAGGATCAGCAGGTGCACAAGAAGAAGCGATGTCCTCATCAGGAGGCATGTCTTATTTCCTAAAAGGAGAGAGCTCTGCAGTCCTGAATGCCAATCTGATTGTTGTTAAAAAGTGAGCTCATTCCTAGCTTCCCATATAGTGCATACCATGATGATTGCTGCAGTCACAAAGAATTAGGACTGCAGCTGGATCTTGATGGCCATTATATTTTCAAAGGAGTGTCGACCTTGTATTATTTCCAAATTCAGAATCCCACATAAAACATGATCAACTGTCTCTTCAACCATTAGGGAGCAAATTTCACAATTATAGGAGTATTGATTCATGTGTTTTCTTCTGAGAATGTTCCTTGTACTCAGTCTATGTTTCAATAATAACTAGCAGAAGACCTTGATTATCAGCCCTAATTCCTTCCTACTATTCTACCTATTAGTATTCAATGCGGAACTCGATCCTCCTATCAGGCATCGAATGAATACAACCGATAATGAGTTCCAAAAGCCATGGAGTATGTAGTAGGAAATGGACTACTCATTCCATAAGCAAGGAAGGAATATCTGCTTCCATGCCAAGTTTACTTGGTCACTCGATCTTTAATTAGAGTGTGCAGCAGAGGCAATGTATCTTCGTCTCCTTTATTTTTCCCATTGTTTGTTCATGTCACCTCCCTATAGCAAGCTGTACATATGGGCCATCTATACGTACTATGCACCATGCCTGTGTCACGGACAATCACTTCTTGAAGAGGCAGAGTCAGAGCAGGTAGCTCGCATAGCATGTAGGCAATCCACTTATACACTTGAACACTCGCATTCACGTGCAGTTAGACAAAGCCACAAAGTGTTAACAACCATGGCAAGGATACAAGTAGGAAAGACCTAGAACGCGAGGACACGGTCACCAAGGACGACGTCACGCCAGAAGATGGAGTTGACGCGGTCACCGGCACACCAGCGCCAGCAGGTCCAAGTGTGAGCGTCGTGCGTGCCGATCAAGTGTGCTCATCAGTGGGCCCGAGTGGGTGTAAGTCCTAAGCTAGACACAGCTGCGCCTGTGGGACCGCACCAAGGCCATGTGCCGTTGTGTAAATGCCAAGCCAAGAGGAGAACGGGATCATCAACTTGTAAGCACAAACCGAACACGCTAAATGTCCTCCTACCTTGTTCATAATTCATCGGATCTTCGTGGTCTCCAAGCTATCCCAACTATTCCCCATCTCCTTCTACCTACAGTAGCTTAGAATTGGTATCAGCTCTAAAATTCTTCAAATCGCTTCCCAAATTCTCGTTGGATTCGCAATAGATCGTGGTCTGGTTCTTCGCGACGCCGAGCAGTGAGCTCTTGGCACAAAGGCACAAACGTGAGCCCACTAGGAGCCAGAGGTGAGGTGCAAACCTGAAAGTAAAAGGCACGAAGGCAGAAATAAAGCCTTTGTTAGGACTCGAACTTGAGACCTCTAACTCTGATCTGATAGCATGTTAGGATAGGTCAAGCTTTGTCTATTGATAGAGGGGAATGAAACCCATATGTACATGTATAATTTGCAAATGTACAAAGGGAATATACAAAACATATACACTCATATCTCTAAAACTATCTGCGTGCATTACATTTATATAACACCGATGGAATAACATATCACAGAAGTATATAGCAGCGATAATGATTAAAACTTTGGACTATACAAATGAAACCAAGTGTCAGACAAGTAGGCAGCGAACAAAAAACTTATCCGAAAAGAGAATATATATGAGCAAAAATTGGATTATTGCACAGAGCTTCCGAAACCGAAACCTTCAACACAACTATTTATGGCTGCCGGTCCTTCTACAGCAACACCAGCTTCCAGCAATGCTTCACCTTGTCCATCTCTGACTTGTACTGAGCAGAGGATTTATCCGAGCTGCTAGACAAAGATATCAGGTCGCGCAGCTTCTGGTGGCAGGCTTTCAACCGCAGGAACCTTGGTTTCAGATCTCTCAGGTACTCTGGCAATGTCTCCATGGATGAGTCGGCCAAATCCACTGTGTGCAGCGCCTGGCTGCCTTCGAGCACCTCCAGGGCTGGGCAAGCCTCAATGTAAACGCTACGCACACTGGGGACGGCACGGATGATCTTGAGACTCACACAGCGTTGCACGACGAGCTCAACGACGGAAGGGAAGTTGTCCAGGGCAGTTATCCTTGAGACATCAGAAAGGGACAGCTCTTTGAGAGCAGTCCTGCTGCTGCTGGTAAGTCCTGTTGGCAGGCGACCCAACTTGCAGTCATTAATATAGTGCCTGCAGAGAGGGCATGGCGATGCTGTCCTCGCCATTGGTAGCTGCTTCTTCATCATCCTCCCATTCCCACTCCTCCCACTCAGGCAGGCCCACGAACCATAGGCCCTGCAGTTTTGGGAAACATGACATTCTTCTTGCCAAGCTACTACTTCTATCCGGAGCTATCTCGATGGCCAGGGACTCCAAGCTGGGGAGTCGACATAGGCCGTCAGGAAGTTGGGTGCAGGGAGGAAGCCTCCACATGTGCAGGCTAGTCAAGCTGTTGAAGTAAACCTCAACACCGGTGTTCTTCATACACATCCAGCTTGGCGGCTGACGCCCGATGAGTTGCTCCAGTTGAGGTGGTGGACAGAGCTGATCGAATACCTCCTCCACTCGTTGGCAGTCCTCCACCGCTACCTCATCAATGGCAATGCTAGGCTCTTTTCCACATTTGTAGCATGCATAAAAGAGGTCTCGAAGATGCTCCTTCTCACGTATCTTGGCCTTTGCAGCCAGCGAGCCAGATGGCACTGCTTCCAGGTTTTCTAACCTTAGTTTTCGTAGCCTAAAAAGAGGTTCCAGCTCTTGTAGGCTACACCACATCCTGTTCTCATCAATCTGCAGTGGGAGGTTCTGGAGTGTCCTAAGATTTGTCAGCCCACCAAGACCCTTAGGTACAGTAAATTTTGTGCCATCAATAATACTGAGGTACCTTAGGCGCTCTAGCTTTAGCATGCTGCTAGGGATCTTGCCAGCAAAGCGACCACACTCCTGCATATGAATATGTTCTAGGAACCTCATCTTGCCTATGTCGTCTGGTAGCTGAGATATATCTGTTCTCCACAAGAGAAGAAATCTGAGGTGCTTCAGGATTCCTAGGGACCTTGCAAACCTATCCGACTCTGCAGCAAACAGAAACAATGCTCGTAGGGAAACAAACCTGTTCAAAACAAAATTACTATTTGTAGGATCAAATTTCATCCTGCTGCAGATTATCAAACTTGTAAGGAACTCCTGTTTTTCTGAAATCCTGCTCCAATCTGGCAATACCACTGGCTTTACCCCCGACACAGCTGGCTTTATGGATAGGCGGCGAATCTTTGGTGACGAAACTAGGGAGCTTACTTGATCAGGCTCAATAACTAATGTTTCTTCCTTGGCTATGTAACAGGCAAAAAAACGGATAACATCATGCATCGATCCATCTTGTTCTATAAGATTCCTTGTGATTAGATCCCTGTAATAGCAAATTCCTTTGTCTTCTAATTCATTCCACCTCCCCTCATTGCTAGGTGCAAGAAATACTTGACTCATCCACATCCCAATAACATCATCCCGAGCCATCCAGAATCCTTTTGGAATAAGTGCATAGTACAGGAAGCACTGCTTCAGCGAGGGAGACAGATCCTCATAACTTAAGCGTAGTGCAGAATTTAGATCATCATGTGTTTTATCTGTTTTCCATGCAGGGTCGTGCAAAACACTATTCCACTCAAGCTCAGTTGCTCTCTTTGATCTTAGGATCCCTCCTATGACTTTAATAGCAAGCGGTAAACCATCACACTTTTTAATAATCCGAATCCCAACATGCTTTAGCAGATCAAGAACACCGTCACTGCAAGCATCCTGGCAACAATAAAAATACTACTTGTAATTAGGACACCCTCACTTGCTAGCTCATATGAACATTAAAATGGATAAAGATAGAGTAACCTAACGCGTTTGTATAGAAAAAATGTGTACGCATAAACAGATGAATAATAGGAAAGTGAGCAAGCTTACCCCAGGTCAGTTCTTTCGCGTCGGGCAGGAGCACTCCCCGCGGTCCCGAACCTTCCGTCAGGAGCGATAACTCTTCCCCTGCGTTCGCGAATTTTTTTTATTAATAAATTTATTTTTTAAAAAAATTACAAAATTAGTCTACGTTTCCAAAAAATTACAGGAATGGGCGACCAGTCGCCCGTTGGAAGGGCGACCAGGCCCAGTTCGCCCGGCCAAAGGGCGACCAGGCCCAGGTCGCCCGGCCAAAGGGCGACCACGCCCAGGTCGCCCGGCCAAAGGGCGACCAGGCCCAGGTCGCCCGGCCAAAGGGCGACCAGGCCCAGTTCGCCCGGCCAAAGGGCGACCAGGCCCAGGTCACCCGGCCAAATGGCGACCTGGTTTTTTGGATTTTTTAAATAATATTTATTTATTTGGAAATTTCAGGAAAAATTTCGATTTTTTTTAAATATTATTTATTTATTCGGAAATTTCAGAAAAAATATCGAAGTCGGAGAAATAGCAAAAATAATACGCAGTCATGCAATTGGCATGCGAAAACGCCGTTGTCGTGTGCTCGCCCAAGCTTAATAGATGAAAAAATACAACAGTGAAACATTAATTAAGTTCTAAAAACTAAAATAGTATCAGTACAATATCATAGAAAACAACATCGGCGGCAAATCATACAAAACTAATATCGTCCACGCTTAGGTGCAACACCCCTAATCGTGCCAGGCTTTGGTGCTCTGCGGCCTGCTCGCACATGGCTGGCTGAGTAAGTAAGCGGCGAAGGAGGAACTGTAACACGTGCAGGACGGCCTCCAGCAGCAGGTGGTGTCGCGTACTCGTCCTGTGAGGGCTGTGTCTGTGGTGGTGCTTCACGTAGCTGCAATGACGCAAGTACGTCCGCCGGCTCCTGCTGCAGGTAACTCTCAAGGTCGAAGGGTGTCGGGGATCGCTGACGAAAAGTGTCAGCGTGCTCAGAGATGTCTGATCCCTCGTAGTCGTAACGGGTGGTCCCTAAACATATAAGACCAACGTTATGATAACGCTGATGGTAAAACTAATATATAACGTGTCGAACTCTTAAAAGTAGGTCATACCTGGAACCATGGCTACAGCGTGTGAAGAGGAACCTCCGAAATCGAACTGATGCCGCGAACCGTCAAAGTGCATACCTGACCATGCAGAGTGAATGTAATGTTACGAATAAAGCAGTATTAGATAATATAATTAAATTTCACCACTATATCGTACCTGTAGGCATGTGAGCAGGCTGCGAAGATGATCCAATGATATCGAACTCCGGACGCCAACCGGCAGAGTACGTAGGTGGACCTGAATAATGAAACTTATAAGTAACGAACAAGTTAGCATTACTACATACGAAGAAAATATAACTTACTCACCTGTTTGGTACGTAGGCCGCGGAGGTAGTGGCGCCGTCGGTCCGTCAGGCCTGTGTGTCACGTGTGAAGGTCGAGGGACGACATCCGGCTGTCGCCCGCAGGGCCAGCACGACGTCAACTTGACAATGTTTGCAGCAGAGTCGTACATCCTCTGGACCGCAGCGGTAAGCTTGTGGCTGGTCATCTGAATGCCCTCCCTCAACCGGTGCAAGAGCGATCCACCATCCACAGTGATACGATGACCCATGTCGGCCTATTAACAAAACGAGAACATTGAAGTAATTACGATAAGAAAAATATTAAACGAAGTGGGTTGAAGTTCATAAAGATCGTACCGCCAACGACAACGCCTGATCTCTGTGCACAGGGTACGTGTCCGTCAACCTGGGGACGTGGGTCCGTGGCTCCGCTGGTGTATACGTGACTCTGATCCGTGTGCGAGGAATATACCAACGTAAGTAGTCCCCATAAGCCTGCAAGGAAAACGGTCTGGGCTCGTAGGTCACATCATGTAGTGCGTTGGCCCACTCGTCGACCCACGGCTGTATACGGGAGGACCAAGTGTCCCTCATCCATCGTCATACCTAAAATAACTTAATAATATAAAAAAATAATGCACAAATATAATTAATACTATGAAACACTAAATCAAAAAAAGCAGACATACTATTATTTTTAAAGAGCATTTTCGCCTTGATTCCGGAATCCACGACGTGCACGAGGGCGCCGACCGTCTTGCGGATTCCCTGAAGGTCCTGCTTCTGCAGCTCCCTCTGTGGTGGTTGCACGCGTGCACTTTTTGTAAGTATGTCCTGTGCCATTGCACTTGGTGCACCGATGCTCCAGTCTTCCCACTTCTGAGTCATCCATATCATTTCTAATGCGCCGTGTCTTACGACGACCAGGCTTCTGTCTTAATTTGTCCTTATCGGGCCCCCGCAGGTAGTTACTTCCAGGATTGTTTGTAAAACTACCAAATATTACGAAACCATAAATCTCTGCATTCCAAGTTGTCATGACTACCTCCTTCGTAAAATAATATGAGACATACGGCTTCGGGGACAAATTAGTAAGTGAACAAGCTGCTATAACATGTGAGCACGGCCTGTGAAGAAGTTTCGGTTTCATGCACGAACAGCTGCATGAGTTATAACGAATAACACACTCTTGTGCAATTCTCTCTCGATTGCCACCACGACGGCCCCGATCCCTACACAGAACTTCAAAGCGATTCTCTGCTGTGCCCATAGGACGTGCACGATGCAAGCTTGCCTTCTCCACCTTTTTTTTCATGTAATTTGTCATGAATGTTGAAAAAATCAATGTATTATCTGACATCGCATTAAAAGCAACCATATATCTTTCACGAAAGTACTTGCATGTTCCATGCAAAATACCCTCTACGATTGCTACAAGAGGTAATCCTCTCATGCCTCGAATGACCCAATTGTACACCTCCGCCAAATTTGTTGTCATTATTCCAAACCTCTCCCCATCTGTGTCATATAATAATGACCACTTCTCCTTTGGCTCGTACTCAATCCAATCTGAGAAGCACCTGATTGATGACCCCGACCTCCGAACCACGTTCCTCAAGGCATCCGTTGGAAGGCCTGAAAGAGGAACAGACATATCATTCGGGTCTTGATTCGTACGAGTCGCTAACTCTGCTGTTTGCTTTGTTGTTAATTCATCAAGACGTGCCCACATTGCATTGAATTTTCTTTGTTGGTTCTGATTGCACAACCTCTTAAACATATTCATAAGGTGTTTATTTTTGAAATGGCTGAAAAATTTGCACCCAAGTGCCTCATGCACCATCTTGATTGTATGTCCGACCATCGAGGAGGAAGATCACGCTCCAC
>CM041633.1:36068743-36083618 GCA_023333625.1 Bothriochloa decipiens | reverse complement strand
CATCTTGATTGTATGTCCGACCATCGAGGAGGAAGATCACGCTCCACTGAACCATATTGCATATCCGTTATCGCCTTCAACAAACCGTCATGTCGGTCATGTATGACACAAACATTAGGTCGCCCTTGCACCACTGCTAACTTCACACGCTCCAGAAACCAATACCAACTATCTGTGTTCTCACTTTCCACAAAAGCAAAAGCAACTGGCAGTACTTGATTATTCCCATCAACACCAATAGCAGTTAGAATCTGACCTTTATACTTTCCTGTTAGAAATGTACCATCCATGCATAAAACAGGTCTGCAATGACGAAATGCCATTATACATTGACCTAGTGCAAAAAAGGCTCGACGAAGTATTAACTTTCCGGCCTCTTTTGGATCAGACACATCCATGATATCATAATATGTACCAATATTTCTTTGTCTGATGGTTTCTAACAATCTTGGTAGGTTCTCATAAGATGCTTCGTACGAACCGAATCTCTTCTCAATGACCTTCTGTTTCGCTCGCCACGCCTTCGAATAGCTGATGGTGTATTTAAAATCTTCCTCTATAGTAGTCACTATAGATTTCGGCTCATACCTTAAATTATCAACAATTCGATTATACATGTACTCTGCAATGAAGCTCGATGTAAGAGCAGTATTGGACTTCTCTAATTCTTGTAACTCACATGTATGTTCTGTTACTATAGAGCACTTCCAAATTGTACTCCATTTTTGCTCATAAGCATGTATCCTAAATGGACAGTCCGAAAACACACATTTAACATCATATACTTTCTTGGTAGACTTAACAACTACAAAAGACCGCTTCATTGACAGAGACCAGTACTTCACGGCACTCATCACTTCATCTTTGCCTTTGTACATACCTCCCTCTACTACTTCATTCTCATGATATTCCCACGGCACAGAATTTCCTTCGTTGATCATCAAATTCTTCGAACTGTTACTCTTCCATTCCAGTGGGACAGGAATTTCATTCTCATCTTCAGATGACTCAGTTTCAGATATATTCTCATTCTCCATATCTTCCATCGCCATCTCTTCAACTATATGCTCTATGCGCTCTCCTTCGTCCGCTTCACCCGTCGGTACCATAGATGACAGGTGATGATCACTCTCTTCATTATCTTCCTCATTATCATTGTCATTGTCATGGCTCGGACCTCCTTCTTCTTCTACAATGTGTACCTCATGAACCTCCTTCGTATATGCCTGAGCAAGAAGGACTAGAGGCCACCCACGTTCTACAGCTTTGTTGACGTATTTTCTCCATGTTGATGTTGCATTAAGCGGTACTAACTCCCAAAAGTGCCCTCCCGAGCACGACTAACCATACCCATGACCTTAACGTCATGTTGGTTGCTGTCAAGCCCAAATATTCGCATCAACCAATTCTGCACACCACTAATTGTTCTCTCATTTGCCCTAGACACCCATCTAGTTACTGAGGCAAATCCTGACAGATCAACCCCGTGTACACCTTGAATAATTTCTCCTTCTCCATAATAAATTTGAAATCCTAACTTCTCCGACATCTGTGTAATCTAAAAATTTCAGCTAAAATAGCTTTTCACTAATATATTACTAATATTATTTCAACTATAACTATTTAATTTAACAATATATATAAAATAAAAATATAAGTAATACTACCGAAATATAATATTAATCGCTTAACAAAAATATAATCTAACAATTAATATAACACACATTATAATATTTAATTTAACAATATATATAAAATAAAAATATAAGTAATACTACCGAAATATAATATTAATCGCTTAACAGAAATATAATATTATCTAACAATTAATATAACACACATTAAATAATTATATATAAAATTATTTTTTTACTTACCGAAAATTTTCCTCTTCCTCTCTTCTCCTTCTTCCTCCTCTTCTTCTTCTTCTTCTTCTTCTTTTTCTTCTTCTCTTCTCTTCTCTTCTCTTCTCTCCTCTTCTCTTCTCCTCTCCTCTCCTTCTGTTCTGTTCTCCCAGCCGGCAGCGGCCGGCCGCGGCCGGCCGCGTTATATATAGCGGCGGCCAAGTCGCCCACTGGACGGGCGACGTGGGCCCAGTCGCCCACTGGCCGGGCGACATGGGCCACGTCGCCCATCGGCCGGGCGACGTGGGGCCCGCCATGCCACGTGCACGGTCAAGTCGCCCACTGGTCGGACGACATGGGCCATGTCGCCCATCGGCCGGGCGACGTGGGACCCGCCATGCCACGTGCCCAGCCAAGTCGCCCGCTGGTCGGGCGACATGGCCCAGTTAGCCCGCCAGTTGGGCGACAAGGCCCATCTTCGCCCTTTCAACGGGCGACTGGTGGCCTACTCCTGCAATTTTTTGAAAACGGAGACTAGTTTTGTAATTTTTTTAAAAAATAAATTTATTAATAAAAAAAATTCTGCGTTCGCTGTACACCGAAGGGAAAGGCCCAAAAATAGAACTCGAGCACAGCGCGCGCTTGTGGAGATGGAGTTGGCCCATGCGTCAGAGACAAAGCCGAAAAGAAAGCGCGCGGCTGCGAGCGCGGAATGGAAAATTTCCCCATCCTTACACTCTCCCGAGACCCAGTCTCATGCGCCGCCGCTTCTCTTCTCCTATCATCCCCCCAGATCTGGCTCTTCCTCCTCAGTCCCCACCCTCCGAATCCACCGGCACCAGGACCTCGGCGCGGAGCGAGTGGAGCAGTCGGGGCCGCGCCAGCCGTCCTGGTAGCTTGGGCCTCTCGGCGGCGCCGGTGGAGCGGCGCTGTGGCGGGTGGCACCGCGACGGACGGCGCGGGCGTGGCTGCCCGTTCCGCGACAGACGACGACGCGGACGAGGGTGCGGTCCGCTACCGGCTCCATGACGGACAGCGTCGCGGCGGAGTGCGAGCACCGCTGCCGGCTCCGAGCGGGCGGCGCTGGTGCCTTCTTTCCGCGGCAAGATTGGGCGGCACGAACCTGCAGGTGGGTGGCAGCGTGGACGCGGCATAAGTGCCACAGCACAGGCGTCGTCCATTTTTCTGGTGCGGGTGAGCAACCCTTCGTTGACATAGTTCCTTCGTGGTACCTTATAAATCGATCTGGTATATATATTTTTTAATTATGCCTTTGCAAATCTGGAATTTCAGGTTATTGTAGTTCTCAAATTGTTGTTTATTTTAAATGATTTCATTCAGTTACTTGTTGTCAAACTCACCAATAGGCAATGGATATGAAATCTGCCAATGTGAGAAAGAGGCATTAGTGGTAGCTAAATGAATATTTAATATTCATATCGTAGCCTGATGTGTTGTAATAACTGTTTGAGCAAGACATCTTATTGATTACTTGTCACTACTTGCTAGCACCACCACTAGTCGGGTGGTTTCAATGTACCGGCCTGTGTGTAGCAAATATCAATTTCCTTTAATGAAACATAAATCAATACACATTTGTTTTCTTAGTGTGCATCCACCAAACATAATTTTATATATATCCATGGATATCAAGCTGGGGTGCCATATATATCTAGTATCTGCTCCTAGCTACTACCCACAACTCGCCTTCTCCCTCCGCACCACCATTGTTAAGTCCGCACATGTATATGTGTATGCTAGCATTTTTAGAAGACTATACAGTAGGATTTTTAGAAAAACAGAACCCAGACAATGGCTCCGAGTATATTCTCAATCCGTGGAATTGGCAGGAGGAAACGATGATATCAAGGCATTATTCTTCCCAATGGCACTAGAAGCCATGCCATTATAATGGTTTGACAAACTCAGGCCAGGGTCAATCAGATTTTGGGGAGATCTACAAAGGGCTTTCTGCAGCAATTTCGCAGGGATAATTACTCATCCCATGACACCAGCAGAGCTCAAAAGCTTACGACAACACAGGGGAGAAAGCTTCAGAGATTTCTACAAAAGATTTGGAGAAATGAGAGCACAAGTGCATGATATCACAGATAGGGAGGTAATTGAAGCATTCGGTAATGGAATCTTCTCAAAGTGGCAGTTTAAAGATTTCTACGGAGAGAACCCCAAAACTAATGAAGAGTTCAAAAGGGCCGTAGAAAACTTGATATCATCGGAGGAAAGAACACGGCACAGATTTCCAGACGAAAGAAACAACCCGGACAGAAGGGAAAGATCAGATGACAGACCATACGATAAAAGACCAAGGCATGCAAACATGGTAGCAGCTACAGGCAACAAGAGCAATTATCAAAATAGTGCCAAGGAATATAAAGATCAGAAAATCATGGAATTCGAAAACATGCCATGCCATCTGCATCCTGGATCAAGCCATAAGTTAAAGGACTGCAGCATATTCAATGAAAGATACAAAGGAATTCGAAGATACAAAAAGGAAGAAAACAAAAAAGAAGACGAGCCAATAAGGGAAGAAAAGAAGGCAGAAGGAGATTTCCAAGAAGCACAGAGGCAGCTTATGGTAATATATTCTGGAGTACCTAGTGCCCGCAGCAAACAACAAGAGAAGTTAGCACGCAGGGCAATCATGGCAGCCGAACCCGCAATCCCAAGATTCCTTGACTGTTCAGAGTACCCCATACAATTCACAAGGGATGATCAATGGACCAGCGCGGCCAATGCCGGGTGTTATCCTCTAGTGCTTGAACCAACCATAGCAGGGGTAGCCGTACCTAAAGTACTCATCGATGGAGGGGCAGGAATCAACATCATCTTCTCAGATACATTGAAAAGAATGAAACTAGACTATGAAGGGTTGATAACACCTACGTGCACACCATTTTACGGGATAGTACCCAGAGAAGCATCAATTCCACTCGGGCAGATAACATTACCAACCACATTTGGAACACCAGAGAGATATAGAACAGAACTTATCAAATTCAAAGTTGCAGGACTCGAATCATGCTATCACGCAATTCTGGGGAGACCGGCCCTAACCAAATTTATGGCAGTACCGCACTACCCTTACTTACTACTCAAAATGCCAACAACACGGGGAGTGTTATCACTTAAAGGAGATCTAAAGAAATCCTTTGACTGCGATGTGCAAGCTATACAAATCTCACAAAAAGTACAAGATCTGAAAACAGCAAAGGAAATCGCAACATTGGCCAAGGAAATGAACCCGGAAGAGATTCAAGTACCAGAAAAGAAGGCAAACAAAGCGAACAGTTTCAAATCATCAGAAGAAGCGAAGGTTAAGAAGATAGATTTATTAACAGGAGACCCTGAGAAGACAGCCATCATCAGCTCGGAGCTCGATCCCAAATACGAACTCGCGCTCACCAAATTTCTTAGGGACAACAAAGACATTTTCGCATAGAAACCAGCTGATATGCCTGGTGTCCCAAGAGAGTTGGCTAAGCACATAATAGATATCAACAAGGGTTCATAACCCATCAAACAGAAGCTTCGAAGATTCACCCCAGACAGAAAAACAGCCATTAAAAAAGAACTCACCAGGCTCATGGCAGTAGGATTTATCAGGGAGATATTGAACCCGGATTGGTTAGCAAACCCCATCCTAGTACCAAAAAGGAACACGGATGAGCTGCGTATGTGTATCGACTACACAATCCTCAACAGACATTGCACAAAAGACCCATATAGCCCACCAAGAATCGATCAGATCATGGACTCCATAGCTGGCTCAGCACTTTTATCATTCTTAGACTACTATTCTGGTTACCACCAGATATCATTAAGGGAAGAAGACTAGAGCAAGACATCGTTCATCACACCATATGGAGCGTACTGTTACAAATCAATGCCATTTGGGCTAAAGAATGCAGGAGCAACATACCAAAGGGCTATCCAGATATGTTTAAAAGATCAAATCGGAAGGAATGCGGAAACCTACATTGATGATGTGGTAATCAAGACCAAACAACCAGATTCTTTGATTAAAGATCTGCAAGAAACATTCAACAACCTGAAGCAATGGCAATGGAAGCTGAATCCAACAAAATGTGTGTTCGGGGTACCGTCACGACAACTGCTCGGGTTCCTTGTCAGCAACCGAGGAATAGAAACAAGTACCAAACAAGTCAAGGCAATTCTAGACATGAAACCACCAGGAAAGATAAAGGATATCCAAAAACTCACAGGATGCATGGCAACGCTACATAGGTTCATATCAAGGTTAGGAGAAAAAGGGATACCATTTTTCAAATTGTTGAAGAAGATAGGAAAATTTGAATGGACAGAAGAAGCCGACGAAGCATTCCAGAAATTGAAAGAATATTTAACATCACCACCAGTCATGGTACCACCAAACAAAGGAGAGGAAATGATGCTCTACATCACAGCGACCAAGCATGTGGTTAGCATAGCGGTAGTAGTAGAAAGAGAAGAACCTGGACACAACTACAAAGTACAAAGACCAGTCTACTACATCAGTGAAGTACTAGCACCATCAAAAGCAAGATACATACACGTGCAAAAAGTTCTATATGCAATCCTCATAACCTCAAGGAAGCTGAGACATTATTTGCAAGAACATAAGATAATTGTGATAACAGATTTCCCGCTCGAAGACATATTACACAACCGAGATGCAACTGGGAGAATTTCAAAGTGGGTAGTGGAGCTAGGAGCTCTAAATCTAGAATTCAAACCAATGACAACAATCAAATCTCAAGCATTGCCAGACTTTATAGACGAATGGACAGAAATCGACCAAAAAGAACCTGAAGTCATTCAAGATCACTAGAAAATGTATTTTGATGGATCTCTCAAGTTAGGAGGAGCTGGAGCAGGGGTACTTTTGATATCCCCAGAAGGAAAACAAGTCAAATATATGCTACAAATCCTTTGGCAAGCCACAGACAATGAAGCAAAATACGAAGCCTTGTTACACAGTTTGAAACTAGCAAGTACACTGGGTACTAAAAGGTTATTGGTATACGGTGATTCTACAGTAGTAATCAATCAAGTGAACAAAGAATGGGACTGCACCAAGGACAACATGGGAGCGTACTGCGCTGAAATCAGAAAATTGGAAAGAAACTTCCAAGGGCTCGAAATACACCATGTTCTAAGAGACTCAAATGTAGCGGCTGACGTGCTAGCAAAACTAGGTTCTGACAGGGCAAAGGTACCACCAGGAATATATGTAGAAGAACTGACCATATCATCTATAAAACAACCCGAAGACAAGAAAGGGACTGAGCCGATGGAAATAGATCAAGCAACAGATCAAACAAGACAGGTACTCAGTCCAAAAAAGTTGGATGCAAGAATTTATTGATTATATCAAAGATAAAAAACTACCCGAAGACAAAACTGAAGCAACACGGGTTGTTAGAAGAAGCAAAAACTATGTACTGGTAAAAGACAAATTATACAAAAGAGCAGCATCAACAGGCGTACTACTTAAATGCGTCCCAACCAAGCAAGGAATAGAAATTTTGGAAGAAGTCCACTCTGGGTGTTGTGGAAACCATGCAGCTTCTAGAACCCTGGTTGGCAAAACTTTTAGAGCAGGGTTCTATTGGCCAACGGCACTCAAAGACGCAGAAGAACTAGTAAAACATTGCAAGAATTGTCAGATGTTCGCAAGACAACCGCATGTACCAGCACACAATCTTATATGCATACCACCGTCTTGGCCGTTCTCCTGCTGGGGATTAGATCAAGTTGGACCATTAAAAAGGATGAAAGGAGGATTCGAATACATCTTCGTCGCAATAGACAAGTTCACCAAATGGATAGAATACAAGCCATTGGTAAAATACAGTGTGGAAAAGGCAGTAGAGTTCATACAAGATATCATGCACAGGTTCGGTATGCCAAACAGAATCATCATGGATCTAGGATCACCTTTTATAGCAAGAGAATTCCAATATTGAGCAAAAGACTGCGGAATTGAAATAGATTTTGCATCTGTCGCACATCCTCAAGCAAATGGACAAGTCGAGAGAGCAAACAGTCTGATACTACAAGGCTTAAAACCAAGATTATATGAAGATTTAAAAGATTACCGAGGAAAATGGAAAGATGAACTACCAAAAGTAGTCTGGGGCTTAGGAACCCAGATAAGCAGAGCAACAGGGTACTCACCTTTCTTTCTGGTATACGGCTCAGAAGCCATATTACCAGCAGACCGTATATGGATGTCACCAAAGATAGAATAATATGAGGAAGGAGAAGCAGAAGAGACCAGAAGACTTGAAATCGACTCAATTGAAGAAGTCAGAGATAGCGCCATCATACAAAATGCAAGATACCAACGAGGGCTAAGAAGACACTATGATAGAAGCACTCACCCGCATTCTTTAAAACCAGGAGATTCAGTCCTATGACTTATACAGAAAAAAGATGAAAGACACAAGCTACTCAGCCCATGGGAAGGAACGTTTAAAGTCAAAAGGGCAACGGGACCAGGAACATACGAGCTAACAACCATGAGCGACGCACCAATCAAGAACACTTGGCATATTAGCCAATTGAAGAAGTTCTACAATTAAGATACAACACCAGAATTGTACAAGCATTTGACGACTATCAGAACGATTATTTGATCATAATAAGTTCTAAAGAACTACCCAAAATCATCACACCTGGCTTTAGGGATGACTACTGCAGAACAGTATCCCGACGGGTTCAGGAGCGACCCAAATAATTAAGCCCCGGGTTCTGAGAGCTACCTGAATAATCAGCTACTCCGGGTCCAAGGAGCGACCCGCATATCTTATTATGCCTGGCTTTAGGAATAACTGCAACAGATAGTATTCCGACGGGTTCAGGAGCGACCCGAATAATTCAACCCCGGGTTCTGAGAGCAACCCGAATAATTTGCTACTCCGGATTCAAGGAGCGACCCGTATTATTAATTACACCAAGTCCTAGGGATGACTGCAACTGACAGTATCCCAACGGGTTCAGGAGCGGCCCGAATAATTAAGCCCCGGATTCTGAGAGCAACCCGAATAATTTGCTACTCCGGGTTCAAAGAGCGACCCATATTGCGTTAAGCCATGCCAGGCCTCAGGGAGGAAATTATACCCCGACGGGTTCAGGAGCGGCCCGAATAATTAAGCCCTGGGTTCTGAGAGCAACCCGAATAATTTGCTACTCTGGGTTCAAGGAGCGACCCGTATTGCGTTAAGCCATGCCAGGTCTCAAAGTGATGAATACAAAAATTTCAACGGGTTTAGATGAACCCCGGGTTTTTGAGAGCAACCCAAATAAATCGCCTCTCCGAAGAAACAAGACATACTACAGATCCTGAAATACAGATTCAGACGGATACTCAAACAAGGAGAATTTTTATCAACCCATAGATGAAGAGAGCTACGTCAAGTGCAAATCTTATGAAACCCACACTGACAACTACAAAAGCAAACAAGCAGTGGTGGACCTTACCACTGAAGGGTTACGAGGGTGCTACGCTAGCCAGAAAACAAAACTTTTCGACCTCATAAACCAGGATCTACTGCAAGTTACAGGTTACGGGATTACCACTAGACGCGCAGGTGCAGTGGAAGACGACTCGATGTAGTCGTACGCGTCGCAACAGGCAGTGCAGTTGCATGGTCGTCCGTCACTTCAATCCCCTTATGCCGTTCGTCTCAGTGCTCCAGATGCAGCACCTCCAAGGAATCCCACACGTGCGAGGAAGAAGCAATGCGCCTCCGGACTGCTAGGTCCGCGAGGAGCAGAAGGCGCGAACGTGGGGAGGGCGACAACGGCTGCCAAAGGCGTGCGTTCCCCTGACCGCGCCCCTACCCCTTGCTTATATAGGCGTCTCCAATGAGCTCACGAGTTGGAGGCCCATTAGTAACCCTAAGCCTTATCTAATTCGGGTCCAACCTGAATTAGGCTTTTAGCCCCTTAAGCGTGCGACCCTATGAGTTCACGCACACATTGACTTGGGCCGAGTACTCCTACTCGCCCAATACTTGACAGCGGCCTCTATCAAGCGTGACAACTCCTATGTGCACACAAAGATCATATCAGACGAACCACTACGACCACATACAAGTTATTCCCTTTGCCACTCGATATATGGTTCAACTCATGGGCTAACACTTAACCCAAGCACGACCATGCATTTGTTGATCCAATCACTTGAGTGACCTAGTGATATCTCTCTCGTGTAGAGAGGGGCAAATTTCATTTTGATTGTCTATGTCTCATAGCATGCTTCCTGACCACCCGAAGACCACCTTTATAACTACCCAGTTACGGAGCAGCGTTTAATAGTCCCTAAGAAGACCATTTCACATTTTGAGTACATACCACAATCTTAGGTCTAAGGACATAACGTACATGACGTGAATAGAGACTTTCTCATGTCGGGTCAGTCCAGCCTACATGTCTCATATGTGCCCACATTATTAGTTTGACATCTCCATGTCCATGACTTGTAAAACATAGTCATCAACTAATACATGTGCTGGTCTAATATTCAAGTGTGTTCTCATAAGAACGCCGACCAGGGACAACTTTAGAATAACCATTCAAGTAATTGAGTTCCACAAACAATTCACATAATTGCCAATCAACACAAGTTGTCTATAATAGATATTCAATGAACACTTAATGCATGTCATAGATATAACTGGAATATTATCATCTCTATGATTACCTCTAGGGCATATTCCCAACAACCACAAGACCGCAAAGTATAAAGATTAGAGTTGGCTAAGTACTCTCGCAAAGAAGAAAGGAAAAACAATACAAAAACAAAGTACACAAGAACATGGCAGATCGAAGTCTGCGCAGAGAAGAGACAAACCAGAGACAAAAAGAGCAAGTAAGCTTTATATATACAACAAATGAGTATGTTACAAGCCTAATCAGTGATCACAAGACCCTTCAAGGGTTAGCAGAAGAGGGAGCATCACCTAAGTCTATTTGAGAGACTACCTATCTACAAGGCTTGACAACCCAGATTCTGCAATGACAAGCTTATTAAGATAGTCTTCGGTCAAATCATCTACCACTATGACCTCCAAGTCAGCATCAGGAGAAAGTACCCAAAAATGACTTAGAAGACGGCTAACAACATTATGATAGCTAGTCTTCAAAAAGCTAACGAACCGGGTGGGGATGAGCGGCATGTATTGACCAAGGTTCATCGTCTTATCCCCATCCTCACTGATGAAGCCCAGAATGTACTTCATGGAGTTCCGGAGGGCTTCAAACTTAGAGTTAGCAGCTTTGAGTTGGCCCTATAGCTTACGAACAGAATCCAGCGCCTAGAAAACATCCCGGTCAGCATCGCGATGGAGTTCTCTAGCCAAAGCAAGGTCATGGTCAGCGTCAGCACAACGAGATTCAGCCAAGGCTCTTACTGAAGCCGCGTTGTTTTCAGAAGTACGGAGCGTGGCCTTCATGTCTTCAAGATCCTTCACCCAGCGCTCCTTCTCCTTCTCAAGATCTACAAGAAAAAAGAACAAGGATGAGCAAACAACCAAGAACAAAGAAGAAAGATGAAGGACGAAGAAAGAACAACCCGGACCAAAAAGCATACCTCAGATTCATTTCTTCAGATCGAGGTTCTCAGCCTGGGCGGCAGTAGCAGCCTGCACCGCTGCTTCCCGGCGACCCTCTACCTCAAACACCTGCGCCTCATGCAGGTCCTTCTCCTGCTGCAATTCAGACTGAGCCTGAAATAACTCTTTTCGAGCAGTCTCAAGCTCAACAGACATTTGAGCGGTGGTGGCTTCTTCAGCCAGACCAAAAAGGAGGTCCTGATCCACCAGGAGAGATTAGCAAAAGAGAACCCAGACAAGTTAACAATGGACAAGCGAAAGAAATAAAACAAGGGAAAGAAAGAGGACACTTACATCAAGCTTCTCACTAAAACTCGAGACAACTGAGGTCCACGCGGACTTCAATTCCTCAAGAAGGAGGCGAGAAGGATAAGGAGAAGCCGAGGCAGGCGCCGAAGTACCCGCAGCTCCATCAGCAACAATGTGGCTACCAACAGGGTTGTTTTCAACCCCGCCGGCGGCCACAGGGACGCCTTCAACCTCGACGGTGATCACGGGGTTGTCCTCAACCCCCTTAGCAGCCATTCCAGCGCCGGCCGAGTCACCTTCAGCTAAAGCTTTGGGCAACTCGACATCAGCGACCGGAGGCTGAAGCGCAAGGATGGAACCCTGGCTTTGACGAACTAAAGAAGAGAAAACAACATCAAGAACAAAGACAAAAAAAATAACGACCACAAAATAAAGAAGAGACAACCCAACAGGGGGAGAAGGAGCCCCGGAGTCAGAACCCGGACCAGCAGCCGGAGTTGTAACTTGAGGTCTTGAGGCAGCAGGCCTAAGGATAAAAGAACAAGAAGTCAAAAGAACGAGCAAGAAAAAACAAATTTGGAAGAGAACAAAACAGAAAGGGAAACTCACCTGGGAGCACGTTCGAAACTACCCGGCTTGTTAGGCCGGGAGAAGGAGGGAATGGAGATGGAAGCCAATCTCTCAGACACCATACTCACAGGAGAGGTGAGAAACGGCAAAGGAGAGGAAGAAGAACCAGGGGCCCTTGCCCGCCTACAACAAACAAGTAAAGTAAGAGGAAGAACCGGGAAAAAATGGACAAGAAAACAAAGCAAGAAGTACTTACTGGCGAATCACAAGAGGAGCATCATCCTCAGAGTCATCCTCGTTCAAAATTATATTCACCCCTCCTACATAAGATGAAAGAAGCAAAAACAAGTCAGAAGAGTTAGCAGCGAAGCAAAAGAAGATACCAACCACCCGGATCTCACCTATGATCATGTTACCTGAGGAGGGAGGAGTAGGGACGGAAGCAATGGCGCGTTGGCGTTTAGATACTTGAGCACAACCACGAGCAGTGCGCCTTTTTCTGGGCAAAAGTATCATGTTAACAACCCGAGGATCAGGAGCATACTAAGCATAAGAAAAGTGCCCTTCATGAATTCTAAAACAAAAATCGTCAGGCATGAACTGTGTTGGAGGAACATCAGAAGAACCCCCTCCAACCAGGACAAGCTTGAAAGCCCGGCCAAATCCTGAGGGAGTGAGCGAGGAGAGTCAAGATTAGGGGAGGGGGTTTTAAAAAAAAAAGGCAGTACAATGAAGTTACGTAAGTATAGTTCTAGTATTTAGACGTTACGTTTTTAGTTGAAGTACTAAGAAATTACTTAAGTATAGTTTCAATACCCAAAAGTTATGTTTTTTAGTTGGAGTATCTATCTGTTACATGCTAAATAGTTTAGGTACCCACAGTGTAATTTACTTAAAAAATAAATTAAGATTTGCAAGAGTGACAAGAGAGAATAGAGCTCAAGACATTTTTTATTTATCTTTCTTATGTATATATACACCTTACGACATCAATAACATGGAGGTTATGGAAGGCATAACTAGCCATAAGAGGTCATTTAACCTCCAGTGATTACAAGAAAGAAGCCATAAGGATGAGATTAATTGTGTATTTGTAATACAAGCCACCAGGTCCTCTCGCCCTCCACAGGCACATCTCCGTGCATATACATGCATCCACTAACCCAGCCAACTACTTTGACTATGCATTCCTAACACATGCAGCACCTGCATCATATGGCAGACTAACATCTTAGCCATGAACTATCGATATTTATTTTCTACATGCCGCTATTAATATTAATATCACTACTACAGATTTGATCATCGCTGCCGGCTCATCACTGCCGGAATCAGGATAACCGGTACTGAAGACCCTTTCTTGGCTTTAAAATAAGGCCTTGTTTAGTTCGTCAAATTGATACTGAAATTCCTGTAATAGAATTTCTGTAGTATTTTATTTGTATTTGGTAAAAATTGTTTAAACTTTGACTAATTAGGCTTAAAATATTCGTCTCGTAAAGTGCAACAAAACTGTATAATTAGTTTTTGATTTCATCTATATTTAGTACTTTATGTATTATCGATATTTTGATGTGATGAAGAATAAAAATTCTGCATAATAAATTTGGTAGCCAAATTTATGAACTAAACGAGACCTAAGAAAATAGTTGATACTAACCAAAACCCCGACGGTAAATATCCACGTCACTGCCGGACAGTAATATCGATCAGCGCCGGTGTATTAGCCAAAGCCGGCAGCGATACAGAGACACGGACCCGAAATTTTTATTCATTCTCCTGAAGTCCGGCTCACGTCCGTCGACATCCTTCTCTCTCCGCCCTCTGCCTAAGCATATATTCCTCGCACTCCCCAACTCGCCAGAGTACTCGTCTCCTCCCCAAATCTTGTCGCCCCCTGCTCGGCCCGCCTCCGCCGCCGCTGGGACGTCCAGTGGCCAGATCCACGCAGCTGGGTTGTCCTCCCCCATGGATCCATGCAGCAGGGGTGTCCACCCCCATGGATCGATATGTAGCAGGGGCGTCCTCCCCCATGGATCAGCACAGGCTGGAGACAGAGGAGAGAGTGGTGAGTTGACGCCGCAGATGGACTCCTTCGTGGAGAAGGTGAGCTCTGATCCATGGTCTCCCAAAGAGGTGATTCGTGCTTTGCTTGCCCCCTGCATTTGTCCGCCATTTTTTGCTGATTTTTCGAGCTGTTTTGCCATGTTGGAACTGCAGCTACGCTGACGTGATTTGGTCGCCGGATCACGTTGGGCTGCTTCTTCCTCGCGGAAGATTTGCGAGAGCAAACAAGTTGCCGGAAGCTATCTCATTTTTCGTTGTTTTTTTAGTTCCTTATACCCGTGCATAATCGTGATGTCTTCCTTCTTTTGCGAACACAGCAGCGAACGCAGTAGGCCAGATCTGCACGGCGTCTCCCCGGCCTCCAGCGTGACGAAGGCATGCACCCCAATGTGGCTCTAACACCAGCAAGGCACCACGCCGGCACGCCAGATCTCCACATCTCAAGGCCACGCTGCTGTGGGCATGATGCCACTACGGGCTTGGCACAGATCCACCCGACACTAG
>CM041633.1:36040204-36068733 GCA_023333625.1 Bothriochloa decipiens | reverse complement strand
TGGGCATGATGCCACTACGGGCTTGGCACAGATCCACCCGACACTAGCATTGCTCACTAGTGCACGTATGTCGTGTGGTTTCGGTTCGTAACCCCCTTTATTCTTGGTATGCCAACTAGGGTTACGAATTTGGGACTAAAGGCCCCTTTTAGTCTCAATCTTAGGACCGGGATTAAAAGGTACCCTTTAATCCCGGTTTATGCTACCAAACGGGACTAGAGGCAGCGTCAGCCATGCATCATGTGCTGTCATGTCGCACATCTCTTATCCCGGTTGGTAATATAAACCGGGACTAAATGTTATGTTTTGTTTTCTTTTTTTTGTTTTTATCACTTTTCTTTTGTTTTATAGTTTGGTTGCATTGAATATTATACGTAAATATTAAGGATTGAAACTAAGATGTTAATTTCTTACGAATTATAACTAGCCATTCGTCATGTTCATAAAAACTTAACTAAAAATTATAATAAACTAGATGTTCAAGTTAATTACACATATGTTCAACTACTCTTTAAAGCAAGGAGTGGGTATTTTACTCTCTCGCAGTATAAGATCTGCATAAGATCTGCGTAGTGTAGATCATAGATCACGTATCCATAATGTTATCGATGAAGTCCAAAGTATTAATTAGTGCACTCTTCGTTGCCTGACAACTAGTAAGACAAGGGCGACTAATAACGATTAATGGTGGTTCCACAGTGAATGGCTCTTTCCTCTTAGTCGCTATCACCTTTGCTTGATATCCTTTTGTAGTTAGTATCGATTCATGAGCATATTTTCACTCATAAACCAATCTATGCATGGCCTGGTTTAAAATGGCTTCAAAACTACATCCTGCATAGCTCATGTCATACTCCTCGATCTGTAAGTGTTGCAGAGAATATGATTATAAGAACCAAGCTTTACGACTTATAACAACAAAAAGTAGATGTAAGCTATGAAACTAAGAGTTTACCACATTATTTGGAAGGTTCCGAGACATGTGCACACAAGTCTATAAATTTGTCACGCATGTTGAGCTTTATAGTTTGAATCTTAATGAACATACAGTAGGCAAGGTGATTCCAATCCTCGCGAGCCTAGTTGCACAAGATTTGACGGCATATTTTATGGCAACCGATCGATTAGGTACCTTTACTCCTACCTCTAAGATTTGTACAAGTCTGCGACCACGACCAAGACCAATTGTAAAGTGGATTTGACATTATAATAGTGTACCACCATCTACATTATAGGTGTGAACATTCACTTCCGTAACCCCGAAATAAGATAGTGTCTCTTTCAGCCAAATGATTGGGTCAATCCTCTGAGGTACATTTAAGAATCATATATATATCAACTACACATATATGAAATTGATAAATTTACTACAAACATATAGATATATTTGCTTACTATGTGGGGTTGTAGCCGCTCCACTTTCAGCAATATAGGATAGAAACCTCTTGAGCGTACATAGCCGGTGAAACCAATGACTTCCGGCGTAGGGAGACGACGTCCAACCATTTCTTTAATTTTGACTAAAGTTAAATTTATTAAATGTAATCATGTTCATATAAACCGGGACTACAACCTTACAAACCAAACAAACTAAACACTAATTACTATCTTCAGTGGATCGGGCCATTCACTTGGACCCACTTATCTATAAATATGTGCCAATTTTGGTCTCTGATCGTGTATCTCCTCTCAGTATCGATATAGTGCAGTGCCCGTATGATTGCACTCTCTCAGGCCACGTGACAAAGAGAATGGTCGACCGTAGACAGAACCTACTGAAACTTCACTGTTGTGGTGAGTGAACCTTATGCTGAACTGTTTGCCATCAATAGTATTCTGGCCAGTGGTGTCAACCCAATCCCAATCATAGTTGAAATAATCTGTAGCTTGGTTAAGAATGACCATCAAGCCACATGAAGAATGGGTAACATCCTAGAGCGTAACCTGCAAGTGGCAGAAATAAAGATAATATTATTACGTTAGTAAACAACAAATAATATGCATGACAAAATTATCAATGTAAACTGATTTTATCACATCAGGAGTGTTGTTTTGCGCGCTACATTCGCTAAATTTATCAGCAGTGTAACCAGGGTAACGCAGAGCCATGTCCTTGTAGTATGAGAAATTACACCCATTATATCCTATATGTCAAAGTACGTCCAAACAGAGCTCGACTGCAGATAGTTGGGCGCTCCTCACGGATACGCTTGGTGTCCCCCTCGGGCGGATAGTGTGCCCAGGAGCATTTGGGGCTCCACTCCTCGAAGGGATGGTAAAACTAATTTCACACTGCCAGGTCAGAGCATTAGGAACAGGGAGCATGACAACGTCGAAGTGCTCAGCAAGTAACAAGGAAAGTGCATCATGTAGCCATTTTGCTGGCTCCATCCACTGTGACATAAAAAATACAATGCAATAATCATATTAAACTAATTATACTTATTTATATTAGCATAAAAAGAAATAGATGTTAAAAATTTTTAGTACAATAGCTGGCTGAAGGAATCGCGGAACGGACACATTTGGAGCAAATGGCTCATCGCCTGGGTAGAAACCCGGTGCCTCTGGTGGCGGTAGAGGAGGTGCTACGTTGAAACCTAATCGATAAAATTTAACAAGTAATTTGTAAAATGAACCTAAATAATGAAATGCAAAAAAAATATAGAAATATGTATATATATACCAAAGAAATATCCCGGAGCCATTGTTTGAAGAGAAGTGTATTAGTTTCCTCGCAATTTGACCGATTTCACCGCCTGACTTCACATTCATGTAGAAATGTATGTACAACAAATAAAAATAAATTTACCATCTCGACTTAACCATGGAATGAAATAATTATTTATCATTGAAGATTCAAAATTATATGAATAAAAGTTGCTAACCTTTTGAAAAAGATGATGCACGGTGCAAAGCTTGCTCCCCCAAGCAAGAACACGTAGCCGTTTGAATTATTTTGAGATGTCTCGAGCGGAGGAACAGCAAGAGGCATATATATAGGGAATCATAGTCCCAGTTGGTTATACCAACCAGGAATATTGGCCCTGATCTAGTCCCGGTTGGAATAACCAACCGGGATTGAACTTGCCCGCCCTGCTACCCGCCTGCAAAGGCTGCGTTTGGAGCCGTTGGGAAGGGCTTTAGTCCTGGTTGGAAACACCAACCGGGATTAATGAAGTGTTTTTGTCTCGCGCCGAAAAATGGCCGGGACTAAAAATCTGAATCAAAAGCCATTTCTCTACTAGTGGCTACTACCATGTGCCCTTCAGTCAAGGATGAGTTTGAATGCATGCATGGTAGTAGTCAATCCCGTGGATTCGGTTGAGAATTTGGTAGCTACCATGCTGACTAAATTTGTTAGGTTCAAATGACTTTTTATTTGCATCGTATTAACAGCTCGATTGAGAATCCATGAATGATTGAATCACTATCATGCATGTTTGAATCAGTTTTTGGTTGAGTTGAATCCTTCTCTGTGATGTACAAATTGATTTCGATGAGTTGAGTTGTCTTGTGTCGAATTCCACCTCTATCTGTGATTTATGAATTTTTGGGATGTTCTGTCTGTGATGAGTTGAGCAGTGGTGCAGCATGCTTGCTCCAGCACGGAAGCCTCCAATATTATTTTTTTTGTTTCTTAAAAGCTTATCACTACTGGTGCATATTTATTGGTAGTGATGTGCCCCACCTAATCACTGCAGCTTGGCCACTGCCGGATCAAATTTTGGTAGTGACGAGGGTTGAGCATCGACAGTAATAAAGCCTGCTGTAGTAGTGTATAATCGTGCAATGCTCTAATGACAAAATTAAAAACTAATAATCACACCCTAATCTTAGCATCACCATTCATAGGAGAGTCATGACAAGATTAAACACTAACAATAATCACTTGAAACTGTCGCAAGAAGTGCAGACTCATTCTTCTTTTTGAGGACCTTCCCAAGCATGATGTCCAAGATCTTGGCAGTTGTAGCATTTTACGTTGCTATTGTCTTTATACTCATCATGACCACTACCTCTTGCCATGAGAAGCTGTTGTTCTTCCCTTTGGACCTCTCGCCCCTTGAGAAACTCTTCATGGGCCTTTAGCGATCTAATGGCCTCCTCCATAGCCATTTTGTTGATGTCACTAAACAACATCAACAATGAGGTGACATTGATGAACTTGGTGGAGACGTCTCACAATAGCTTCTTCATGATGTACTTCTCATCATCTGCATCACCAAGTTCATGAATGCATCCAACATGCGCCATGAACATCATTGCAAAATCATCCATGGACTCTGCGTCACCCATCTTAAGGTTATCAAAATCAGACCACAAGGATTGTATTCTTGCCTCTTGAACGCGCTCACTACCCACACATCAGAGGCAGTAATTGTCTCAGCCACGTTAGCTCGCAAAAGCATCTCGTCATCGATCAACTATGACATGATTGTCAAGGCCAGCTCATCCTTGCTCTCATCAATAGCCCTGAATGCTTTCTCAGTAACAAAAGCACCCCACATGCCATGGTTTCACAAGATGTACTTCATACTTATCGCCCATGCCTCAAAGTTTGTCCTTTTCATCATCAGGAAAAGGATCCACCCTGACGTTGTAGTCGTCGTCGATTCGTGAAGACACTACTCACCATGGTTTTGCTCGGTGAAGATCTGTCATGCAACATCGACTTTGTGGGACACCTTGGCTCTGCAGTTATTGGAAATCCCTCCTCACATGTGAGATGTTTGGGTTTTAGACATCTGACATCGCAACTTTCTCCTATTATTCTCAAATTTTTATCATAGCCTCTTCATGCGATAACATGACACCTCGTCAAGTTTCGTGATTTTCGGACTTTGTTTGGATTTTATATAATTAAAAAACACTTCTATCGCACCTGAATGGTCATGTTTCGTGGACATGGCATTCATACTTTTGGGTGAGTTTGTGCAAACGGCCTCAAAATACACTTTCTGACATGAATATCATTTTTTGGATGGCTATATTTCACTATTTCATGCACCCACAGTTCAAATTTTGATTATGTGAAAAAATTCAAATAAATGAAATAAATGAATGAAATATAGCAAAATGTTATAAAAGGACCCCAAATTCGAACATGTGCTTATAAACAATATGCTTGGCCTACAGGAAAAGTTTGAACTCAAAACTCAAAAAAAAATACAAACTTTGCCAAGTGCCAGACTTGGCACTCGGCAAAGGGGCTCTTTGCCGACTGCCTTTGAGGTGGCAGTTGGCAAAGGGTCTGACTTTGTCGAGTGCCTGGCCTGGCACTCAGCAAAGGTTTAAACTGTTAAAAAATGAAAACTATACTACACTAACCCTAACGGGCGAGCCGCCCGGCCCACACACGCACACACACGCACACGCACACGCTCACGCATGCCAGCCGCGACCCGCCGCCGCTGCCACCGCCGTCACCGTCGCTGCCACCACTGTCGCCGCTGCCACGCTGACCGAAGCCCAACCGTCGCAACTGGAGCACCGCCGTTCGCACCCCGCCGCGGCCCCACTCTCCCTCCGCTGCCCTTCGCCCCCAGCGCGGCCCATCTGTGCCACCGTGGCCCCGGTCCGCCATCGCGGCCCCGCTCTTCCGTCACGGCCTGCCGGAGCTCAAGGGAGCTCGGCTAAAGCCCCGCCTCCAATCCCCGTCTCGGGCGAGCAGGGGAGCTCGGCCACCCGGGCCTGGCCCTGCCACCCTGCTCGTCGCAGCTGAGGCGGCCGGCCCAGCCGGCGGCGCTAGCGCGCCCTGCCCGCTCCTCGCCGGCAAGTAGGAGGAGGAAGAGGAGAGAGGAAGGAGGAAGAAGAAGGGGAGGAGGAAGAAGAACAAGAAGAAGAAAGAGAAGGAAGAAGAAGAAGAAGGGGAGGAGGAAGAAGAAGAAGAAAGAGGAGGAGGAAGAAGAAGGAGGAGAAGGGAGGACGGAGGAGGAGGAGGAAGAAAAAGAAGGGGAGGAGGATGAAGAAGAAGTAAAATGAGGAAGAAGAAAAAGGAGAAGGGAGGGGGAGAAGAGGAGGGAGAAGGGAGGAGGAGAAGGACCATGGTCCGATGACCGTCCATGCCGTTTGTTCAAGATGTTCGTCCACGCCGTCATTCCCGCCCGTCGCCGGAGAAGAAGGTAAATTCCCAGGTTGTCAGCCATCATGCCGTATGTGTCGTTGACAGCCTTCGTGCTGAGTTTGTTGATGTGTGGCTTTCATGCGGTATATGTGTTGTCGGCCATCATGCTGGCTTCTTTCTTGTAGGTTCTGGAAACCTCCCCGTGCAGGGGAGGTTCTGGCAAAATTTTGTGCTTATAGTGTTGTTTTTCTTGTTTTGCAGAGCAGGTCTTGCCGAAGCGAACCCGGAGTGGCTCGGCGACGCCGATCGTCTTCGTCGACGCCGTGGGTCTGCCGGCACCACGTCGCCTCGCCACACCGCCACCTTAGGTATAAATCAACTCTCTTCGTTACCCATTGTCGTACTTAGGTCACGTGACCCAGTTAGGTGTCTCCCATCCGAAAGAGATACAGTCAGAGGTATGCAGGTCTTTGCATATCTACGACCGTATCTGTTTTGGATTGTCCACGTTTTTTGGACAGCCCTTGGATGCGTAGATGAGTTAGCTTTCATGTTCTGCTCCCATCTGAGTCAGAGTTTTGGCAGCACCTCCCTCATTGTTCTCTGGATACACACTCTCCCTGCGGGGACATGTATCGGGAGAACAGCAGGGAGGTGCTGCCAAAATTTCAACTCGGACGGGAGCAGAACATGAAAGCTAACCCATCTATGCATCCATGGGTGGGATTAGGACCTATCCTTCAACTATTAGATGGTAGGAATGCCGTGTAGATGCAATTGCTAGTTTTATTACTCACTTACGTATATGTATGACAGAGGATGGCTAACCGTGAGTGGATGTACATGGGCTTTGCAAGTAAGAGCGATGAATGGATTAGGGGGACCAATTATTTTCTAGATCAAGCATTTGGCTCGGCCGCTAAAGGGTCGATTCCGATGCCGTGTCCCTACAGCAAGTATAAGAACTTGAAACATAAACAAAAAAGATATGTGGAAAGATATTCACAGGCACGGATTCATGGCAAACTATACCCGCTGGATCTTCCATGGTGAACACGATAGTATTAGAGAAGAGGAGGTGAGAGCACGCCTCGAGGACTATGACGGAGATGCCGGGATGGCCGACATGATGGTAGACTATAAAGAGGCATGTGAGAATGAAGGATTGGTGGACGTGGATCCAGAGGAAACCACAAAACAGTTCTACTTGATGATGTCTTTAGCACAGAAGCCCCTTCACGAGAAGACAACAATGTCACAACTAGATGGCATTGGACGCCTAATTGCATTGAAGTCGTAGTTGATCCTGAGCCGAGATGGCTTTGATCTCGTGTTGAAAGTTTTGGGCACAATGCTTTCGGAGGGTCACACGCTGCCGAAGAACACTTATGAGCCACAGAAACTCCTTCGTGCACTTAAGATGCCGTATGAGTCGATCCATTCTTGTCTGAAGGGGTGCGCCCTATTTATTGGAGACCTTGAGGAAGCAACACACTGTCCAAAGTGCAAAGCCTCTAGATATGTGGAGGTAGAGGGTAGTGATGGCAAGAAGAAACAGTCTAAGATCCCCGAGAAGGTCCTACGGTACCTTCCTGTCATATCTAGGCTCCAATGGATGTACATGATAGAGGAGTCTATGAAACAGATGACATGGCACAAGAATGGCAAAAGATACACTGACAAGATGGTACACCCATCAGATGGCGATGCATGGAACTACTTCGATAACCAGCATCGTGTTAAAGCTATGGATGCTTGGAATGTACGTGTAGCGATTGCAACAGATGGGTTCAACCCGTATGGAATGATGGCGGCCCCGTACACATGTTGGCTTGTGTTTGTGATCCCCCACAATCTTCCCCCAGCGTCATGTTTGAACCCAAGAACGTGTTCTTGTCGCTGATAATACCTGGACACCTAGGCAGCAATATGGGTGTTTTCATGCAGCCACTGTGGGATGAATTGCAACATGCTTGGGAAAAAGGGGTACTGACGTACGATCGAGCTACAAAGAAGAACTTCATAATGCATGTGTGGTACCAATATTCAATGCATGACTTCCTGGCGTTTGGCCTATTCAGTGGGTGGTGTTCACGGGAAGTTTCCTTGCCCATTATGCAAGGCATCTGTGATGGTCGCCTGGCTGAAGAAGGGTGGCAAGTTTTCTTTGTTCGACAAACATCATCAATTCCTAGATGACGACCATGAGTTCAGATGAGACATTAAGCACTTCAGGAAAGGTGTTCAAGTCACCGACCCCATTCCTTAGATTATGGGTGGTGCCCAGGTCCTTGCCCAGTTAGAGGCTCTCAAAATTGATGAAGACAATGGTGGTTTTAAGAAGTATGGTGTGGAACACATGTGGACCCATATATCAGGCCTGACTAGGCTCCCCTGCTTCAAGGACCTTCTTCTTCCACACAACATCAATGTAATCCACACAAAAAAGAATGAAACCGAGGCACTTTGGGAACACTCATGGACATAAAGGAAAAGTCAATGGACAATGTTAAGGCTAGACAGGATGTGGAAAAGATCTGCGGTAGACCAAAGCTAGTGATGAAGACCCCTGTAGACGACAAGAAATGGAAAAGGTGCCCAGCCGATTACATCCTGAAAAAGGATGCTAGGAAGGAAGTGCTGGAGTGGATCAAGACGTTAATGTTCCCTGATGGGTATGCGACGAATCTAAGTAGGGGAGTGAACCCTAAGACTATGAAAGTCTTAGGAATGAAGAGTCATGACTTCCACATATGGATTGAGCGGCTCCTTCCTGCGATGACCCGTGGATACCTCCCCGAGCCAGTGTGGCGCGTCTTGGCAGAGTTGAGCTATTTCTTCTACCAGCTTTGTGCCACGGAGTTATCTCAGGCAGTAGTTCTTGAGCTAGAGCGTGTTGCACCTCTATTGCTCTGCAAGTTGGAGATGATCTTTCCACCTGGCTTCTTCCTGCTGATGCAGCATCTGATTTTGCACCTACCGCGTGAGGCATGGCTGGGGGTTCCCATGCAGGCCCATTGGTGCTAAACAATCGAGAGGTTCCTAAAGACTCTTCGGAAAAAGTGTAGAAATAAAGCCAAAATTGAGGCTTCCGTGGCATAGGCATTCATAGTGGAGGAGGTGTTGAACTTCACAACATCGTACTATACTGAGAAACTTCCCAATGTGCACAATCCACCCACTCGTTACAACGCCAATGAGAGTTCATCGACCCTGAGCCTTTTCAAAGGGCAACTCAGAAGAGGAAGCGCAGCTACCTCCAAGCAGTTGCTCCATCATGAGTGGCATACTATCTTCCTCTACATGCTATTGAACCTTGATGAAGTGCTTCCTTATCGAGAGTAAGTTTTCGATGAGCATGTTACATACGCCGTCAATATCCTCCACCTATTGATCCAACCCCCTTTGTCTCTTTATTTTTCAGGGACTTTATTAGTGAACACTGGATAGGGAATACGGCTCCTTCCACCCAAGAAGAAGACGATCTTCTCAAAAGTGTTGTGCCCGATTTTATTTCCTGGTTCGCTACGAAGGTACCATACAACCTACCTCGTTCCAACTTTGAGATTCCACTTTGCTCCTAGGAGCGAGTAATGTAACGATCTACCTAGCCTCATCTTGCAGGCCCGCACGGATGCGGAAATGAGTGATGAATTGAAACAAGTTGGACACGGCTTTCGCACTACGGTCAATTCATTCACCATTTATGATGTGAATGGCTATCACTTTCGCACGATAAGCTACGAGGCGAGTCAGCCTGCATGAAAGACCATGTGCACAGGAGTTCGTATGCCCAGCATTAATGATCGTGACTATTACGGCATAGTCGAAGAAATATACGAGCTCCACTTTGAGGGCTCCAAAGCTCTTAAGCCAATGATATTCAAATGCCACTGGTTCGATCCTAATGACACGAGGAAAACCGATGCAATTGGGCAAGTCAAAATTTGATAGGATTCCGTCTATATAGGAGAAGATGTCTATATTGTGGCTCAACAGGCCACGCAAGTTTATTACCTCCCATGGGCGTGCCAAAAAGACCTCGCCCTTAAGGGTTGGTACCTTGTGCACTTGGTATCGCCGCACGGTAAAGCTCCTGTCCCAAATGATGATGATTACAACTTTGACCCTTCGGCAGATAGTGGAGAGTTCTATCAACCTGAGGGGCTAGAAGGGCGTTTCGAGATAGACATTCATTCGCTAATGGGAATGGAAGTAGACAATGACATCGATGAGGATGAGGGTGAAGTGGTCCAAGATTCTAAGGACGTAATGATGCTTGAGCGATGGAGGGCTCAGCGTGATAGAGTTGTTGAAGACAATGGAGATGGTGAGGACAATGGAGATGATGAGGACTTAAGAAAGCTTGACAATATTGATAGTGACGATGACAGTAGTGGTAGTGATGACGATGATCCAACCATTGTCGTTCGTGGAGATTATTTCTAATTCATGTAACACTATATTGTTCTTATTATTACTTTTCAATTATGTTTCGTTCATTTTGCATCTCTTTACAAGTACTTCTCGGTTATTTATGCTAATTCATTTAATCTTTGTCATTGTAGGCACAGGACAAAATGCCAGGCGGAGTAGGCGGCCACGACCTGCAACGGGCGAATGCCAACCCGCGCTACTAGAGGACCACCGAGGATGAGGAGCCGCCATTGCCAGAGTCATCGGCGAGTGCCCACGGACGTCCCCCGTCGACGAGGAGGGTGCTTGCCACCTCAATGCCCTTGGAGGATGAGAAGGAGGAGACGCCCGAGGTGACACCCACGCAGGTGGACCCCCACGCAGCAGGGGGTCACGACGAGGAGGAGGAGACGACCGAGGCGACACTAGGGGAGACGGCTAGGGCTTCCTCTAGTTCGACGAGGAAGCCATACTTGTGTGGGGTCACGCACCTCCCTTCAGCACCGCTCGTGCCAGACCAACGTCCGGTCATTGAACCCGCCGATGATGAGTAAGTCACCATTCTTGTTTTCATGACTTATTCGTATGACATGTTGAAAATCGAACTCCAGACTAACAATTCTTCTTTATGACTTGTGCAGCAACTGGATGCTTGTGAGCGGAGGGGGTTCACACCATATCAATGGCATGCAGAGCCTCTTGCTTAAGAAGCACTACCCTGGCAGGGTCACCCACAAGGGGTGACGGGGCCGCCCTGGAAGTGGTCGTACTTCATGAGCGCCAATGATGATAACGGGGTCCCTCTTGCAACCAGGATCAAGAGTGACTTCTGGGTGAGTCTTGTGGTATGAAATAATGAAATAATAAAATGATACATGATGTGTGTATGCAGTTGTGGTTCGCGTGCGTGCCAGGGCAAGAGGCGAAGGCGGCGCGAGTGCAGGACAAGGTCTACAAAGCCCGACTGAAGGACATGTATCACGAGGCGCACCTCCAGGTCCTCATTACCTACCATGCCAACGTGCTTCTCAAAAAGCTGACGAAGTCAGAAGCCAGGGATATGCTCCTCTACCCGAGTCCGACCTCCCCAAGGAGGTGTAACTCCAGGTAAGTAGAAAACATCAACTCTGATTTGTTCCATGAAAAATAAGTAGAAAACATTCATTCCGATAATCTTCTCACATGTTAAATGCACGTTGTCATGCAACACCCTCCTGACTGGTGTAAGTTGTACATGGACTGCTAGGAGGACATAGTGGACGCATGGCAAAAGCCTGAGGCGTATGAGCGGCACAGAAAGAAACAGGGGGATCGCCTGTCAATGCTAGGGCTGGCACACCACTAAGGGAGCTAGCCCCTCCCAAGGTTCATGAAAAGATGGGTAGGATTCTATTGATATATTTATTTATTTAATTATTCTAGCTCTCAATTCTCATTACTTGTAGTCACCTTTGTGTTTTTTCTCGCAGACCTAGCCGCATGATGGCCAGGAGATCAACGAGTTCACGGGGTACGCCCTGTCTCACAAGGGCAACGCGACAGATCCGGCCAACGTCTACAACCCAGCGGACGGGCCCAAGGCGTACACCAACCCGAACGCCCACAAGAAGATGGCCGAGTACACGGCGGCGGCTCGCACGCGCCATGGGGAGGACTTTGATCTGGCCACACAGCCCCTGGATACAGACATCTTGATGAGGATGGGAGGAGGCAAGCATCACGACCGGTACGATATTGCCCACAGCGCAATCAACCCGGCCACCGTTCCCACGCTCCACCAGATTCGAGAAGGGAGCAGCACGACCTCCTCCGACGTCCCCATACGACCTCGACAGCCGAGCTCCATGCAGATGTTGCAGGCCGAGTTGGCTAAGTTACGGGCAGTGCAGGAGGTCGCATAGGAGGCCCATCAGTGGTTGCTGGCGGCCCAACAAGAGGCCCATCGGCAGGAGATGGAGCGCCAGATGGAGGCTGTCCGGTTGTACTCGCAGCGTCAGATGCAGGACTTTGTCGGCTTCATTTAGAACATTCGGATCCCTGGTGTTGTCTTGCCTCCATTGCCTGCCTCGTTGTTCGCTCCACCCCCTCTTCCTAATCCTTATAGGGACTCCGGTGAGTATATATGTTTGTCTATTGCTTCGGCTTATGCGGCCATCCGGTAGGTACTAATGAGATTGCTTCTCCTTTGTGCAGCCACAGTTGGCGGGTTCGAACCCGACTCCTGGAGATAGCCCTTCTCCAGGCCATGCGTGGCTGGTTGGCCCGAGTCCACCTCACACGTGGTCCGGTGGCGTTCCTCCTCCGCCTCCGCAGCAGGGGTGGTCTCCGTGGTCAGGTGGCGCTCCTCCTCTGCCTCAGCAGCACAGGCGGTCAGGCGACGCTTCTCCGCCTCAGCAGCACTGGTGGTCAGGTGGCGTTTCTCCGCGTCAGCAGCTCGAGGGCTAGACGTACTCCTTTACGCCACAGGGGTGGCAAGGTGAGGGCTCTTCACACCCTGCGGGGCACGGGGTCGGCGGGTCATAGCACAAGCAGTGATGGACTGAGGCCTTTACGTTAGACATGTTGAACTTGTTATGGATGTTGGACATGTTGGATTATTGTTGGATTTGTGACTATATACGTGGATTTGTGTTATATTTGTGGATTTGTGATATATATATGGGGATTTGTTTACTGTTAGATGTAAGAAAAAACAAAAAAAATAGTTTTCCCCAGCTTTGCCTAAAGTCCAGCTTTGCCGAGTGCCGGTGACCTGGCACTTGGCAAAGTTTTTTTTTAAAAAAATAAAATTTCTTTGCCGAGTGCCAGGTTAGCACTCGGCAAAGATTTTTCAATTAAAAAAGAAACAACTTTGCTAACTGCTGGCGTCGAAGACACTCGGCAAAGAAAATGATTAAAAAAATAAAAATTTCTTTGCCGACTAATGATTATTTTAATGACTGTTGACATGGCAATCGGCAAAGACTTTGCCGACTGCCTTGGGTATGGCGGTCGGCAAAGAACTCTTTACCGCCAAATTCTTTGCCTAGTACTCTTTGCCGACTGTCGACGTGGAAAGCAGTCGGCAAAGGCTTTGCCGACTGCTTTCAGCATTCGGCAAAGAAGCTAAGTCCGGTAGTGCGTACACGCAAATCTCGTGCATACATGCATCCACTAGCCCAACCAACTACAACTTTGAGTCTATGCATTCCTAACACATGCATCACTACTTTACATGAGAACCCAAGCATTGCACGACAAGCCAACATATCTTAGCCATGAACTACCGACATTTATTTTCTACATGAGCTATTAATATAAACATGGAATGCTCTAATGACAAGATTAAACACTAATAATCCCACAGTGGCAACAACGGTGATACCTTGTATATGACCAATAGGAATCTAAATTCATGGTAGTCATGTTTATAAAAAGTAGAGCAAATATACTAATATGTGATGTTGGGTAAGCAGGTTGAGGATAGTCACTAAGCATCTTTGTAAAAAGTAAGAGTTGTGGATAATCTACCTTTAATTCATCTTCTCTTCCCAAGTAGCTTTATCGATTATATGGCGCTTCCATTGTACTTTGCTCATGAGGATGCTAATTCTTTCAGTTGTTACCAAAATTTTCATGGGACCCTTAGATGGATGGTCAACACTGATATCCGTTTGATTGAGGAGCAAATGAAGCAAGTCCTCACATCAAAGAGGTGAGGGTGGATCCCGACTCAGTGTTGACCATGATCGCCATCCTTTTTGGAGTGCTACCAACTCACCGTGCTCCATTGCTCACTGTTGTTGTACACATGGTGACGTGACCCGCCTGCAAACTCTTCAAGCATCGCAGGCCTGGAGCATCGGACACGTCTGGAGCCGTCCGGCGCTACTTAGAGAAGACCAGTTTCCGGGCTGTCGTCGGATGCGTCCGGACGACAGCATCGGACGCTAGTTCGAGTGTCCGGAGCTTCCAACGGCTAGTTTTGCCCGTGCGACGTTGCAGTCATCAGACGTGTCCAGCGCCTACCTACCGGCGCGTCCGACGGTCGCATTGACACATGCTTCATAGTATTTCCTTAATTACTTTAAAATGTATTGTCATACAGGAAAGAGAGAAAAATTAGGAGGTAAAACTGCAAAGGAAAACAGACGTTTGCTTCCGGTTAGTAATATGCAGACGTAGTCAATCATTCTGGTAAATTCGCTAATGGTATACAATCTGGTTAGTAATATGCAGACGTAGTTAATCAATCTGGTAAATTAGCTAATGGTATACAATCTGGTTGAGAAGTGGTTGTGCACCAAAATTAATTATCCATTGTGTAGCAATTTCCATACAGTATAAATATATACAATTCTTTCTGTTCTAATTAACTTCTGAGTACATGTGACTTAACGCCTTTTGGACGTTAGGCACACGGTACTTTTCTCTAGGTTCCAAAATATCCTCAAATTCATTAAAACAGCTAAGTATTTTGGTGTAAAACATCTTTAGATATTCAGCCAGGATAGAGGCCGCAGTCTTGTCCCATCTACAAATATATTTTTTTAGAAAGGACGGCAAAAGCTTTTCCGCGATTTATATTAGACGAACAAAGAAAAAAGGCAAATGTCAGCCCAATTTTTGAATGGAAACCGGGCTAGAAAAACCATACAACTTAAGAGTGTTCCACTCATCATATACAACTCTGGTATACAAACGGCACAACTCCCTCCACTTGCAACTTGGCCAAATCGACCCCACTATCAGCTACTATCCTCTAACAATAACTCTGAAGAAAAAACCAACTAACACAACTTCGGAGAACCGAGCACCACCACCCTTGGAACAACGAGCACAACCACCCATGGAGAAGCACCATGACAGACAAGGTTGCAGTGAAAACTGGAATGCGTAGCATAGCCTTCAACAAGGAAACGACGCCAAGAGCGTCGACAAGCTAGTCCGACAATGGAAGGTTTTCACCTGCAAAATCTAGCATGGTTGGAAGAAGAAAAGGACGCCTCCAGGGAGGGCATGACATCCGCAAATGTCGTTGTCCAGGCTTTTGCCTGGACCTCGCAGCCTCCACACTGCTGCCACCGAAGACACACAGAGAGTGCTACCACAAGAGACCAGCCCGGATAGGGGTAAGGCTGATGGCGAGGAGGAGAGGGACGGGATCAGAAGAAGCCCCAGTCGCCTAGCCCGTCACCGACCCAACCCCTGCCGAGCAGTCTCAGCATCAATCCCCATCCTCATGGACCTCGAGCAGCCTCCACTATGAAATTCCGCTGTCAGCACTCTGGATCCAGCAGAGGGTTGCCAGCCCTGACCAAGGAGCCAAGACCGACCACCACCACTGTAACTGGTCCTGGCCTCACCAGTCTCGAGAGGCACCGCAGACCGAGCCGCCGCCACCGAGGCCGGTGAAGGCCGGGGACATCCACCATAGACCCGCTCCGACACGCGGCGGGGCAAATCTAGGCGGGGGAAGCAGGAACGCCCACCCCCTTGACCAGATGTGCCGCCGACCGCAGCCCCTGCGAAGAGCACGCCACCGACAGAGCAGGAGCTCTGAGAGACCGAATCGGCCCCGCAGGTAGTAGATCCGGACATGGGAAGGAGGGATCCGCCCACCCGTGGACCAAGCACGCCATCGGTTGAGGCCATGCTGAGCACGCCGGAATAGAGCACAGTACGCCGCTGGGAAGCAAGGGAGTAAAAAAACAAGAATGAAGCCCAGCCGCCAGCGTCCTTGCCCTCCGCCAAGCCACTGGCTTCAAGCTCAGGTGGTGGCCAGGCCGTGGGGCCATGGGGGAGGGTCTGACGATGACGGTGGTGAAGAGCCACCCGAGTCACTCCACGAGGGAGAGCGATGTGGGGGCCTAGGAGATAGGCTATCTCGACTTAGCTCTGGTTTGTCTAAAATAATGTATAATATGTTAGAAATCACGTTCTTTCACACACAATATCACAGGCATCATAAGAACATAGGGAAAACAAGACACAAAGATAGGAGGGAGAGAACTTCTTTTATTGATGTCTGATAACCAGCTGTGTTATAAAGGGAGGCAATGTCCCCTATTTATAGAACTAGAAATGGGTTAACAGGTCTGCGGGTTACCGGGTCAACAGGTTAATGGGCAAGCAGCGCTGCCCATTATTTCACTCTCCAATAGTGATTCACCCACATAATGAGGTTTCATAACACCCCCTTGGGTGAATCACACTTGTGCGTATGCCTCATCAAAAACTCCGCCCAAAAACCTAGTGGAAAAAAGGGTAGGAGAAAAGAGTACATCACATGTGCCAACTTGTGTTGCATCTGTTTCCTCATCAAAAACCTTGCATGAGAAAACCCAGTGGGAAAAAACTCACCAAGGGAAAAAGAGTACAACAATTTGGTCTTTAGGACCAAATGATGATCTTCTATATCACAATTATGGACTACCGTTCTAGGAGGCTTGTCCCCCTGAACCCAGCAACCCTATAGGTCATCTCATGCTCTTTCCATATATATATTCTTGAAAACAAAAGGCTGACAGAGACTTTGTGAACAAATCTATTGGATTTGTATATGACTAGGTTTACGGGGCATCTATTCCCTCGCTCTTCTAGAGCTTATAGGGTAAAGGTATTCAGAGCAATGTGAGATCGCTCTTAACATAGCCCATATGTGTCTGTGCAACTCAAGTGATATTATCTTCATACATAATGGTAGGGAGCTATCAAAGCTTAAGCCACATAACTTCAGGATGTGGTCAATCATCTATTTGAGCCAAACACATTCTCGTGTGGCTTTATATAGGGAAATCATCTCTGATGGTTGGTTTATGTGACAACCAAGGTCCGCTTCATAGACTACCATAAAATGGTTGTACCATCACAGAGAATTATAATATCAGTCTAAGATCTGGCATTATGCAGGTCAAACATATAGCCAACATCCACATATCTTGCCATGGTAGGGACTTAGTTTTTCAGGAACGATAGACCAGGGTCTTAGTACCAAAAATGAACACAATATCTAGCTTTTGTGAAGTTCACAAAATACAATGGTACTTAAGTAGGGAACTTCAAGTCCCAATATTTCCTTAGTATTATCCTTGCGTCTAAATGGGACTTATCCACTTCTGGGGATTTGCCTACCATGGGGATATTTCGAGGGTGGCGTTTGCCCTATCAAATTTCTTAAGTACCCCACTTATAGACTGGTGTAAGACACTCCTTCAGGGACGTGCTAGAGCTGCTGGCTCAAGCAGGATTTGGTTTCATCCAAGTCCATCATTATTATTTCAATCCCTCTTCAGGGGGAAATTACTCAAACAGTTGAACTACATTCTTTTGGATTGTTTCAACCCATACAATGACCGCTGCAGGCGGATACATACATCTTGTGATTTTGATTCGGTCCAGGGACATATGGATCTCCAAATCAAGTGACCCATAAAAGTATGCGGCCATGATACTTTCCAACTGCATTTATAAATTCAAGTTAGCTTCCATAAATATTAAGTACTGGAACCTTTCTGCCACTCATAACTAGAGAGAAAGTTTCATCATAATCGATGATGGGTTTCTGTGTGAACCCTTATGCCACTAGCTTCGCTTTGTGCCATGTTTATTCCTCTGTCAGTGGAAGACCCATTTGTATCCTTCAGGGATGACTCTCACGAGGTGTTAGGTCTACAAGCCCAAGACAACCTTTCCTTCATGAAGCGAGCAATACTTTGTCGTAATTGCTGCTTTCCACTTATCCCATTCTGAGTGCTTCCGGCACTCTGCCATGGACTTTGGTTATAGATTCGGATCTATTAAGCCAGCAATTTCTTAGGCAAGAAATATTCATGTTGACAATAGTGGTCTTTTGAATATATAACTCTCCTGATTCCACATAGTGGCGACATCCTCATGATCGTTCTTCCCGCTCATCATGATTTCCCATAAAGATTGAGCGGGGTGTTCCAATCTTCCAATGTGATGATGTGAGCGCGACACATGGGATTTTCATCTTTAGGATGGTGTCCTTCAAGGACCTACTCAACTTCAGATTGAGTTGCCACTTCAGGGGCATTCTTGACTGCAGGTCAAGCTTCTTCAACTGATTCCTTAAGTGATGCAAGTGGCACGAGACATTGTTTATGCGGACGTCTCCACGAAACCTTGTATGAGCTCCCGAGGTCTCCCCTCAACCTAGGATCGGCTGGAGACAATAGAGTTGGTAACCTTCTGGGCTACCTATACTCTCTCCGACGCACTTATTGAAGATAAGTGTGGCCTTGTCACTTTTCTAATCAGCGAAGGCATTCGGCGGCACATTTGCAACAATTTGTAAATTCATAATCCTCTAAACTTCTGGTTCGGATTAACTAGTGCGTGTTTATAAGGAATATATGCATTCCACCATTCCATTCCATGCAATTTCCTGGCATTCTTCTGGGTGCCTATCTTCCCCTAATGCTAGGAACTTCAATCAACATATCGAGCCCTATGAAGATCGCATCATAGGTTCATCTATCCCAACTTCTAGTGAGTCTTTTTGGTGTACGCTGATGTGTCGGTACTGGCACATATACCGTATACAAGATATACGCAGATGGGAAATACTTGATTCTTTCTTATGCACTAGATATAGAGGAGTGTGCAGTTGTTCTGAGTTGGATAGTGATGCAATATGCAACACTATATGGCCCCATCTGCAGGTTGGCAGCCTACAGTTGCAGCAATATGGCCATACAATCTGCTTGATCCTCTAATCTTCAGGATTAGGATAATTTCTATGGCCAACATAATTGTTGATAATTCTTCTCATCATATCCAACTCAACGATGACCCAATCGTTCATACCACATTTTCTAAATATGGATTTAATTGCAACACTTTCCTCAGTGGGTATGATGTAATACAAAACCCCGATGGCAACAAATGGAGTCATTCCACCACATATTTGGGGTATCCATGGGAGAACCAACATGGCACATCTAGTGCACATTATATGAGCATTGCTTTTGGCAATGGTCATAATATTTCCATTTACTTAGACAATGTTTGGAAATATGTGGTTCCCACCTTAATCTTGCATTTTGTGGTGCCGCTGTCTTCAGGGTAGATCTCCGCTTCGACCATATGGGCTCCCCACGAGGTATGAGAAATTGGGGATTTAAAATATACTAAAAAACGAGGAATCAACATTCATACCTTCAAGGTAATAAGTACTCCTCAAGAGCATGCCTAAACATTTAGTACACAACAAATGCTCTTCGGGAGCGTGTACGGCTAGGTTATCCCGACACACGTGAACATTGCATCATGATATATTAAGGATAACTTCATGTCCCCAGTCATATCAAGTCCATCATGACAAGAAGGTCATCCTCACTTTCATCTATTTGGACATGTTCATCATTTTCTTTCATGTCGACAAGCATGTCATCGCATTCTAGAGCTTCTGGCTCAATGGTGAAGTGAGACTTATGTTGACTCTCCTTGTTCTTACTTCAAGAAGAACTTTGGTAGAGCTCAACTAGGTGTTTTGGGGCATGACAATCTCGAGATCAATGTACCGTGCCTCCACATCTAGGTGCAGTAATATGTTGCCAGGGTGGAGGGTAGAAAGAGTTTTCTCAATCGTACCTGCGTTAGTGATCTTCTGGCCACATAGACACAGTCTAGACACAATCCCATATAGAGCAGAGTCATACGCTATTACAGATGTATAGTCTTAGAAGCGTAGCCCGATCCAAGCTTGTTGTGCTTTGGAGAGCACAATAGATATATGTTAATTAAAGCGGTCCTTCAGGGACTGCCATAAAACTAGTTGGATCATTCTCATTTGCATACTCAGACTTCAGGTCTAGAATAAGTGGTACTGCAAAAAGATGCAATGACTCTGCTTTGCTGGCTAGGTCCTGTGCTCTTATTCTTGCCAGCTTTAGGATGAGCAATGGTATGATCGAGGCTAGGGTACCATTGATGGGCCACGTAAGGTAGTCATTGCCATTCATGGCTAGCTCAGTGAATTCCTTTTTCGCAATGTCCGACACCCGTATAATCAATGTGCAGGATTATTGAATGTCGGTTATGCGTAACTTCAGGATTATGACTATGTAATCTTCAGGATTACATTCATATAGTCTTCAGGATTATATTCCCCCAAATATCTCATGCATATAATCTTCTAGATTATATGGTAGTCGTATTAAAATGTATATATAATCTTGCAATAAAATAAATCTGTAGGATTTTAGTAAATGCAAGAAAGTAAAATGCAACAAATAAATAAATGCAGTAATACAATGTTGGAATAAAATAAATAATCATGCCATGTAAGGTCTTCCGGCCTAAATGATATCTACCGGCTTCAGGCCGCGTAGTGGCATGTTGTGGTGAGCATCAGGTCACTTTTAAATGCTATATATAATTAATCTCATCGCACGTGATCTTCGGAATCACCGTGCGACTCATAATTGCAATAAATAATCTACAGGATTTAAATAAGTGCAGAAAATAATTGCAATATATATAAACTGCAATAATTAGATCTGTGATGGACGGCTCCTGAGATGGACGGCTCACGTTTCTCTCCCACCAGGTACATAAGGGTGGGCAAAACCCTAACCCTAAAAACCAACTTCATTTTCTTCCTTACTCTCTCTCCTTGACCTTATCTCTTCTGGACAGCAGCAAGAGAGGCGTGAGGAGTGGCGCCTGTGGCGGCCGTCAAGGTGGGGCCCGTGCGTCTGGGGCAGCGCGTCGCGCATGGGAGAGGGTCCCCGCACCCGTGGCTTTCTTGCCCGGCTGGGGCCGCGCCGATGACCTTCAGACGGTGGCGGCCGGTCAAGGCATGCCTGCGCCGGTGTAGCTGCGCGCCTGTGCAGCAGCGATCGGGCTTGGTGCTGCGCGCCCCTGCCGAGCGCCTGTAGCATCGGCTGCTGGCCGCGCCCCTGCGTCGGCGGCCGGCGGTGCCCCGCCCGCGCGCCTGGAACCGGTAGGGCCTGCGCCAGGGACCTGCGCCATGCGGTGGCGCTGGTGGTCCGCGCAGCCGGATGTGCCAGTCTCGCGCCGTGGAGGCGGTGGCAGTGCTCTGGGACGCTGGCGTGCCTGTGGCCTCCGCGCCGCCGTGCCCCTGCTCGGCTTGGCCGGCGCAGCGGCCGGAGTCAGGCGCGCCCGCACGCTTTGCCGGGGCGGCGATGGCCGGCCTTCTGGGCCGATGGTGTGCGCTTGCGTCAGGGTGTCGCATGACCGACCCTTGCTTGCGCCGGCTGGATCTGCGCGGTGGCCTATGGGGCTGCTTGTCGCGTGCCCATACGCCGGTGACTGGGATGTGGGATTCGCGCCTTAGTCAGCTTTCAAGGCCGGGGCTCACTGGATCTAGACGGCATCGATTGGATCTGATTGTCTTTGGGGCAGAGCCCCGTTCTATGTCTGCAGGACGTTCCTGGCCATATCTGCTCGTCTTCAGGGTAGCGGTGGCCGGATCTGGCCTCGTGTGCCCATTGGCGGCCGAGGCGGCAGAGGCGGCGGCCCGTGAAGGCCTGCTCGTCCGGACTCTTGTCGCTAGGGTAGCTCAGATCTGCTGCGCTTTGCCTCTGCTAGAGGTAACATTGTTTTGTGTGCTCGTCTTCTGGACGGCGTCGTTCTTTGGCACTTCGGGGCCAGTTACATACAGGCGAGCGGAGGCAGGGCCTTCCTTGCATCACCACAGGTAAGGTGTGCTCGTGTACGTGCTTGTTCGTGTGTACAACAAAGAATGTATAGAAGAGAACAACATCTTGTGTCACAGCAAAAGAACCAATTTCCTACCTTTCTTACCCTTAGCTCGATAGAACTCATGCTGATAACGTGTTAGAAATCACGTTCTTTCACACACAATATCACAGGCATCATAGGAACACAGGGAAAACAAGACACAGAGATAGGAGGGAGAGAACTTCTTTTATTGATGTCTGATAACCAGCTGTGTTATAAAGGGAGGCAATGTCCCCTATTTATAGAACCAGAAATGGGTTAACGGGTCTGCGGGTTACCGGGTCAACGGGTTAATGGGCAAGCAGCGCTGCCCATTAATTCTCTCCAATAGTGAATCACCCACATAACGAGGTTTCATAACATAATATACATTAATATTAGTCCAGTGTTGCTGATTAGCCTATAGCACAGGTATATGGTGCTGAGGAAAAAGGCAATGGATGGAAATGTCCTAGATAGACTTGGCTAATATTATCATCAGACATATTCTGCACACTAAAAATTATACTTCTTGAGTCCAAAATAACTGAAGTTTATGCCATTGACACGTTCTGCAAAACACAATTTGATGGGTAGAATCTGTTTCAAAATATTTTTATAATGCACAACAAATTAACGTGTAAACTTTATACATTTCCATAAAATGGCACCCATGATTTAAGTTTCCAATTTTACACAATTCCCTCACTTCCTAATTGTAAGTTGTTCTAATTTCTAGGTACGTACCTTTTGCTATGCACCTTAATATGATGTCTAGATACATAATAAAACTATATATCTAAAAAAGCTCAACTTATAATTGAAGTGGAGCGAGTAAAAAAGTAAACGGTAACTAATGCTTCCATATGGTCTATGCTCAATACAAAAATGTAATTATATTTGTGAGTTATTGGATACTACCTTTGTACAGCTTCATCTAAGTTTTTGCAGTGCTCAAAGGTGGCATGAGCATCAAAGGTGTCATCCATCAGGCTTACCAACGCAACCATCTTGGAAAACATTATTCTTACACTAGGGTTTTCCTCACCGAGGAACACTCCAAAGCCCCAGAAGTATATTTCGACTCCACGGCCTCGAGAGTAGGTTAGGTTAACTTCCTTGTAGAAATCCTTCCACCATCTTTATGTGAAATTTATAAACCACCATCACTCATGGAGCTATGAGATAATAATTACTAAACAACAAAAGTATTCATACGCTAAACAAATTAAGGCTTTAAAACACAGTTTGGATTCCTCAGTTATGATGAGATGAAAATTTTATATCGCCCCAATACATTAGTTAAATTGGATTGAATTTCTAGTTTGTGAATGTGTGTGATGTTAAAAGTTCGGCCCATTATGTAAATTCTAGGTGTGTGGTGTAATGCAAAGCCGGTGGGAAGAGATGGAGGCGGTGGTACTTGAGCTAGAGTCGAAGAATTCACTAAGATATATACGCAGCTGTCGTGCTTGTGGATGGCAGAAAGGCAGGTGGTGTGGAATGGTGAGGAAGAGATGTACATAGGGAATTGAGCAGCCACGGGCGTTTCTAGATGCAAGGGATAGTACAACCCTTTAGAAGTATATATATTGTTGTTATTATAAAATTATTTCACATAACATATATTGGGAATTTACATGTAGATTTAGGAGATATAACAACAGTCGGAGTGGTTAAAGCTTAGATACAAACTTGAAGTGTCAATTTATATTGTTTTCATAATGATACTCATCGGTAATTTGGATACAAACTTAGGGGTTATTTTAAATTATCATTCGTAATGAGGCACCAAATTTAAATTTAAATTTAGAGGGTCACTTCAGGTATTTTCCATGACGACAGAGGTGGTTTAGTAGTTAGATCTAATGATCGTAAGGACTACTATGAAAATTTATCTTGTTTTTGTGACGTAACAAGAGAATTAATATAGAGACTGCCTTGACCCTATAAATTGAAGTATTTCATCAATTCCAAATTGTAAGTTATTTTAGCATATGCATAACAAAAACTATGTACCTCGTAAAGCCAAAATTCTTTACAATTTGGAACGAATGAGGTACAACAGTATCATGTTTAGCTGGTCTTACAAGCAGAAGGCCCGGATTTCATTGAGGTGGAGAGACCTGGTGATGGTATAGTTGAGCCTTGCGAGCTCCATCACCGTGGCATCATGCTCCTCTTCCTTGTCGTACTCGGTGATGTAGTGCATGGTCTCTAGTGGACGCATGTACCGTGGGAGCGGGATGTTGAGGGCACGGGATATCTGATCAGACAATGGAAACTTAACGATGCTTTTCATCGCAATGAGCCGAGACCTAGTGAAGGAGATCACACCATCAAGGATATCCTCTCATGGCACAGCCATATGAGCTGCGTTGTATAGGCTCAGCAGACTCTGTGTCATCCACCGTCAAAACCATGGCCAAAGCTCCTGTGCCATCTATATACTTGTCAAATACATCTGCAAGCAACTATATAAGAATGGTAAGATATATTCATGATCATATCCTTCTGTATTCAACATTGTAATAAAAGGTGTATGTTGAAAGATCCACAAACAACGAGCATAGTCATAAAGATGCAAGATGTAATGAAGTTTTAGTTGTTAGATTTCTTCACTTCGGTACATACCTGGGCACAAAAAAGCCATGCTGCCTAAGCAAACGAAACCGGAGGGCTGCCATATACAGTTCGTTGGAGCTGCCATCACTTTTGATTTAGTACCCCTCCTCTCTGTGCGGCAGCCTCGTTAGCAGCGTGGAGCAGAGTCCCTCTGCTGTCTAAACTAGACTAGTATTCTTCACATAGTTTTGGTTTTTGCAAGGTCGATGCACTTGGTTGAGATGCATGTTTTTCCCATTTGCATATTTGTATCATCAGCTCACTGGATTCTCACTGTGATATGTAGAAAGTTATTTACTCTCAATCCTTTTTTATAAAATAGGAGGTGCAAAGCCCCTACTAGAGATATGTTAACATTAAAAAGGTAAAGTGTCCTCCGTACAACAAAATCAGGAAACAAAAAAGGTGAGAAAGAAAATCGCTAAAATTACACAAAATTGCCCGGCCATTGGTCAATATTGGGGTGGCTTTTTTTCTCTTAGACCAGAGAAAATTCACTTCTGAAAACATGCTTGCATCTTTGAATGGAGTGATCAATGTTTCTAAAGATGATACCATTTCTCGTCATCCAAATGGCAGAACTTTGCAATTTTCTATAGCATGGACTGGAGGCGAAGAATGTCTTTATGGAAATCTACTAAATTTACTCTACTAAATTTACTCTAGTTTATCTATATTATGTACAGAGACACAGATGTAAACAGGATATAATTGTTGTCTCAAACCCTTCCCCTTCAAAAGAAAAAAAAGCTTATATGAAATTGATGGCCACACAGAATTTTTTTTCGAACACTACTTCACGTGTCATTTTCATTAAGAAAAAAGGGCCAAAAACATGGCGAGTACAACATAACACAACACAACACAACAACAAAGCCACAGAGATAGTGGCTGGACAAACATAACAGAAAAGGAAGAAAGAAGATCCCTCCATCACGCCAAGCAATATTATTCAACATTTAAACTGGGGGACTGGCGTGAGGAAGAGGGACGTCACCACACCCTCAATGTCGCTGGTGAAGGTGTAGCCATCGTTTCCTTCGTAGTACACAACCTCAATTACCCTTGCTTAGTTGATGTCACACCCCAAAATTTCTATTTTGGGATGTGAACCGAAAACACTAAATAAAATATGTTTTCTATATTTTAGAGAATAATTGAATGGGTTTTGTTAGTATGATGCTTGCATGTTGCTTGTGATTTATGTTTTTAGTATGCTAAGTTATCAAAAATATGTTTAGACATCGATCGATCCTTCCCGAGAATTTTCTGGACTTGTCCGAAATATTTTTCCTATTTTTCCGAGAGCTTTTCCAATTTTTTTAGATGCTCCAAAATATTTTCTTATAAGCTCTAAATATTTTATTTAGGTTGCTCATGTTCCAAAATATCTCTGAGAATTTTTCTCAAATTTTTGGAGCCTTCGGAGTATTTTTTGTGGCTTAAAAGTCAATTCAAGACTTTTTAGAATTATTTTATCCATAAAATTAATCAATTCTGAAAATAATAAAGTCTCACAACTTATCCGACACCTAAAGGCTCACGTCTTTATTTACTAATGGGCTTTAATAATTAATTGGGCCTATTAGTAAAGGTGAAGGGTGCAATATCAATTAGTACCATATTGCTAGTTGACGTTGACGTGGGGAGCTTTCCACCCTATTTATTTGTACCAACCCCTTCGCCAAAGCACATCATAATTACCATGAGGGGAGTCCCTAGTTTAAAAATCCCTATAGTAGCAAATTTTATTTTTCTCCTTTCTCTACGTCATGGTCTCCAACCTCTTGCCAGCGTCGCCGTGCTGTGCATGAGCGTGCAGGCAGGCTGCTCGGTGCCAGTCTGGCCAGCCGCCGTCGGCCCGGACACTTCCCAGTCAAGCCTCTTTCCTTCCCTCCTACATGAGAGTAGCAGCGCCATGGATGCCCTTGGTCTCGTTCGTGCGGGGGCGGGAGATGTGGAGGTAGAAGATGAGGTATTTACGGTTTTGTCTTATTATAGAATTGCCACTAAAGTATTTTGGTAATAACTTCTTCGTTTTAACTCCGATTCAATCCGTTCAAGTTGTGTTAGTTTGGTATCGTCGTGATCTATGAAGTAGTGCTAGTGGTTTTCATGTCTTTTAGTTGTGAATTTATTTATTGATATAAATGTTAATTAGATTAATAATTATTTAATAGTTTTATAAATATAAGTAAACTAGGGTTTCTATTTCCGATCTCTTTGTGCTATGAACGTGTCAACCTTAAGTTTTGTGTGAAATATGATCTTCATCATGTCTCTCAATTGTGAATTTATTTATTTAAAAACAACTTGTTTACGAATTATTCAATGGCTTTTATAAATAAAAGCAACATAGGGTTATGTTTCCGTTGTCGTTGAGTTGCGATCTGGTCGACGTATGTTGCTTGTTATCAATAATGTTTATCATATCATGTGCTTATGTAATTAATCTTATTAGGTTAATTAACTTTCACTCAGTGCTCTCTTATATAAAAGTAATTTACGTTTATCCTTAGTTTTTATAAATGCATGTTGATATGACTAGTACCAACTTATGATGCTCCTTATAGTTGTTTTCACATGTTTATAAGTTATGATGATCAGAGTTTAATACACTGGTATATAGTAGCCTTGCTCAAGGACACGAGCGGCCTTGGAATCTTAGCATTAAGATGATGACTTTTGTTTGCTAACATGCTCATCGTTTACCATTTTATGCTTTATATTATTTATGTTACATTGGTCATGAGATGATGGGTACTGCCTTATTGCTATACTTGTTGAGTTCAACATGGACTCACTCTTGCTATTCCCCCACACCTCAGGAGAAGTTTTAGGCTTGTGATCAACCAGTCAGTTGAATCCAGTGGAGTGAAGTCTACACCCAGAGTTTGAAGTTGTCTTTTCGCTGATTGTTCATGAGGTGATCTTTTATATATTGTGTACGTTATATTTAAAGTATTGTAATTGATACTATTTGTAGCTATATGTAAGATTTGTCCTTTAAGACTCACATATAGTGTATATCTAGTTTTGTCCTTAGAACCGGGTGTGACAAGTTGGTATCAGCTCAATGCTGGCTGTTGGACGCAAGCCTAGTTAGCACTGGTCGATTTGCGAAACATATTTTGCTATAAAACTATTTTTCCATCTCCTTGGCTTATTGAATTGGCTATTTCTCATCCTTGTCTTGTATCCTCACCTTTAATAGCTTCCTTTGAGCTATGAATTTCTTTATTCCTTGGACTTTTAAATTTTGTTGGTTTACTAAAAAAATTCTAACCTTGTCTTATTTAAAATGTACGATGGCCCTTTATCATCTATAATCTGCCCTTTAGGATGACCACCATTGTTGGAGAAGCACGTGTAGCATTGGTGTTGTGATGTGTGCTTACGATGCATGTTGAATTGATTATGTGTCATCTCTATCCCATGTTCCAAAGTAGAGTCTGAAAGAGAAGTGTTGGGAATTATAGCTTTATCCCTATTAAGTGGGGTAGAGTCCTCTCTTATCCTACCTATCCCCTACTTTTGATCCCGCTTCTCATTAAATCTTTATCTACCATGTTATCATGCTTCATATCCACATTCCCTTGCTCGTTCTACCTTTGCCCAACATCAGATGATGAATCCAAGTGGTGATGCAAGTGGAAGAGATGATATCGATGAACAGAATAAGGAAACAACTTCGGCAACTCCAACGGGCAGTGAACAAATGATGGCTTGG
>CM041633.1:36029480-36040194 GCA_023333625.1 Bothriochloa decipiens | reverse complement strand
ACCTATTAATTATGCAAGCCTTACTTCTCCAAGGTGACATGGAAGGAGCTCTCATCAAGTGTCAAGAAGATCCAGCCATGCTACCCTCATCCTCGACCAACAAGTTAAAGTCAACCACCATGTCGGATCATAAGTCAGGCAGAGTGGAAACACAGAAGGGTTCTCAGCTCAATTCAGGAAGGTCCCCAATCAGATTGGAGGAAGGGTCAATGAGAAGACAAGCAGAAGAAGTCAGGAAGAATTTGCAATCCAATGAAGGTAACCACGATGAAGCACTTAGAATCCTAGAGTAGTGTCAGTGTTGTAGACACTATGAATTACCCTGCCTTCAGAAGCAAGCAAGTGAGGGAAAGATGAAGACCATATGCGAGAATAGAGATATCTCAACGCCGAAGCAATTCCAGAATCCAGAGTGGAAGCTTAGGTGAATTTGAAGAAGTCTGAAGAAATATGAAGCACTCAAGGTCACATGAGGAGATAGCTATGTTCTTAGGTTTAGCAACATGTTTGTGGATTAAGAGGATGCTCATTTACATCTTTTGGATGTAAGAGGTGCTTTTGTTAAAGTGGGGCATTCACTACTACCACCGACCATCGCAACTCAAGTTTCAAGGCGTGAAAAGTTAAAGGATTGAGCCTTATCTTACTTGACCATTTTTGGACCTCATCAACCTTCGACCCTTACCCTTCAAAGTATGGATTAGGAGTCGATGACGTGCAAAGTCTTGAAGAGTCAATCTTTACCCCCTTGGGTGATCTTTTCTAATTCCTTGTCCTATCTATCACACAAAAGGGGATCAAGGAATTGCGAGCACCATGAGGTCTATCTATATTGTCTATATCGTCTTTTGAATCTAGCTCTTACATCCCTTAATGCATGAAGTAAGAGCTAGTCAAGTTCCTCTTGTTCATCATGCTCCGTCCTCAATCCTTGGTTTTCTTGCCAACAACCCTAAAGATAACCACTACTCATGGAATGATCGAGGATGACTATGCAATCATGAACATAAAAACCAAGGAACCTCAACCATATTTTTGTCTTGCATGTGTTTAATCATGCACGGTCTATACCTGTGTCGTGGGAGATATCAATTGGTAGTAAACTTAGTAATGACGTCTTGATTGATAACTGAAAGTGTCACATTGAACCGAGAACCCCCAGTGGGTGCACACATGGTTGTGCTCGGTAAGCGTTGATAACATGATTGTTAATCATGATCCATTATATAAGCTACTCAGATGTGTTATCTCAATATGAACTTTTCTTTGGTCATCTTGTTACATCAATTCGAGGAATCGATACTTGTCTTCTAGATCTATCCCGTGTTAATCCTTAGGCATATGTCCTATAATTCTTGGAGGGAAGGCACATGAAGAACAACCCTTGTTTTTCATGTGATCGTTATTTCTCTTCTATGGTCGAACCATGTCAACCTACAAACTCTTACATGGTATGTCACCACAGGTCCCAAGGATCTCGATCTTTCGGTTGACCCATGTTGACATTCAAGATTTTTCTTTGCACTCCATAAACCTTAGTTTAAGGAAGTGCAAATCCTTAAAGGATCGATGTTTGTCCTCTCTCTACCCTCATAGAAGAGCTAAAAAGAGAAATTAGGCATCATTCAAATGGTATCTTATCATCTTGTCTCCATGTCTTGGTATATGGATAATCCTTTATCTGTTGATCCGATCTGGTGTTGGATTCCGAGGCAATTTGGAGGATCAATCTTTGATTTGCTCCTCAACCTTTGAGTAATCCTTAGAAGATCTATATCATGTCTCCTCAAAGTTTTCAAAACCACCCGGATTGTTTATGTAGTCTCTATCCCTAGTATCTTCGAATCTCGGGACGAGATTCCTGTTAAGTGGGGTAGAATTGTCATACCCCAAAATTTCTATTTTGGGATGTGAACCAAAAACACTAAATAAAATATGTTTTCTATATTTTAGAGAATATTTGAATGGGTTTTGTTAGTATAATGCTTGTGTGTTGCTTGTGCTTTATGTTTTTAGTGTGCTAAGTTATCGAAAATGTGTTTAGACATCGATCGATCCTTCCCGGGAATTTTCTGGACTTGTTCAGAATATTTTTCCCATTTTCCTGAGAGCTTTTCCAATTTTTTTAGATGCTCCAAAATATCTTCTTATGAGCTCTAAATACTTTATTTAGGTTGCTCATATTCCAAAATATTTCTGAGAATTTTCTCCAAATTTTTGGAGCCTTCGGAGTATTTTTCGTGGCTTAAAAGTCAATTATAGATTTTTATCCATGAAATTAATCAATTCCGAAAATAATAAAGTCTTTCAATTTTTTCGACACCTAAAGGCCCATGTCTTTATTTACTAATAGGCTTTAATAATTAATTAGGCCTATTAGTAAAGGTGGAGGGTGCAATATCAATTAGTACCATATTGCTAGTTGACGTTGACGTTGACGTAGAGAGTTTTCCGTCCTATATATTTGTACCAACCCCTTGGCCAAAGCACATCATAATTATCATGAGGGGAGTCCCTAGTTTGGAAATCTCTATGGTAGCAAATTTTATTTTTCTCCTTTCTCTACGTCATGGTCTCCAACCTCTTGCCAGCGTCGCCGTGCCGTGCATGAGCGTGCAGGCAGGCTGCTCAGTGCTAGTCTGGCCAGCCGCCGACGGCCCGGACACGTCCCAGTCAAGCCCCTTTCTTTCCCTCCTACGTGAGAGCAGAAGCGCCATGGATGCCCTTGGTCTCGTGCGGGCGCGGAAGATCTGGAGGTAGAAGATGAGGTATTTACAGTTTTGTCTTATTACAGAATTGCCACTGGAGCATTTTGGTAATAACTTCTTCGTTTTAACTCCGATTCGATCCATTCAAGTTGCGTTAGTTTTGTATCATCATGATCTATGCAGTAGTGCTAGTGGTTTTTATGTCTTTTAGTTTAGGAATATCGTCTTTTCATGCTAATATGGTTAATATAGCAATGATGCCTTCTAATAATGCTTTGCTCAGTTCAACCTTGAATCATAAATGCTTTATGTTTAATATCAGCATGTTTTGTCATTTATGTCCTGCTTAGGTTAATCTTTAAGCATATGATGTTTCTTTAATGCTCTCACATGTTCTAAGCTTGATAATTTATGAATGTTTAAAATAGCATAGATAATATAATTTTTTATAGTAGAATATAACTAAGGTTTAACTCTATTTTATAATTCATTTAATTCAACTGTTTTAACTTTGTGCTTATCTTAAATGTCCAGTACCTTGCTTTATTTAATAAAAACAATCGATCTTATAGTTTGTTGCTTTGCTATGTCACAAGTACCTCGATAGTCTTGTTCTCTTTAACGATAGCTCCGTCGTTCGTTGTTCTTGCGCTCTTGTGACCGTAGCACCAAGTTTTGCCATTTAGACCGTTCTGTTTTTAGTTTCCTCTTTGACTGGTGTATTGTTCTTAGCTCCTTCTATTTGTTTCTTGTATGTTTGCCTATGTGTGGTGCTCGCTACGAGTAGACGAGAACTGCTTGTAAACACTGAGGATCAAAAGGTGAAGACCAGAAGCAGAGTATGAGGAAGTTTGAGCAAGTTTAAGGCAAGTATAGCCTTTGGGTTTTACTTCTATTACCATGATCTTATGACTTAACTAATGTCTAAGCAATAAACGATAAAAATGACTTTTTAGCAACTTGACGATTTATCTGTAAGAGAACCTCTGGGATTTACAGTACAGCTGTGAGGGCTACATGGCTCTGATTTTAGCTCAGTATGAGGACCTTTTCTAGTTAGTTAGGGGTGCCGAGTTGGGTATAGGACAGCCTCTGTCCTTATGAGTATAGCCAGGAAGGAATGTGCCATATTAGAAGGGAGGTTCCTAGATCTGATGATCTGGCAGCCCTAATTAGTTAGACAAACCTTTGAAAGGCTTCATAGTGAACCCTGCCGGCTTTCCTTGGTAGTGGGCTAAGAGGTCGACGGGCCTTGGGCGAAAGGGTAAATCACAGCTCATAGTAATAGTGTACACCTCTGATCAGAGTTTAATAAACTGGTATACTAGCCTTACTTAAGGACACGAGCGGCCTTAGAATCTTTGCATTAAGATGATGACTTTTATTTGCTAACATGCTCATCGTTTACCATTTTATGCTTTATATTATTTATGTTACATTGATCATAAGATTATGGGTACTGCCTTATTGCTATACTTATTGAGTTCGACATGGACTCACTCCTACTATTCCTCCCACACCTCAGGAGAAGTTTTAGGCTTGTGATCAACCAGTTAGTTGGATCCAATGGAGTGAAGTCTACACCCGGAGTTTGAAGTCGTCTTTCCGCTGATTGTTCATTAGGTGATCTTTTATATATTGTGTACGTTATATTTAAAGTATTGTAATTGATACTATTTGTAGCTATATATGAGATTTGTCCTTTAAGACTCATGTATAGTGTATATCTGGTTTTGTCCTTAGAATCGGGTGTGACAGTTGATCACTGCCACATTCACAGCTGGCAGCAGCGCGTGGTCTATCTCCATGATCGCCTTGTTCATCCTCCTCCATGCACTATCTACCATTGTCAAGAGCGCTGCTGCAGCCTCCTTTCCTGTAGTGCCATGTTCCTCCGTGTAGCACTCCAAGGAGGTCACGATGTCATTCTTGTTCTTCCTCCCTTTCTGTGTAGTCGATAAATGCATTCCATGCATGCATCCACACAAACATAAATCCTAATATGCTCAGCCTTATCCAATTTAAGCAAAATTGTGACTTAAAATATACTTTTCATTGCAAGCATGTTTTTGAAATGTTTTCACATGGCAACCAGAATTTTCTAGGTTTAGCATCATAAACCTGACGTGGTGATTCATTTTTATATCCCTCTATTTTTCTTTGAGTGGCGTTCTGTCAAACAAGCTTTGGCCTACTTTCTACATCTACATTGGTTCAAATTCTGTTCAGAAAAATGCAACAAATGACATTTTCGAACAAATGGAGTAATGATCTACTATACCTTGAAAGCAGAGATATCATTGAGGAATCGACCGACTTCTCCACAAGCACGGACCATGTCAGGCGCGCCGCTTGCCCACTCAAATGCCTTCTTGTTTGCCTGTTTACCCAAAGCCATCAGGGCCACAACGGTCAGTGCTGGCATAGCGGACGTCATGGTCGAAAGGTCCAAATGATCTTTGAAGCTGGGCATGTAATTCTCTTTGCGCCATTTGGCCTCCACAAGGTAATATTTCGAGAGCACTATAAACTGCACAATAAGGGAAAAAACAGGTGAACAAATGGATCTTTCGGAAGAGAAATATATGGCAAAGAAATTGGCAAGAAATTGGACCAATCCTAACAACGGCCCACCGAAATTGGAAAGAAATTGGACCAACTCGAGCCCAGAAGAGGAGGACGTCGCCAAAGCAAGACGCATCTTGCGGGCCGGAGGGCCGCACGCACGCGCGCAAGGAGGGCTGGGCGCAGCCCTACCGCCGCTGTCTACCGCCACGTCACGTAGAGAAATTAGAAAAATAGAATAAGTAAAATAGAAAGCAACGGATCCATAGTATCATAGATTGCTTAGGGGTTAAGTCTTGTCAGGACGATAAATAAAGACCCCCATGTAATCAATTCAATCAAGAAAGTAATAGGGGAAACCCTATCCTTAGCTCTTTGGCTCTTGGCTCTCTACCTCCTAACCCTAGCCGTCACCCTACCCAGCATGCCGCCCCTGCGCACACGCCGCCGTAGCCGCATGTCGCCCACGGGCGCGCCGCCCAGCGCCGCTCCTCCGCCCTATCTCCGCCCTCCACGTGTCACCGGTGTGCCGGACCTCTTATACCTAGTATCGGGAGGTTTGATCCTTCGGGCACCATAAATGGTCGCCGCCACCAAGAACACCGCCATGAACGTCGACATCGGAGAAATTTGCAATGACCTCAAAGCTGCACTCGTAAGTTTCAAGAACCAACTCAGATCGACGCTGCCAATGAGATCACCATCAACATTGACAATGCAATCGCCGATCTAGATCGTGGTCTCAACACCGAGGAGGATGATCCAGCACGCATTGCCAGCAATGCCATCCTCAACGTCATCCGCAACAAGGACATTCGTTCCCTCGACATCGCTGACATCATGATCCATCCTAGTTTGGATCTAAACACCTCCATCGATAGGGAGGACTTTACCAACGACACCCAAACGGTGCTCGACAACGCGCCCACTCAAGCAGAGCATCGCCCAGTGACAATGACCACGTCGACAACAGTGCTGCAGCGCAGCCGCGCTGCCAGGTACACTCGCCATCGTCACCGGCGCCACCCACCTCAGATCAACGCTGCACACCAACGTTGACGTCGTTGACAACGCTGTTAAGGAGAAACAACAGAAGGATGATAACAACTACCCTCCAATCGTCATCACCAAACCGACCATCAACGTCACGTCAACACCAGGCTGGTTCCTGATCTTCTTTTTGTTGCTATTTCAAATCTGCTTGGCAACAACAATAGCAACCCTACCAAACGGCTGGGCACCCTCGTCAACGGCCACCAGGTGCTTGATGCAAATGCCCAACTTGGCCAACGTCTCACGGCCAAGGAAGCTGAGAGGACACGCCTGCTTTCGACGATGACATCATCACCAGCTCCATGAACTAGACACGTCTACCCCGTCCACTGTGGCAACAACTGGATTCCAATGTAACATCAACACTGGCCGCCAACAACATCGATGGCACCACACCATTGCTCGACGTCCGCAACAACAACGTGGCCTTGAACAACTACATCTACTACGTCTTCGACCCCGACAACACCATGAACAGCTAGCACCATGACGGCTTCGACATTCGACGCTCCAACAACTATGACGCTGGCAACATCGACACCATCACCTCCACGTCGACTTGGCTTATCTCCATCAACAACCTGGGCTGCAAGCTCACCTACATCAACAACAACTGCACCACAAACATGAGCAACAACCCACCATCAAACAACTACCCCTCCTACGGCTACATCAACAACTTCAACGTCATGCACGTCGACATATTCCTCAACAACTCCATCAACGGTCGCATGACCTGCCATCCGGAGGCCACCCTACCATGAGAAAATTCCCTCTACGCCTGGCTCCAGGTTCGTCACGAGGACGCGCCGAGTGAAAAAAGGGGGAGTACCGTAATAATCCTAACGACGGCCCAACAGAATTGGAAAGAAATTGGGCCAACTCGAGCCCAAAAGAAGAGATGTCGCCACAACAAGATGCATCGTGCGGGCCGGAGGGCCGCACACATGCGTGCAAGGAGGGTTGGGCACAGCCCAACCGCCGTCGCCGCCGTCAACGGAGATCGCCACGTCACTTAGATAAATTAGGAAAATAGAATAAGTAAAATAGAAAGCAACGGATCCGCTGGATCATAGGTTGCTTAGGGGTTAAGTCCTGTCAGGACTATAAATAAAGACCCCCATGTAATCAATTCAATCAAGAAAGGAATAGGAAAAACCCTACCCTTAGTTCTTTGGCTCTTGGCTCTCTACCTCATAACCCTAGCCGCCGCCCTACCCAACGTGCCGCCCCTGCGCACACGCCGCCGCTCCTCCGCCCTATCTCCGCCCTCCACGTGTCACCGGTGTGTTGGACCTCTTATATTTACAGAAACACCTAGACATACAGAAACATATACATATGGGTGTCTGAGTTCAGGTGAGTCACCTTTTTTCGAACGTAAGAAACAGGATACTTTTCACTTGGTTGCAGAACATCCTCCAATTCATTAAAACTGCCTATAATTTTGATATAAAATGCCCGCAGATATTCAGGAAGGATAGAACCTGCACTCTCATCCATTCTGCAGACAAGATTTACATATACGCCGCATAGAGTTCTAAAGTGAGGCATAGTTTGGTGTAATAATAAATGTTAGCATATATATAGACCATACAAAATGTTGCCTTTGCATAGCTTCATCAAACTTTTCACACTCCTCAAAGGTGGCGTGGGCATCATATTTATCATCCATTAAGGATACTAATGCAATCATCTTGGACATAATTATTCTTGCACGAGAGTTTCCTTCCCCTGGGAACATTCCAAAGGCCCACAAGTATATCTCCACGGCTTGGTCCCGAGAGTAGCTTAGTTTCACATCCTCATAGAGGTCCATCCACCATCTTTGCAAAATATATTCAAATACAAACCCCGTCACTAATTAATATACTACTAGTATTAAATAAAATCTTTTTGAATCCTCTCCACGTTAATAGGTATGAGACAACCTAGTGAAAAAGATAAAAGCAAGGAATTCCCAAAAATGCCAAACGTCTCTTACCATTGATTTCTTAGATTCGATTATTATTGGGAACAATAGCCAATCTTAAAGACTGTCAATGTAAGCCTAAATTAGCCACTTTGCCATTACAAGTCATATTAATAGCCATTTATTATTGCACTATTAAAGTAATATAAAAAACTATTTCAATCTAAAAAACAATGTGTTACATTTGAGGGGAGATAAATGAGAGGTACAGGAGACTTCTAGAGAAAGAAAAAAGCAATCACTACAAGAAATCTGGGTTTTGATGACAAAGCACAATTGTCATGTAAAGTGCAGAATTTGTCATTAAAAGTACGTTGTGACGAAACACCCTTCGTCACGGTGGTCGTCATATATCGACCGTCACTAAAGGTACCGTGTGACGATACTAGTCAACATCGTCACAAAATGTGATGACCTGTTGTGACGACTACACTACGTCGTCATATATTGATATCCTTTTGTGACAATGTACCATGTCACGTATGTTCCAGTCAACGCGTCACGTAATACTACATCGTCACAAATTGTTTCTGTGGGCCCTGGTTGGAGAACTCCGTGGTTCAGTGATGATAAGAAGTCGTCATGTATAGGTAGTTAACCATGGTTAAGAAGCCATCATGCATTATATATTAGTTCAGTGATGAATCTCAGCACATGTCACCATCATTCACATACAACCCAGATCATATGATACATTACATAGTGCAAATAGGTTCAAACATCACACAAGATTGTGGTTTACATATGCAACTGAGTTCATCTAGTTAGTAACAAGACAATGTGTAGTTCCGGCAATACATTAGCTCCCATGTGCCTCACCACAGTGTACAAGAACATGCACCTTGCAAGAATCTGTAGCTCCCATGTCCCTCACTTCCCTCCTTGCTTGATGCCACTTGCAACTGAACGAAACAACATAGGAGAAAATAAGTACTTGATGGCAAAAAACAATGTACATTTCATTCATTGGTATTAAATCATGTAACACTGAAGCAATTTCTTAAAGCTAATGAAAATTTGCAGTTGCATATTTTAATCATCTCAAAATTTTGTTGGATAAGTCAAACAATTTCTACATAAAACCGAATATATGAGATGGTTCTAGCCTAAAATAAAACTACAACCACTAGTAAGATGTTTAGATAGCTACTAGACATGGCTTGCACTATTAAGTTATTAAATAAGGCTTGGACTGCAAAAATTTGTTGAACTGTAACATAGTCTTGGACTCTAGGGCTAGTGAAGTGCCACAAGTGAATATAGATCGACAAAAGATAGAGTGGGAGCATAGAATTGCTTTCTTGTTGGAACTGCAGTAGTCTTACAATACCTTACAATTGAGTTCGAAAACAACGGTAGTCTTATATTTTGAGTCACTAGAACATGCACGTTAGTATTGTATGAGCATAAATTCAATACTATTTTTAGCTACCTCATCATTAGGATGTCGAGCCTCCCTGCCATTCCCATTGTATCCTGCTGGCTGCAACCTTGTAGTAGAAACAATTGCACATCAGAGAACAAGACACATTTCATCTGTTAACTAATAGCAGCTTCATCTATGCCATGCAGAAATTCAGATTCCAACTTGAAATTAAACACATTGAAAATTCACAGCAGTGGCAACTATAAAATATTCCTTAGATGTTGAAGTGATGCGACTCTCTTGCTGATCTTGTCCTGTGCCTATTCAATCACGTCAAGAAATCCCCAGCATGCTTTTAGCATCTAATCTAACAAATCAAACATAACACAAAGAGGGGAAAATCTCATGCAGTTTAATAATAGTAACTTAAGGTGCACATAGAAGTATGGAGCTTTAGGTAAGTCAAAACTAGGTAGATAGCCAAAACAACATATAGCAGTTTACTTGTGACTTAATAAAAGCTAGGTAGATAACCAAAACATGTCAAAATACAAGGAGTTACAAAAATTCACAATTTCCATATATCTACATATTTATCTCATTTCTATTCTTCATGCTAAACTCTGCATCTAATATTACATCTTTGCTCAAGTGGATATTGCTTTACATTCTGAACTAACAAAATTTTGAAATAAGGAGCAAGCAATAGTGCATACTAAAAGATGATGAGGTAAGTCTTTGACTGGACAGGATTAGAACATTAGAAAGCAATATTGGTTTAAGGCATGCACATGTCTAGATAAAGATGCAATACCTTTGTTTATTTGCCTTTCTTCAATTTCTAGAACTTGTTAACCTTAGCCCCTTAGCCTATTGAATTATCTGTAATATATATAAAGAAAAACAGAAAGTCAGTGAGTCAATAACTTATATTTGTACTACAACTTTGTAATTAAACATCCTGCTCTCAAAGATTTTCACTTCAATATTACAGTTTGAGGTTTAATATTTGACTGGAAGACAAATATTACAGCTATGCATATTTCAATA
>CM041633.1:36002490-36029470 GCA_023333625.1 Bothriochloa decipiens | reverse complement strand
AAAGCAGCAGACAATTTTGCCAAAGAAGAAATATGCATAGCTGTAATTAAACAATCTGAGATCAGGAACAAGCTTTAGGACAACTTGCTAAAACTGGTACTCCTAAATCTGTAGATAACAAAGCACGCACATTAGGCAACAGAGCAGCTGACTGTTTCCCCTCCTCACAGTTGGCTCAACAATTCCTGCAATGTAGAAGTCTAAAAACCTGACAACCCCTTCCTCAATCTGGATATAGCAATCGAGGAGGTTGGCAAAATGAACAAATCCAGTTTGTGTAAAAGAGTTGGAAAAGAACTAACAAAGAAGGAAAAATAGCAATTAACAGATGATGGTTTTAGTATGCATATTCAGTAGGTCAGCCAACAACTTCTCTCTATCTTGTTTAGAATGCAGAAATTCAAGAATAACAAAGCATGTCTAGCTATCCACTTCTCCCACTATCAAATCAAGGCATGGTTGCCCACTTGTCCTGTAACTAGAGGTCCACTTAATAATTCCTGGAACTAGAGGTCCACTTAATATGCAGAGTCCTGGAACTAGAGGTCCACTTAATAATTCCAATTTCAAGAAGCATAGGCATAAATCACATAATTCATAACTTGTATACAGGGTGAAGAATGTCGGCATGAGAAGAACATGTATACAGGGTGAAGAACATGTATACAGGCATAAATCACATAATTCAGAACATCAATGCCTAAGAAACAACTATGACTCAGTTTTTTTAGACCAACTGCATAAGCAAAAGCAAAACTCCTGCCCCCACTCATAAACTCTCTAAAGCCTAATCCCCAGTTCATACAAACTCCTAGCTGAGATATTCATGCAGATATTCGCTCACAAACAGGAGCAGAAGATTCATGCAAGATTTTGGAGGAGGAGGAAGCAAAGTACCTTTGGAGGAGGAGGAAGCCAAGTCGTTGCTCTGGCCGGTCAGAGCAGGGAGGTACGTCGTCGGGGCTTGCCGGCTTATCTGAGTGGCAAGGATATCGTCGGTGCTCCGGCCGGTTAGAGCGGGGAGGGGCGTCGTGGGGCCTCCCGCCGGTCGTAGCGGGGATGGGTGTCGTCGGGCCTCCCGCCTGTCTGAGCGGGGATGCGCATTGTCGGACCTCTCCGGCCGGTCGGAGCGGGGAGAGACGTCGTCGGGCCTATCCGGCCTCCGTGTTGAGGTGGACGCCATTAAGTTACGGCGAGGGAGGAGGAGCGGTGGCGGCGGCGGTGGTCGGCGGGGCAGCGTGTTGGCGAGGAGAGTCGAGCGAGGATTGGGGATTTTTCCCTTATGTCTAATCGGGGAAGAGGATAAGGCGAGGAGGGCTTGAGCGGGAGGCGGGGTGGGTCCCATGTGTCGGTGAGTAGGATAGCGCAGGAGAGAGGAGGGTGTTGCAGTGAAACTTTCGGCCTAACGGGTGGGCCTGGATTGTCGGTGGCCGGTCCTGGGTAGGGCCAACGTGGGTTCAGTTGCAGCGGGTCCACTTGTCATTGAGTGTTTTTGTTGTAAATGGATTTTGAATGTATTTTTAGGCCTGCTAAATGTTCAAAAATGAAAATTATTTATAAAACAAAAATGTACAACACATCGATATCTACATTTTCCCTATAGGGTATTTTTCATTTGAACTTTGTTTGACAGTTTCAAATTTGAATTTGATATTTTGAGGACTATTTAGTATAATTTGGTGTACTAAATACTTTCAAATTAAAAAGTGATGAACACAAACATTGCACATCTCATGAAAATACACAGTTCTTGTTGGAAGTTTCGTCATTTGACAAAGTGGCACAAACTTTGTTCATGGAAATTAAATATCTCACTCATTGTTCGTGGAACTATAAGAGAGATTGTAATTTTTGTGAGCTACTTTACTTTCACTTTGTAAAATGGGAAAATGGTCAAAATAACATTTGTTGGTCTTCATGAGCTTAACAAATGTTGTGTTCATGACTTTTGCAATTGAAGTCATTTGGGGTGTGTAATTATGGTCTATAGTTGTGCATTTTTAAAATTCAACTTATGAATCGATCAAACTTTCTATCATGAAAATTTGACCAAAATGAACACTACAATTTGACAGAATATGATTTTAGAAAATTTTAGAAAAAAAGCATCGGATTTGGAGATAGTGTGTACGAGAAAAACTTGTTAGAAGATTTTTGCACAGATTAAAAAACTAAATGGTGAACATTTGATAGGGAGGAAGACAGGCTAATGAACATCTGGGCCTACATATCATTGACACCCTGGACCACTTGGCACTCAAGACTAAATACATCTGGGTCCACATGTCATATATAGCTAGGGTACTTCACTTGCTCCTGGCTACCTAAGTGTGGCCACGAAGCTAAGTGTGGGCACTGGAGCTGGGCATGGCGCCGCCCAAAACGCCTGCCTCGGCGACCAGCACCTGAAGGCCTACAGCTATTGCCCCTCCCCTCAACTCCCTGCACGCCTCCCCTCACCGGCCTGCAGCTGCTGTCCCTCCCCTCACCTGCATCTCGTGCCCATCCCCTGCATCTAGCGCCACTCCGATTCAGTTGGGGAAATTGCAACTGGTGAACAGATAAGGCTAGGAGGGTCCACCAACAGGTGGTATATCGAGGTGGCAACGGCAATTTTTAAAGAAACTTATTGTGACGCCGCTTTACAGTCAAAAAAATTGCAACCATGTGTAATATGGATTAAACTTAGTCTGTTTTATATCGATGTGGGGATGTAGTGGGAATGAACTATGTGTGGTACCCTTTAATTAAGGTTTTAGCTTGTTCTACAGTATATATATTAATTATATAATCTCTAATATTTGCTTGTTTGTTGAGTTTCTATTGCTCATAAGAATATATGTTATGAAATTATTGGGTCAACTATATTGTAATCTATTGAAGTACCTAAATGTGAAAACGTTAAATAGTCATAAAAAGATAGGTCCATGAAGATATTGGATCACCTAAACGTGACAACGCTATGTAGTCATAAAAAGACAGGCCCTAGCGTCACAAAAAAGAAATCGATAGCCGTCTCCCGGGAGACACAATTTGTGACGTGAATTTCTGCCTTTATGTGAAAAAAGTACAACATCGTCATAAAAAATATGAGCTCTCCTCAATTTGTGACGACACAAAATTTGGTGTCACATTATGCTACATTACATGACGAATTTAGAGTTTGTCATGAGGAATTTTATCACAAAAAGTAGAATTTTTTGTAGTGAATGGCTTCTAATATGGTAGTTTATAATCTTGTAAATCTCGATCCTTTCTTGTGTATCCACGTCCGATACAAATCGAATCATCCTCTACGCGGAGCTCATGCGACCGCATCATACCCGCCAATACAAAGACCAAATCCTCGTGTTTGCATCTAATACGCGAAGTCTTCGAAGCTCACGAGATTGTGTGGAGTACTGAGGTGCAGTCTAAAAACCAATGCAATGGACGGGTACATATATCTATTTAGTATATAGAAACAGTAAGATGTTTCGAAGGACTTACGTGCAGAAGGCCCGGATATCCTTGAGGTGGAGACACCTCATGATGCTATAGTTGAGCCTAGCAAGTTCCAGCACTGTGGAATGGTACACCTCTTCCTTGTCGTACTCGGTGATGTAGTGCATGGTCTCCAGTGGACGCAAGTATCGCGGGAGCGGGATACGGAGGGCACGGGAGATCTGATCTGACAACGGAGACGCTACGTCCTTTGATAGCAATGAGACGAGATCTGGTGAAGGAAATCACGTTATCAAGAATATCATCCTCGCCAGGCACAGCCATATTAGCTGCGTTGTATAGGCTCAGCAGACCCCTTGTGTCGTCACCCGTCAGACCTGTGCTGCTGAAACTTCCAGTGCCATCGATAATGTACTTGTTAAATATATCTGCATGCAAGTATATAGTTTAGATAAGTAAGATGTATTCATACCCTTTATACAACACTCTTGTATTTATAAGATTAGTATGGTGTATATATTTATTCATCATCAATGCTGAAAGATCCACTGACAACAAAAACAAGCAAACAGAAAACAGAAAGATGTTTTTAGTTACGATCCTTTGCTCCAAATTATAGCTTGTTTTTGTTTATCTTGGTATACGATGTCTAGTTACATAATAAAAGTTTTATATTAAAAAAATTCCTGCGGGCACCAAATTAAAACAAGGAAGTATCAGATATCTTCACTTCCATACCTGCGGGCACAAAAAACCATGCTGCCTAAGCAAACGGAACCGGAGAGCAACCATATGCAGTTTGTTGGAGCTGCCGGTAGTAAACTCTGTCTCCTCACTGTGGACACGGCACAACGCTGCATCGATCTCCTCTTGGAAGTTGTGGTCTATGCCAAGGCGTTCGAGCGCGTCCACAAGTGTCAGTATGTTGGCTGTATTCATGTCATTGCGAGCATCAAACATGTGGCGCACTTGTATCTTTAGTTGATCCGCCGCCTCTCTCATCCACTCTTCGGCCCAAGCGCTATTTGGCACACACGCGCTCAGTCTGTTCACGGCGCACGCATGCCATTTAGAGAAGGCATGACTCGTCCCGTCTCCATATTTCCTTTTCCGGTTGTTTTCTTGTCGTTCTCTGTCCGGTCCGTCCACTCGCACAGAGGAGTTTTAAATTAATTCAAAACAGTGCCAATTTCTTTTTCCCCTCCTTCTATCCCAACACGCGGTGACCGTTCCTGTTCTCCTTTTCTCCCCACTAACGCGCCGGTGGACCCTCGATCGTCAGCACGGCTAGCGTCGGATTCGAGGGCGCCGCCCATTGCGCGCGCACGGAGCAGTGACGCCGTCGAGGCTGCGTTGGCCCTCGGCAACGCCATTGCGGTTCCCAGGCAGAGGCTCCCCATCTACTGCTCAAAGCGCCGGGGGATTCTGCTTCGTCGTGGCTGGCGTCAAGCCCGAGTAGGCAGAGGCTTCGTCTTCCTCGGTCCTCGTCCAAGCGCGATGTGCTTCCCAGGGACATGGAGGGGAGGTGAAGGTACGTCTACAAGGCATCTGTTGCTTCGATTTTGGTACGATTCATGCTCATGATCCTGATTTGAGGCGGAGGCGGATTCGATTTGAGGCGGCTTCCAAATTTACAGGCGAAGGTGGATTCGATCGGCTACGGGAGGTGGGCAGGAGGGGAATCGATGAATACTTGCGCAGATCCTGCTGATCTTACCTGCCGACGTGGAGGCAGAGAGGGTCCGCCGGCCGTCCAGATCCTTCTGCTCTAGTTAGGGTTCATCACCGTATCAGCTATGTCTACTGGTAAGCACATCATCTACGTCTCGAATCCCCAACCCCCACCCGCCTAGCTCCTAGTTATGTAAGTCATCCACATTCGAGATCGGGCTCCACCCACCCAGCAGCTGGCTGCGCCTGCCACTGCTGTCGCCCAGCGCTGCGCGGACAGGAATTTGGGATGAGGCCTTGGGTGACATGGGTGGCGAGGAGGAGGAGCAGGATTTGGTGTGGTGTCACCATGGACGGATCATGGGCTTAGGATTGGGTAAAAGATTTAGTAGTGAAGAGGGATTCATAAGAGGTGCTTTCAGATCTGGGAGAACGTGACTGTGGATGATTATATTTATTTGTGAAATTTATGCATGATGAAGGTAGCATAAAACTAGAATTAGGGGAGGAATTGTCGGAGGGAACACTGACGGTTCAGTAAGATCCCCTGAGCATCTTATATGCATTTGCATTTGTAATTAGAATTACTAAATGCAGATCTGAATGATGTATATTGTTTTGAATCCTTTTATTTATCTTACTTTTACCGTTTGTGTATTGATATTTTAGTATAAGTATTGGACACTATCTCACTTTTGAAAATGAATTTGTGTGTTACTGACAATGTTAGGTGGCAAAATTGTTTTTTAGTTATAATATTATGCAAACTTTATTTATTATTATATTAAAATAACTAAATATGGATTAGTAGGGAAAAATCAGACATAGGCCTTTCTTGCTCTCGTGGCCTTATTATTGGTTACACTGTATATCAGCTAATTTATGGTGATGTGTGAGTGCTTTTGTGGCTATTTTATATCGCGCTGCCGACTATCATGCTCTTGTGGCTATTTTATATCAGTTATCTGACCAACCTTTTTATGGTTATAATGATTGTGTATGCTTCATTTGTCTCTTAGGATATCGTTTATTTTCCTTTCACTTTCATTTTTTACTGAAGGATTTTAAACATACCTTTTCAATTGGATTGCAGCTCCATGAGTGAACGAGTCAAGAGTCAGTGGAGTAGTTTATGCTTCTGAACCTTTGAATGCTTGCAGCCCATTAAGAATCAAAGTAGTCAATGGCACTCCGTCTCCCTTTGCATTAGTTATAAGAGGCAGGTGTGCATTTGTTGAGAACATAAAAAATGCACAGGATGCTGGATTCAAAGATGCAGTCATCTATGACTATGAAAATAGTGGGGGTCCTGGTTTCAAGTAATTTACCTTGTCACTCTCTCTTGCTCCTTAACCTTTTTTTTTCTTATTGCCACTTGCGTAGCTGCATGATGTCCTTTATCTGTAGCATTGTGAAGTTGAGTAGATGCCTATCACATCTCCATGTTTATCTGTAGATAGTTATGCACTAGTTATAGGCAAGATTGGTGCACAAGCAAATGCTCTCTGCAAAATGGGTTGGACATTGATGGTTTATGCGGCTAATGCTCAAATAACACAACAAAAATTAACTGATAACTGGATTCATTTTTATTCCACTAATTTCTATTGGGAATTGATCTTGTAGTACCTTCTCTATCTAACTAGATAAAAATGTTACAGTGGCTGGAAGGTCAAGTGGCATTCATATATATGTTGTGTTCATTTTGAAGGCAACAGGTGAGGCGTTGAAGAAGTTTTCAGGACATGTGGATGTAGAGGTGTGGATACTACCTACATTCGAAAGCTTGGCCTCGTCAATCATGGAAATCTCATTCATATCGCTACTTGCCATGTCTGCTGTACTTGCTATGTGTTTCTTTGTGAGAAAGCATCGAATATGGAGGGACCACCCTAGAATCCTGGAAGATCGAGAATTCCATGGAATGAGCAGCCAGTTAGTTAAGGCTATTCCAAGTCTTTTTTTACAAAAGTGCAAGAAGATAACTGCACATCATCAATGTGTGCTATTTGCTTGGAATACTACAATGTCAGAGAAAAGAGTGTTGCCTTTGCCGTCACAGTATGTTTCCTCCACTTCTAACACCATGCTTTTTTTGGCATACATGATTGTTTAGAACTCTACCTCGTCCAATAGAATATGTTGTACTGTATCTTTCAGTGTTTGGGTTTGGGTGCAATACCTTTATGAAACCCAACAAGAACTAGAGTTCTAAACCTGATTGCAATGTTGATGCAAGGGGGTCAAGTCAATCCTTTTTCCTATCCAAAAAATATAGTAGATGTGCAACATTGATTAATGCTAGCGTTATCTGCTTGGTACTGATGGGTGCTAGGTCACCAGCAACCTGAACATGCAATCAGTTGCAGTTGGGTTATGGAAACATTGGATATTGATCATAAATGTACAAATCACAACTTTAGCAGGTCGTAGGAGAAAAACTTTGTCGCTGTTGATGCCATCAGGTTAATAAATGTCTCTATATCTATCAGATACCACAGCTAAGAAATATTCACAAATTTACCATTTCATTTTTCGGTTGTTATCTAGGTCTTATATTTTTCTTTCTTATCCTCGAATGTCCCAGTTGCATGTTGAAATTGCAATGCGATTAGTAAGTCACTGTATCAAGAATAATCAGATGGTAATTCAATATGGAGATACATGATGAATTTAGCTATGCCGTTTCTACTATTGGATCGGACAATCTGTGAAGTCTCTTTGGTTTTCTATTTAGGGTTTTTAGAAGACACTACTGTTGCAACCATGAGCACCATGAAGTTTTTCTGCGAGTGGTATGCACCCTTCTACATCAATCATCTTCCTCGTTCTTGCATTAGATTGATCATACAATTACTTTATGATGGATGTGCAGCGACAACATCTTGTACCCAAGGAGGATAGGGATAGGTGCAACCTGTTCTTTGCATATCGCAACTGCGAGCTCCAAGTACAACTCGTCAACCTATGAGTGACATTTGGGCACAACAGTTGGATGTCAGGGTTCAAAGAGCACTAAAATTCGTACAGGATGAGAGTTGTTCCCTTTTTTACCATATTCTTAGATTATGGTAGGGTACGCCAATGCTATGTGTGCCCTTCGTTTCCATCTTTGGCTACTTAATTCTCTGATTTATTGCATGTACGTATAGCAAAAGTTAACATGCTTCTGTACACACTAAAAAAATATAGTACTTGTCCTACAGTGTTAGTCATGTCTATGTTTAATGAATGGGGAGTGGACTAATATACCATCCCTAAAACATCATTTCTTCTTCTTACAAGTTAATAGTACTATTTCAGGTCCGATTTAGGAGGTCTCTGACAATAACTGTGTCTATCGGAATGAGGTGCACCACACGGCTGAGGAGTGAACGCAGGTCTTGCAGGATGTAGCTTCTGACCCAACTCTTCCCAAAACTAAGACTGCCCACTACAATCAACAGGGTTCCTGTTTTTCTTCCTATATTGTATTTCTGTAATCAACTAGTCATATATAGTCCTACGCAGAAAAGCGAAATGCACAAGTAATGTAGATTTGGGATTTTGGGGGTATTGGTTTTAGCAATTTCTTGGTTGCTTCAATTATGGTTTGTATATATATATTTTCGATTTGTTTGTTTGCTTTTTATCCAAGATGATTTGTAGGTTTCTTGTTAGGACGATTTTGATCTGGGCATGTATTTTCTTTGTAATTAGTAGTTTGTAGGTGGCAAAAATGGCAAACTCCACCTCTAAACATCATTGAGTTTTCATGAAAAGGGGCCACCACTGACCTTAGCTTCTCCTGATCAACTCAGTCATGCACTCCTTGGCCGATAGTAGCAAGAAAACACTGTCCAGGTAGCTGCAAGTTAAATTTACTTGGATGCAATACTTTGTGTATTGAAGCAAGATTGTTCAATATAATTAGTATGCAAAGAACTGTAGAAGCTACCTATTTATTAGTCTTGGTAGTCATATTTGTTACTAGTGTCCACCATTTTACTAACTGATTTTGTCCTCATACTAAACTAGTTACGTCACTCATGTTCTTGTCTTTTTTATTGAATGCAACATGTGCTGGTCTTTTAGGTACTAAGTTAGGTCAGCGTGATCTAGCAAAAGGAGCTACAGTTATTGATTGTATTTTGTAAATTAGGGACTTGTGGCACTTTATTGTTCTGTCCTTTAATCCTGCCCCATTTCCTTGTTATGCTTTTGTTTTCTTACTCCTTTTTATGCCCACTTTTATTAATTCTTTATGGAATGTTTTTTTATTCAGGTCCAACTTTTCTGTTCTTCCAAGAAAATGCTGGCAGAATCCTTTTGTCCCTATGTATATATAAGTCATACCTCATATGATGGCTCAAATTTAATCATAATCTCATTTTGTTGTATCCTTTACTATTTTAGACGTTGTTTTGAAATTTGTTCGACTCCTGATGCAGCCACTGCAGTGCAATGTTGTTATGATGCAGCCACTGTAGGTTTGTTACCATTCAAACCTGTAGCTCTCAATACTTTGTGGGTTCAAACATTCTTAATTTTTTCATTTGTGATATATCTAAACCTGGTTTTTTTAAAGCTATGGTGAGTGATGGTTATCCTTCTCAAAATTGGATCACATATGACACACACGTCTGTTGGTTCCTTCATGTTTTTACTTCACAGGTTTTGTCTGTTCCCAATTCTTACAGATGTCCTGTTTACTAGGCTTCACTTGATCATCTAGCTCAAAGGAAGGCCATTGACACAATTAGGATAGTTAACGTTTTTGGAAGATCTTTTTAGGAGGTGCTGCTGGAGCAGTACTTGCCAAAAACAATCCTGAGAAGGTAATTATTTATCCAATATTTTACTCATATTGCTGCAGGGAAGTGAGAAATAGGCTCTTCTATTCTCTATGCTATTGGGTGGATGGCATTCCTATCTCCATATAACTTTATTCTAATGTCAGTCCAATTAGACTTGGACATGCTCCTTCGAACCATGATGTGGATGATCCTTCTAATGTTACCCTACTGAAGGTCAACTTAAATGAATATACAATCTTTGCTCCCCATGTTTGATTGTTAAGAGTTGCAACACACTAATCACCGGTCCCCACCATCCCTGTAAATTTTTGCTCCCCATGTTATATTATGATCAGTGTAGAGATTTTTTAGGGGGGATTGTGAAAATCAGGAACACACCAACCAGTACCGCTACCATCCAACCATGATAAACATTATCACAAAACAACATGCACATCAGTAGGAATGTTATATGATTTAGTTGGCATCAGATTTCCTGCTTTTGCTTTCAGTATATCCTAGTTAGATTTATGTTCTTATGAACGTATACGTGTGACCTAATTGTACCACCACAATGCGCCTATGTCTTGTGCAAATCTGTAGGGTGAAATTTGTACTCAATATATACTTCAAAAAATTGAGAACCTCTCTTTTTAGAACTCACAAGAATTTTTTGTCTTGCAAATGTGATAGTTCAAAGTTTTATGAATTTTGAGTGTAAAGTTTTAAACCTTGCAGTACAAAGTTTTCTAATGTTATAGTTTTATTATTATAAATTATGAGTGTAAAGTTCTAAAGCTATCGGTGCGAACTTTATATTGTCATAGTTCAAAGTTTTAAATAATTCTAAGTGTGAAGTAAGTTTAAATAATTATAAGTGTAAAGTTTTCCATCTAGCAGTACAAAGTTTATAATGTGATGATTTAAAGTTTTCCATCTAGCAGTACAAATTTTATAATGTGATGATTTAAAAAATTTCTCCTACCATTTACAAAGTTTCTGAAGTGACTGTTCAAAGCTTTTTACAAAATCTGATTCTAAAGTTTCCAACCTAGGAGTACAAAGTTTATGATGTGATATTTTGAAGTTTTTAACCTATCATTACCAATTTTGTGACCATACTTGAAAGTTTCAAATTTCTTCAAATTTCTGAGCACAAAGTTCTGAACCTAGTAGGATAAAGTTTGTAATGTCATTATTCAAAGTAATATAAATTTTGAGTACAAAGTTTTGTAATGTCATGGTTCAAAGTTTTAGAAATTCTGAGTTTAAAGTTCTGAACCTAGCAGTACATAGTTTATAATGTGATAGTTTAAAGTTTTTAACCTACCATTGCAATGTTTCCAATGTGATAGTTCAAAGTTTCATAAATACTGAGTGTGAAGTTTTGAACCTTTGCATACAAAGTTTTGTAGTGTCATAGTTTAATGACTATGAATTCTGAGTTCAAAGTTTGAAGCTATCAGTACAAAGTTCATTTCTTCATAGTTTAATGTTTTAAATAGTTCTAAATGTAAAGTTTTCTATCTAGTAGTACAAATTTGTAACGTGATGCTCCAAAGTCTTTAACCTATCATTTACAAAGTTTTTGATATAAAATCTTAATGTGTTTTTTACAAGTTTTGAATCTAAAGTTTTCAAGCTAGCATTACAATGATTATAAAGTGATATTTCAAAGTTTTTGACATATCATTACAAATTTTGTAATGCTATAGTTTTTAATACAACCACTCTCCATCGTCAAAATCCTTCCTGAAGTGCTTAGTTTGAAAAGTTGAATTTTTACTGAATGACTGGTTTGGTGTAGCAGATGGAGTTGGTTAGTGGTCAGTGGTCATTTGAACGTAAAAAAATATGTTGAGTTCTCAGTATCATTCAAATAAATTTCAGGGGTTGTTGCTTTTTAGTGTGGCATGTGCCACCATGTTCTTTTCTTGGTTCTTCTTTTGATTCTTAGTATATATTCAGTGGAGTATAAGTTTTCAGTAATTAGTTCTCAATCTTTTGGCATAAGTTTCTTAAAAATGGCTTCAAAATATATTCAGTTTAGATTGTAGCTTACTTTTGGTTTTTAGTGAAGATAAAGAAACCATTTGAATTGTAAGTGCTGCAACTTTCTGTTCTTTTTTTTGTATGTGTTACCTAAGTATGCTGATGCCATGTCTATTTTTTCACTCTAGGATTTTGTTGTTAAAGTGGAATTCACTGTTAGGCATCATCTTCATCAGTGCAAATTTCCATACTCATTATTTCTCAGAATTCACAAGTGGGCAGCATTGCATTAGTCCATTGACTCGTCAGGTTAGTCATTGATGGAAATATGAACCATTTTATCCTTTTCTTTTGTTAATGGCTTTTTGTTTATTCATGCTATATGTGTTCATGTTTCACTTAATGAGCACTAGTCTCTAAGTGCACCTATTTTGTCAGTAATCTTTGTTGGTTTTTTTTGGTTTCCCCACTTTGCATGCACTCTTATATTATAGTTTTAGATCAAAGTATTATAGTACGTCCACTGAAATTAGTGTGAAGAGCATTGACTGAGATTAGGGTTCACGGTGCTGACTAAGATTAGTGTTTTGTGCGTTCATCGACATTAGGGTTCAGTACATCGACTGAGATTAGTGTTTAGAGCATTGACTACGATTTGGGTTTGGAGCGTCTACTAACTGTCAGTATATTTCCGTAATTCTTAGTATAATTCATTGTTGTTTTAGTACTGATTGTGGTTAGGTTTTTGTATGTCGTTTGAGATTAAGGGCTTCGACTGAGATTAGGGTTCAGAGAGTGAACTGAGATTAGTATTCAGAGCATTGACTGAGATTAGGGTTGAGTATGTCAACTGAGATTAGGTTTCAGAGCCTCGACTGAGATTTATGTTAAGAGCATTGACTGAGATTAGGATTCATAGAGTCGACTGAGATTAGTGTTAACAGCCTTGACTGAGATTAGGGGTAATGAATGAACTATACTAAGAATTAGGACATCCTTCTTTACCTTTACATGATATTCTTAGGATGGAACACTGGTGGTATAAAACATGGGTCTTGTACCTGTCTTTATAATCTTTTTTAACCCTTTTCTTCCGCCCCGCTTTTAGTTCAAGTTTAACCCTATAAGTTCTACCAATTTGTTAATAAATTTTTGCTAATATCTTCTGTTTTGTTCACAGGCAAGGTCATTCTGGATTCTGCAATTTTGACAACATGGTTGGGTTATTTCTTTTTGTTAGATTTCCATCATAGTGCTGCTTGTTCAGGTGGAGGACCAAGAAATTATTATCAAGCTCTATACAGACTAAGCATCTTTTCAATCTATCTATTGTTACCATCCAAAAGGAAAGTTACTACAGATTTTGCAATAGTCCACCTTGCATCCATCCTTGTGTCTTTATAACGGCCCACTTAGAACGTAATTTTGCCACCTGTTTTCCAAGTTCAAGCTCAAGCCTTGCCCCTCTTACTTGTACACAAAATTTATTAATTACTTTTTTTACACACATGTTTGAACATATGATCTTCACTGGATTAGCATATTATCAATACACATGAGTTCTTTAAAAGCAATTTCAAATATTATCAACACAACGATTCTAACATAAACAACTATTAAGTTTACAGTGTGATAGTTTAAAGTTTTTAAACCCAGCAGTACCAAAAATTTTTAAAAATTCGGAGTGTCAAATTTTGGACTAGCAGTACAAACAATGTGGTTGTCCATAGTTTTTAACGTAGTAGTATAATTTTTTCTAGTGTCATAATTTAAACTATTTATAAATTCTTTTTCTTGGGTAAAGTTTTCAAACAAGTAGTACAAAGTTTATAATTTTATAGTTTAAAGTTTTTGAGCATAGTAGTTTAAAGTTTGTAATCTGATCATTCAAATTTTTTACAAAACCTTTTTTTAAGTGTAAAGTTGTCAACCTAGGAGTCCAAAGTTTATAATGCCATAGTTGAAAGTTTTTGAACCTAGCAGTATAAAGTGTGTAATGTGAAAGTCTTCGAAGAAAAATAAATCATAACCTGGTAGTCTAAAGTTTTGCCAAAGTGTGTATGATATTTTTTGTGCGTCTTTGAATTTATATTGTAAATACAGCCCATGTGTCGCTCTAACACATTGCTTTCAAAGTAAAACAAAGTCGCAATTAACGAAACCATAGATAATTCTGTAGCTCAAATTTTAAAAAATTCTAAAATTTTATTGTTAATTCTTCAGTTTTTTTAATTTTTTTTCTGTAGAAATGTGAAGTTCAACATAAGATCATTGATATTTTATTTTTTTCAAGAATATTAAGGAGTGAGAAATTTTCATTATTTTGAAGTCTTTGAAGAAATAGAAGCAACATGTACTTTTGAATTTTAGCCTTTTTGCAATAGATCTGACAAATAAGATGTACGCTGTTTTTCTATCTTTTTTCTTTAGGACTATTTTTTTAGTATCATTCAAAATAAAAATATTATATCAAGTATTTTTTATGAACATAAGATATATGGCTTTTTTAAAAAAACTTTCACTTCCATATGGATGTGAAACCATCCCCCCACCTTATTTTTCACCCACAAACCCGCTGTCCCGAAAGAGAAAATTATAGCTTGTACAAATTAAAAATTGGCCCAATGACTCTAGACTAGAGAACCCACATTGAAAAAATTGGCCCAATGAATCTATAGACAGGAGAACCTAGGCCTTGTTTAGATCTTCAAATTTATCACCAAATTCACTATGCAGAATTCCTATTCCCCGTCACATCAAAATGCTGACACATGCATGGAGCACTAAATATAGATAAAATCAAAAACTAATTACACAGTTTGGTTGTACTTTGCGAGATGAACATTTTGAGCCTAATTAGTCAAAGTTTAGATAATTTTTACCAAATACAAACGAAATGCTACAGTGTGCTGATTTGACGCGGCACTGTGCAGAATGCCAATTCGGCGGTGATCTAAACACGGCCCTAATAAATAATATGGGCTGCACCAACGGAAGCTAGACAGGGGAATCTAAACTATGCGCCCGTACAATGCATGCACGTCCGTACAATGCGTGCGCCGGTACTGTTTCTGGCGCGCGTGCGCCATGTAGTCACTCCCACTCTTCGGACATCTGCATGCGCAAACATAAAGGATGTACACAACAATTAGACACACTAGTCCATCAACCCATGCTCTTGCACAGGCTAGAAAAACCTTATCAGGTACATAAGCATTTTATACTCTTTAAAATTTTGAACTGATAAAATTATTGTATTTAATTGTACATTTATACTTTTCATTTTCTACCATAATAGACACGGTATATAGATACTATGATAATCTATATTCAGTGGTCACTACTACAAGATTGATTTTGCACAGTGTTGTACTTTGGGCCTCCGTGGCAGGCACTTTAGATTGCCTGCCACAGAAATCCAATACCATGGTGGGCATTTTTATTTATTGTGGTGGGCTTTTTTGCTTGCGATTTACCGCAATGGGCGTCTTAAGAAGTCCGCCATGAAAAATACCCCATTTATCGTGACGGGCATCGTAAGGCGCACGCTACGGTAAATCGGTTTACTGCAACGAGCATCCTTTAAGGCCCACCACAGAAAATCAGAGGCCCAATAGGCCCAAAGCGAGCTCACTATTTTTGACGTCATATATATACGCACACTAGGGTTTCACTCACAACTGCACACCCTACCTCTCTCGGCTCACTCGGTAGATACCTCCATCCTAGAAACTCTCTCTCTCTCATGCAGTCTTGCCCGAGACTCTCTCTCTCAGCGACTCCCATTACCTTTCAATCTCACGAGCAGAGGGCTCAAGTCGGTCGTGACCCACCCTCCCCTCTCCTCTGCTGACTGCGGCCACGCGAGGCCATGCTCGGAGTGAGGGGCGGGGGTGCTCGGTTCTCGCTGTGGATGGCCGATTCCTTGCGGCAAGACCCGGCGCAAAGGAGCAAGGGGGCCGACGGGATTCGATGAATAGGAGCAAGGGTGGCGTGATAAGGCGCGGAGGAGCAATGGCAATGGGATCAGGTTCGGAGGAGCAAGGGATCTGAAGGCCCCCATGGTCTCTCATCATGTATGCTTCCCCCATCTTCCTCACTCAGATCCAGGGCTGCCCCTCACATCTCCTCTCCCTCAGATCCCTAGCGATGGCGACGGGCCTGGCGGTGGGCGGTGCAAAGGGGCAGGGCAGCCCAGTTCCAGGGCTGTACGACCGCATGGCGGGGCCTCCCGGTAGCGGATTGATTACGACGGGCTCCTCCAATGGTGGATTGAGGCCACCCAATGACAGATCGAGGCATCCCGGTGGCGGATTGACGGCGGCGGCCTCCTCCAAGGGCTGCACGGTGCTGCAGCCCTGGATGGGCTCGCTAGGCTCGTGGATGGGCTCACTGGGCCTATCTAGGATTTTTCTTACTTTTTTATTTTTAAGAAACCCGCTGTGGTAAATTGATTAACCGCATTGGCCACTGGCGCTCGCTGTGGTGGAGTCACCATTTACTATGGCACTTACACCGCAATGTGGCCGTTTGCCCGCTGCGAAAAAGATTTGTGGCGTAGTGAGTGATAACTATATCAATTATTAATCTATTTGTTTTTTCATCCGTATCCATTTTTTCCTTTCATGGTCACCTCTATGAATTTTCAATGCACATTGAATTTAAACATTAGCATAAACCATAAAAGTTGTTCTTGCAACCCATAACTTATGGTGTCATGAACCAAAGTTTTAATTTTTCTAATAGGTAATCCTGTGAATGAATATTGATTTTTACACTGAAGTTAAACTAAAACTCTTTTGGTTATTGTATCTTTTGTTAACTCTCCTTTATATTTTCTTATAATAAGGATGTTAGAGCATCAACAATGGTTTGCCAAAATTTACTTGGCAACTATAGTGATTTGGCAACTTGTTAAAATATATGGCAAGTGAAAAAATATACTCTATCCAAGAGTTTTTCTTTTGAACTTGGTAAAATAAAAAAGGCCCGCTAGAGGCCTGCTAAGCGAATGAGGAGCCCTGCTAACGAATGAAGAGCCCCGCTAACGAACGAAGAGCTCCGCTAACGAATAAAGAGCCCCGCTAACGAATGAAGAGCTCCGCTAATGAACGAAGAGCCCCGCTAACGAACGAAGAGCCTCTCTAGTAACCTTCGTATCTCACGGCCTTCACGCACGGCCTTCAGGCACGACGGCGGTCGGGCTTGACACGGGATCGAGCGGCGGCCGATCTTCATCACGGCGGCGGCCGAGCTTGGTCACGGTGGCCTGGACTTGGCACGGGATTGCGTCACGACAGGCCACAGCGACAGCCCAGACTTGGCGCGAGATCGCGTCACTACAGGCGGCGTCAGGCGGGCTCACGATGCCAAGCCAGATGCACACGTAAAGATATGCGCGCGGACGGGAAGAATAGCAAGTTGCTAAAGATGGCTTTGGCAAACTGTTGGAGAAGAAAATTTGCTTATTTTGCCAAATTTTGAAGATAATTTTGAAGATGACAAACTCATTTACCAAACTGTTAGAGATGCTCTTACGTCATACACTGCACTCTTAATTAAGTACTACAATGACATAGACAATCATTTGAAACTGGCAGCTAACAAAATAGGATGGTGTATTTTAGATCTAGGATGGTGTATTTTAGATATAAATAAAAATATTTTTATAACTAAAAATAGGATGGTGTATTTTAGATATAAATAAAAATATCTATGTCTAATAATGGTTTTTTGTTCTAATTGAATGCCAGAGGTGCTAGAGGTAGGATGTTATCGGCACCAACCTTTCTTTCCTTTGAAGATGTATAAATTTATTTTCAAGAAATTATATTTATGTTAGGGTTCCTTTTGTCATGATTCGGCATCTCTGAAGGGCGCCACTTTGATGGCCTTTGGGATCACTCGAGAGGGGAGTGCGCTATGTGGAGAACCTATTAAAGAATAAGTCCAATATGGTTTTCCTTCACCTATGTATGAAAGGACCACCACGTCCCTTTTTAAATGAAGATGTGGCTAGAATCTGGCTAAGAAATGAGGGTCGTGCAACAGCTCCTCGATGCTGTGCAGCCCCAAGTCACGGATGATAAGAATGCCCATCTCCTTGAAGAGTTTACGGGGGAGGAAGTAAAATGTGCGCTTGATGCAATTGGTGATCTCAAAGCCCCGGGTCTTGATGGCATGCCGTCGGTCTTATATAAGAATTTGTGGGATATTGTGGGCAACAAATTGACTACAGAAGTGCTCCAAGTCTTGAGGGGAAATAAGATGCCGGAGGGATGGAATGATCCAGTAATCTCCTTGATCTCGAAGACAGAACATCCCGAGAAAGTTACAGACTTGCGTCCAATAAGCCACTGTAATGTGACATATAAAATAGTGTCTAAGGTTCTTGCTGGGCGCTTGAGAGCAATCCTGGATGATGTAATAAGCCCTTCTCAGAGTGCTTTTGTTCTGTGATGATTAATATCAGACAGCATTCTTGTTGTATATGAGATCACTCATTTTCTGTTGAATAAAGGAGAGGGCAATTTGGGCTATGTTGCGCTGAAACTTGACATGAGCAAATCATATGATCGGGTAGAGTGGAAATTCCTAGAACAAATGATGAGCAGATTTGGGATTCGAGGAGCAATGGATCAGACTTGTCATGGAATGTGTATCGGCTGTCTCATATCAAATAAAAGTGAATGGAGATCTTACTGAAAGCCTTAAACCAGAATGTGATTTACAACAAGGGGACCCACTGTCACCATATCTTTTTCTCATCTGTGCAGAAGGCTTCTTGGCCTTGCTTCAGAAAGCTGAACATGATGGTAGAATTGCTAGGGTGAAAGTCTGCCACTCAGCACCAAGTGTATCACACTTACCATTCGCCGATGACTCTCATTTTGATTCGAACGAATGGAGGGGATGCTCAACATTTGCAAGATATCCTGGATTTGTATGAAAGGTGCTCGGGCCAGATGATTAACAAGGCAAAATAAGTTGTTTTGTTAAGCAAAAACACTCATGATGTGCAAAGAAGAGAGGTGTGTGACAAGCTACAAGTCACTAGAGAGACTATGAATTAAAGGTATTTGGGTCTACTGGTTCATGTGGGGAAGTCAGTAGGGGGAACCTTTGCTTACCTCAAAGATAGAGTTTAGCGTAGAATACAGGGATCGAAAGAGAAATTCCTATCGTGGGCTAGAAAGGAAGTATTAATAAAAGCAGTAACCCAGACAATTCCTACCTTTGCCATGGGATGTTTTGATCTAACAAAATCGTTGTGTGATGAGATCAGTAAAATGGTGTGTCGATTTTGGTGGAACCAACAAGAAGGAAAACACAAAATTCATTGGCTCGGTAGGGAGGTGATGCAGGAACCAAAGAAGGAAGAGGGACGTCTTGGTGGAACCAACAAGAAGGCTCTGCTTCCGGGACATACATGACTTCAATCTTGCTATGCTATGTTAGAGGCTGTGGAGCAAGCCTGAATCCCTCTGTGCAAAAATTCTTAAGGCAAAATACTATCAAAACACCACGGTGCTAGAGGCTAAATCAAAGTGGGGTATGTCTCATACATGGAGGAGTATATTGAAGGGCCTGGAAGTAATCAAATTGGGGATGATATGGAGAATTGGAGATGGCAGAAAAATTAAGATCTGAACTGATCCCTAGATCCCGAGAGAATTTTCAAGAAGGCCAATCACACCCAGGGCAGGGAGTGTTCTCTCAAATGTTGATGATCTGATCGACCCGGGCACGGGACAATGGGATGCTGAGTTGGTTCGTGATATATTTTGGGAAGAGGATGCTGAACTTATCTTGGCCTTGCCTGTGCATGAGGGAAGTGATAATGTGCTGGCCTGGCACTATGATGAAGGGGGCATTTTTAGTGTTAAGAGTGCATACAAAGTTTGCCATGATTCTTTACTGCGTGGTAGGGATGGAGGGAATGCGCAAGGGAGCAGCAATAGGGTGGCAGATCCTGTGTGGGCAAAAATATGGAAATCCAAGATCCCAAACAAGGTGAAGTATTTTATTTGGCGCATGGCTCACAATAGTCACCTACTGAGAAGGAACCTGACAAGAAGAGGAATGAAAATAGATCCTAGCTGCCCGGTTTGCAACCACATAGATGAGGATGGTGGGCACCTTTTCTTCAAATGCAAACTGACCAAAAAAAGTTTGGGAAGAGTTAGATTGGGTTCTGAGTGTGCCAGATTACAACAGATGAACACCCCATGAGAGGGGATCCATCATATCCTGCTGGAGACTGAGAAGAAATGAAACCTCATGCTTATTGCTCTATGGTCGCTTTGGTCTGAGAGGAACTCAATTCGTGAAGAGGGCAAAAGGCGACCGGCCGAGCTTGTTGCAAGAGCAATCAAGACGTATACTGAAGAATTGGATGATCCAAATCCCCCACGCCATCGGAACCCGGCACCAAAACTGGAGTGGTGGACTAGACCACCAGAAGGCTTTCTGATAGTCAACTGTGATGCTTCTTTTATCACAGATGAGCACTGCGGCGGCTAGGGCTTCCTGATAAGGGACAGTGATAGAGAGGTGGTCTTGAATAGCTAGGGACGTGTCAATCACTTGCTGAATGCCATCCAAGCCAAGACGATCGCCTGTTTACAGGGGGTCCAAGCAGCAAGCGCTCTCAGGATTGGCCATTTGATCCTAGAAACAGATGCCTTGAAAGTAAAGCAAGCCTGGGCTGCGAAGGAGCAGGATGTATCTGTGAACGGAAGCCTGATTGAAGAACTCAAGTCTTTCACGGAGGCAAATTTTAGTAGTTTTGATTGTGTTCATGTGTCCACAAATTGTAACAAGACAGCACATGTTCTTGCTGCTCTTGGGGTGGGTAGCACTGAAGGGATGGAGCACATCTCGTGTGATGTCCCGGATAGTGTCAGTGTATTTGTTGTTGACGATTTGTCAACTCGAGTGCAATGAGAAGCTACTCAAATTCAAAAAAGAAAAAGAAAAAAAAAAGAGGGTCACCTCGGCCCGCTAGCAGTAACCCGAGCACTATAAATAAAGAAAGAACCACTTCCCCTTGAGGTAGTGGGGAAGCGCATTCTTGCCTTTCAAGTTTCACTTATACATGTCTTCGACCCCGTTCACTCTTAGCCCAACAACAATTTGCAACAACGACTATATTATCAATTTAGATATATAGTATATTTTTAGTTAGGATGTGTATATATATTCATTAATATATTTTAAACCATTTAGGACTTTGATCAATTTTAAATATATTGATATTAATAGAATGGAGGTAATGCATGTATAAATGCTTTATCATCATTTAAATATATGGGTAATTTGAAAGATATTTTTATTATTACATTCAAATTTTAAAGATATTTTTATTTAGTTTTCCCATAATGCTTGAGATGGATAATTTATTTATGGTACCTTTAGAATTACATATATGGGTAATTTGAATGAAACCTATATCAAAGTCCTAGAGAAGCTCTTTTATAGAAGTGGGCAGTATAAAAAATATTAGGAAGTTATTTTATAGAAGTGGGCAGTATTAAAACTATTATATTTCACAATGTCCAAGGTCTATATTTAAGGTAGAATTTTAAGGGTTTATTGGGAATAATCTTTCATAATAGCAGAACTGGTCTGAGAAGGTTATTTTGAATTAACTTTCATAGACAGACCCATGTAATTTAGATGCTAATTTTGGAGTTATTTTGATATATTATATCTTTTAATAAATGTTGATGGAAATGGCCGGAAGGACGTTGTATAACTGATTCCTTATTGTCTCATTTTTCTAGAGAGCCGGACCTCTTTTACCGCCAACTAGGCGTATGTCTATCTCTTATTTGTTGAGGTTGTTAGATTATATATGATGTTTTGTTTCCACTATTCTTTCAATGTTAGGCCTTTAGTGACTTCATGGATCTCGAGATTTGTTGGTCCAATCCAATTCTTCGGAGTTGCTCATGCAGGTATAGGATGTGCATTCCTGCAGTCACAGCAGTCACAGGTGGTGAGTGTGCGCTCGTGGATGAGAGCGTCTGCGTTTGTAGCTGGGTCTCACACAAAAAATATATGATGTTTTATTAATGGATTAACTTCCTATTTGATTTTTATTAAAGATTTACCGACTGACAAACCATTGTGAACAGCAACGTCATTGCATACAATTACATTTAGGCTATTTAATTATCTATATAATGACGGAGGTTATTAATTTTAGAAAACAAAACATATCAACGTGAACAGAAACAGCCATTCAAGATTTCCTGCAGCACAACTTTGTTTTTGCGGGCAATTAGATTTTAGACTATTTAATTATCTATAATGACAGAATATTTTTAATAAAAATCAACAGCAACTGCCAATCAAGATTTCGGTGCGGCAAAAGCTTGTTTTTGCGGGCAATTAGATTCTACACTATTTATTTATCTATATGATATAGATTACTTATTTTATTAAAAAAGGATCTAGTCGTTATGGATAGCTATATTCTTACGATCAACGGCCAAATGTTTTTGGACAACGTAAGAATTTGTAACATTTATTTTTTTTTTGTGTTTGGTAAGAATTAATGTGTAGTCTTCATTAGAGCCTCCAACTAATAATAGTAAGATTTTGATGAATAGTCCTACATGTAAACAACAATCAAAGATGGTAGGAGTACACTTACGTGAATGAATGGATGTCAAAATGAAGAGGGTCATGCCTGAGAGGGAGGAGGCGTGTAAGTGACGAAGTAGTCATCCCACAGAGATGGTTCAAAGGGACTAGCAGCAGCTCCTGTGTCGTCAGTGGTAGCTGTGGCCTCCATGGTGCCGACTACTCCGGGTTAACAGGAAGAGTACGTGTAGTGGGTGGCTCTGATTATCCATGCAGTGTTCTTAGTTGCTCTCATATGAACCTTCATTTATAGAGCTTGCCCACACGATCTCATAGTGGAGTAGTACATGACAAACTTCTGTACGTGGGTGCAGACGTCACAGCAAATGCCAAACCAATGGCCAACATCTCACTATTGCTCTTCAATAAACATTTTTAGCATTTCCACTTATTTCTTGAGGTAGTCGTGTCATCGTGCAATGAGTTGACTATGACACCATATATCCAACAACTTTGAGGCCATATTCTTGACGTGCTTCAGTTATGTAGCTCTCCTCATCTCCGTCTAAATGTCCCCATCTTGAGGTTAACTCTTTATGTTTTTTTAGATAATACGACCAGAAAATGTTAGCCTTACTATTCTTCCTATTAAAAAGTATTCCCATCTGAAACATCAGTCTCACACCTTTTCCTTTTAAATTAAAAGCCACAGATTTGTCTTCCTCTTAATAATCAGGAACATATCCCAGTCTTCTCTCAACTGATGAAATGTAATAAATTTTATTCATGTTTGCCCAAGGGAATAATAGCAGCCGTGTATATATATATAGGATCTATTTTATTACACCATCCAGCAAATTCCAAATCGAAGGGAAGAATTCAATAATTGAAATGATGCTAAACCTTAGCCACGAATCATGTGACACACCTTAGCCACAAATCATGTGACCAACGGGACCCATTTGAGTAGATCCCTTGGTTGGATCGAATCTGTTATCACCACAACTGTGATTGTCAGGAAGATAACACTTAGGAAACCTATGTCTCAGCAATCAACGAATCATGTGATGACCCAACCAACGGGACCCCCTTGAGTAGATTGCTTGGTAGGATGGAATATGTTATCTGTACACCACAAATGTTTGTGTACTTCGGTGGCTAATGTTTAGGTAATCTAAAGGCAAGGATATTGTTCAAGTAGAGTTGACTTTCATCGCCACCTATTTTATAAAAACCTTACATGTGATCCATCATGAATTATGAAGGTCCCAATATGAAGAAAATCACATTTAAGCTTCATCAGGCTAGCCCAGAAATGCGAGTCCTCATTTTTCCATTGCACTTGCGCAAGAGGCTTATTAGATCCTAAATATTTTTTTGCATAGAATTTATTGCCAAGTACCTCACTTGTGAGTAATTTGAAAATACACTTACTCAGAAAGGTTGTGTTCTGGGTGTCCAATTTGTGAATTCTAAGTCCACCTTGGTTTTTAGGTTGGCACAATCTGTCCCATTTGGCTAACTTATATTTTCATTTTTGTTCATCACTTTGCCAATAAAATCTTGCCCAAAGTAGTCTAACTTCTTGAGAACTCCTCTTAGGATCACAAAAAAGAACATCATTGTAACGTCCCGCCTCTACAAGGCCAAGCTCGCTTACATACGATAACTTTATAGTACATAGACTGCCCTCACAGACCAACACCAGTCTTTTTTGTGCACTTTGTCCTCACTTGTGCACACCCAAGAAGAATTTCCCGGTCGGTCACCTATCACTTTAGGCCAAAAATTCTTAACCTTAGAGTTCTTTAGTGATAATGGGCTTTCGAAAAAGAAGTTACAACTTGTTGGTATGATTATTCTATTAATCCTATTAAGCCCTAGACCAGGATGTTACAATCATATACATTGGTAAGTTAAGGATGTTATGTCCTTGCATAAAAGTCGTTTGAGTTGGACGAACTATATGGTCTGCTCTTGAGTTATTTCTAATATTTGCCACTTTAGAGAAATGTTTTGAAGCTAACATTTAGTAAGTGAATTGGTCGGTACTGAGAGTTATGACACCAAAGTTGAGGCTAAAGAGTGGCAAGATTCTAGAGTGAAGATCATGGACCATTTGCATCAAGTCACCTTTGATGACATCCAAAAAATTTAAATAAAATTAACTCTGCTGAAAAGCCATTTGGCCTGGTGCTTTATTGTGTTCCATCGCCAAAACTGCATCCTGAATCCCCTTTTCCATAAAAGAAGTCATTAGGAATTCATTTTTCGCTTGGGTGACCTGAACAATGTCAATTGTTCATGTCTCGTCTATAAGTCTTTGTAGAAACGTGTGATATATTTCTTAAAGCCAACCTGACCTTCTATTTTTTTCATCTTCATGGTCAAGATAGAAAATGGAAGTAACGGGTGTTATTATCCCCAAGTAGAATATCAGTCCGTCACAAAAAAAAGTAGAACATCAGTGACCTTTGCTCGCCGATAGAATTTCATCTTTGGACAACATTTTGCCCCCTCGCCAGCTTATTCCATATTTCTACAACTCGATCATAGAAATCCTGACAATAGAACTAGCTGAATTCTATTTTAATGGGATTCTATTTATAACACATAATCTCCCAGTCCATCGGTTTATCCTCACTGTCTCCGCCATCTTTCTTGGACATTTGCGCTACTCCCTCTATCCCTATTTAACTGTCGCTCGATCTGGAAAGCATGTGGGGGCTTGACCGACATCGTCTACTATATAGGGGAATGCAAAAAAAAAGTGATAAATTGACAGATATATAATCCAAATCAAGAGAATAGTAAATTTGGCAAATATAGGATCAAAATCTGGAGATATCCTAAATATATTCTGAGTACTTACTCCCTCCGTCCTAATATATAGTGCATTTTTGCTATTTTAGGACAAAATAATAGAGAGAACAATAGACGCATGTACCCCTCACTTACTTTCCTAATATATTAAAATTTGATTCGATTTGCATAATTAAAGAATAAACTCTTAGCCTTCTTATAGAAAATAGGCAGGGAAATAAATTACTTTCTATACAGAAAATAATCATGCACTTTATTTTAAGTAAACATTATAGTCTTGTTCCCCGGATGCACTATATTTTTAAAAAATTTCAAAAGCCAGAATGCCCTATAATACATGATGGAGGGAGTATTTTTATGCAGAATTCTTGAGTTCCTATTTTTGTGCAAAAGTTGTTTTTATATAGAAAATGTCATGAAAAGAGTTTCTTAACTGTATGCTTGATTCTCAATTCTTATTTTATGCGGGAAACCATATTTCTGTTTCAGTCCCCCTCCCCTAATCTTAGAGCATCTCTAAGAGTTTGTCGAATCTTGAAAGAATATGCCAAGTAAAAAAGAGCCTCTCTCCAATAGTTTTTAATTTTTGACTTGCCAAAATAAAAAAATAGAAGAGCCCACTAGGAATATTGTTGACCAATGGGAACAGTTGAGGTCGCGCGTGGTCCCACTCCTCTCACGTATTGTGGATCATGCATGCGGCTGGCACCTTGTAGGGTGGAAGAATTCTTTTGGACGACGCCCACACCGCAGCGTTACTCCAGGCTGTTGGTTATTTTGACGGATACCATGGTTAAAATAAGGGAGTTGCTGGCCCTCGGACGTCCCATCAATAGGACACCACGCACGCAGCCATCCTTCCCTGTGTGCATATGGCCCACCAGGCCCGCCTCATGCAGATCCCACTTGAAAGTAGAAGAAGCACGTGTGGAACACGCCCTGGCACGAATTTTTTTTATTTTTAATTTTTTTTAAAAAATTTATAATTTTAATTTTTTGTTTCGAAATATGACAGAACTAATCGTCGACAGTAGACGTTTTTTAAAAAACGCCCACTGTGTGGGCGTTATATGTGACGTGGCACAGGGCCGGCCGCCGCCGGTGCCAGCTTTTGCGGACGGCCCCCTGGCGCCCAAAAAACGCCCACTGCGTGGGCGTTTTTTGGTGGCCAGGGGGCCGCCTGCAAAAGTGCGCGCTGTTTTGCGGACGGGCCTCGGAGCAGCCAAAAAACGCCCACATAGTGGGCGTTTTTTGGGCTCCGCCTATATATACCCAGCCCCCTCTTCAGATTTTCATTATATTCACTAAATTTTTCAGAAAAAAAAAAGAGGAGAGGAGGGAGGGGAAGGAAGTAAATGACGAAGCCCTGTCAGTTTGAGACCTCGGCTTTTAGGTAAGTTTCTTATACATTACAAGTCTGTTGCTATGCATTAGTAAAATATAATGTGCACTAGAGTTGTTTAGTTTTTAGTTGACTCTGGGTAGATCTGTGAGTAGTATGTATATTAGATCTATAAATAATAATGTTAGAGCATTGCAGTTCATGTTAGAAATAATGATGTTTCTTCTATGCTTTAAACAATGGATTGCATGATTTGAAATGTGACGAATATCGTATTTTCTCTGAATAGATATATTTAGGGTTTAGGAATAATGATGTTTATGCTATGCTTTAAACAATGGAT
>CM041633.1:35882350-36002480 GCA_023333625.1 Bothriochloa decipiens | reverse complement strand
ATCCATTGTTTAAAGCATAGCATAAACATCATTATTCCTAAACCCTAAATATATCTATTCAGAGAAAATACGATATTCGTCACATTTCAAATCATGCAATCCATTGTTTAAAGCATAGAAGAAACATCATTATTTCTAACATGAACTGCAATGCTCTAACATCATTATTTATAGATCTAATATACATACTACTCACAGATCTACCCGGAGTCAACTAAAAACTAAACAACTCTAGTGCACATTATATTTTACTAATGCATAGCAACAGACTTGTAATATATGAGAAACTTACCTAAAAGCCGAGGTCTCAAACTGACAGGGCTTCGCCGTTTACTTCCTTCCCCTCCCTCCTCTCCTCTTTCTTTTTTTCTAGAAAATTTAGTGAATACAATGAAAATCTGAAGAGGGGGGCTAGGTATATATAGGCGGAGCCCAAAAAACGCCACTGTGTGGGCGTTTTTTGGCTGCTCCGAGGCCCGCCCGCAAAAGCCAGCACCGGCGGCGGCCGGCCCTGTGCCACGTCACATATAACGCCCACATAGTGGGCGTTTTTTAAAAAACGCCTACTGTCGACGACTAGTTCTGTCATATTTCGAAACAAAAAATTAAAATTGTAAAAAAAATTTTAAAAAAAATTAAAAATAAAAAGAATTCCCCTGGCACTTCCTCCGCTCCCCCACTGCGGGTACCTCTGTCACGGCCTTGTGTAGCGTCGTGCCCACTCCCAAGATGAAGATAAAAACTAAAAAAAATACATTTATAGAAACAACAAAAAAACAACGTCTTAAACAAACTAAAAAGCAATATAAAAACAACAGAAAAACAACATCCGAAACACAACCTGAAAATACAATATAGAAACAAGATTAAAACAACATTCGAAACAAACTGAAATACAATATAGAAACAATAGAAAAACAAAATCCGAAACAAAATGAAAAATATAATATAGAAAAAAGTCTAAAACAAACAAAAATACAATATAGAAACAAACTGAAAAAAAATCCAAAACAAAAACTCAAAAACAAATATTGAAACATCAAACTAAAACAAACAACTACAACCAACTAGAACCTACAGCAACATCAAATGAAAATATAGTGAAACATCAAGAAAAAGCCCAAAAATCTAGAGCAATCAGGGTCTACTGCAACATCTCAAGAAGCAGTACTACTGCAACATCAAACTGAACCTACCGCACCATCAATTTGAAACGTATAGAAACAAATACAAAAAACTAAAAATTTCAGTAAACAAAGGAGGAGGAGGAGGAGGTGGCCAGGCTGTGTTTGCCGACCCAACCTCCATGGTTGGCAACACAAACACCACCAACAGCCAGCAATTCATGGCAAGCACCATGTACACCGGTTCGTGGCGTAGGCACGTGCAGCGGCGGCTATGACGTCCTACTCCTCACGTTCGTTGGGAGGAGGGGCTGGCGCCAGCGTCCGGCCATCAGCGTGTGGTGTAGTTCCCCAGTGTCCGCACTGACCAAAAAGGCCGCTGTCGATGAAACCTCTTCGGTAGTCTACCACGGGGCACTCTGAGGTAGTAGATGATCGGTGAGGGCGCGCTAAGACCTACGAACCAGATGTGAAACGCAAGACAAACAACCAGGGTTTATCCGGGTTCAGGACGCGAGGTGCGTAATACCCTACGTCCTGCGTCTCTGCTGCTATATTGATGAATGCCGGAGTACAATGTGGGATGGAATGAGATGCCCCAGATCGGGGAGATCTAGGTTACAAGAGATACCGTGGAGATCTGCTCTGTATTGAGATGTGATCCGTAATAGGATGATCCGGTCTGTCTAGGGACCTCTGCCCCTCCTTATATATTCTGAAGGTACATAGTTACAATCGAAGTAGCTTAGTTGGTACTATTTCTATACCGTGCGGCGTACATCGTGTGCCGCACATCTTCATCTTGGGCTAGGCCGTCTTCGATGGTGTGGCTTAAGTATAGCCACGAGGGTATATGGGGTTCATATCCCCACAGCTAGTCCCTGAGCACCATGTATCTTGAGGGAGACGTCGTCTTGACCTGTGTCGAGCAGTGAAGATGCAGACCATATAGTGCCGACCAGTGAAGATGCTGACTACGTAGTGCTGGCTAGCTTCATCGCGAGCAGTTCGTAAGTCTGCTCCTGACCACGGCTTCCGTCAAGGAAGGTGGTCCATTGAAAGATGCGTGGTGCTCCAAGAAAAAGAAAAAAAACTTTTCACGTCCCTGGGACATGGGCCCATGTTAACATGTGACATGAAGTAACACTGAGATACGAACATGAACCATCTGTAGAGGAAGTGGTACCAAACCAAGAATAGAAGATAGGCCCAAAGTCATCGCAAGGTAACATGGGCCCACATAGTCCCCAAGCTCGATAGAAGATAAAAGATGTTGTATTGAGCTTTTAAGAAAAAACTCAACATGACACTAACTAGTCAGTGGTTAATGCCAAATAACAAGTTGATGTGTAGTCCCCAGGTAAGTCCTGGACAGAGCACATGCTTGATCGGGTTGAGGGACATTGAGAACCTCTGGTCCGTAGACATCTCTGGGTGGCAAGTCGATGCGTAGTCCCCAGGTAAGTCCTGGATGGAGCACAGGCTCGATCGGGTCGAGGGACACTAAGAATCACTGGTTTGTAGATCCCTCTGGGTGGCAAGTCAAATGCGCAGTCCCCAGGTATATGCGTACTAAGTTTTTCGCATCGGCGACGGCCGTAGGCTAGTAGAAACCTGCCCAGTAAGCTTTGCCGACCAGTGTCCGGGATGTAGCATTGTTACCACAAGTGCTGGCATGGATATCCTCCAGAAGTTTGATACCCTCTTCTTGGGTGATGCATTTCTGATATATCTCGGCTCTCGGGTTCTTGTGCATCAGCTCGCCGTTAACCATAAGGTAGGCCCGGGCTCGATGGATCAGCTATTGGGTAGTTCCTAGCTCCGAGTCATGGCGACGATAACGAGTCCCCGAGCAGCACGAGGTCAGAGACGAGGCTGTGCGATGCGTGGCACCGAGCCAAGCGACAGAAGCGAGGCTGTGTGGTGCATGACACCGAGCCGAACAATGATGATGAGTCCCCGAGCAGCGTGTGGTCAGAGACAAGGCTGTGCGGTGTGTGACACCGAGCCGAGCGACGAGCAGTTGGACCAACTGAGCGGTAAGCTCCAAGCAGCCCAACTGGTCAGCGGTGAAGTCCGTGTGCCAGGTGGCGTGACCACCTGAACGATGATCCTTGATCTAGTTCTCGAGTGTAAAGATTGGGCTTGACAACCGAACCTTATCACTGAAAAGTAAACATAAAGAGCGGTAGTACGTGATATACAAATAATTGATCTCCAAAGAGAAAATCAGCATGCTGATGTATTTTTAAGTAGGCATGTTAAGCGGGTGATAACATGTATGCCGTTTTTAGATGTATGATGTGTATTCATAGAAAAGTGTCAACAATTAAGTTTTGCCCCTACCTTCAATGCGAGCTAACTCCTTGGGTGACGTAGGGATACGCTAGTGAATAGCGTGGGAGCCAGGTGTTGGTATTTATTAATGCAAATAGAAATTGATTAGATTTCGCAAGCGCACAGAACACCAGTGTAGCATTTTACCAGGAGTATTTCAGGTATCGTTATTTATATTTTACCACAGTGAAGCATGGGTTAAAGAATATGATAATTCACCATCATGTATCTACTAACTTAGTAAACCATCTAGACTAAAGCAGGGGTAAATGATATATGATAGATTTGTGAATGGAAGCACACATATGAGAATTATATGATAAATGAGTAGATAGCTAAAGTGAGAGGACAACGGGAGATATCAAGGTTCCTATGTACTTCCATATTACTTTGGTTCTATGTAACTAAGGTATGGGTAAATATAGCAATCACACACATGACACTTTGGAGCAACAGTACCTTTTCGACTCGAAAGAGACTGGGAAGAAAGTAGTCGGGGGAAGGCTGCCAAAAGCTCTACGAAACACCAACCCAAACGTGGTAGAATACAAAGGCCTTACAGAGCTGTCACCTCTGGGGCTACCATAACTAACCGGAGGATTGGGGGCAACCTCATGTAACCTATAGTCTAGACACCATGCCTACACTATCGATTACTACTCTAGCTATGCGCGATAACTAGAGCACTCAATACGAGCAGAGATCTCATGCTAAGATGTAATAACTATACTAAGCATACATATGAAAGACATAAAGTAAATAGAGAAGATGAATATATATTAAAGCACAAGTCTTGTAAAGACATACCAAATCTCTGAAGACTTCTCCAGAACCGGAGCGCAGCTCCGCTCTCCCTAACTCTCATCTAGAACTAATCTACTACATCGAAAAGTCTAGCCCTAATTCTCTAGAGAAGAGGGATCATCCTTTCGAGGGACGCCTCTACTTCTCCACAATGAATAATGAATTAGGGTTTCTCCAGGGCCAGGGCCTTGCTTATATAGCCCCCTAGGATACACCGCGGTCGTTAGATCAAACCGACCTTCATGCACGGCTTGGATTGGATCTCAAAGGTGGTGGGATCACGATCCACGAGACTCAACCTTATTGGTTGAGATGGTAGGGCGAGCGCCCTGACACCAGGCCCGCTCGGCCTCCAGTTTGATCTAGTGTCTTCTCGAGTCTTCCTTCACGTGCATGGGCCATTTCTCTCTATGTAAACATGACATGTGGCCCTTCCTTGGTTCTTTTTAGCTGACACCCTGCAGAAATAGACATTCACCAAAACTCGTAGAATTCTATCCGTGTAACCCCTATATCTAGATGATACTTATGTTTAGGTCCCTTTTCATGTCTCGTTGACGGTTAAAATTGAAACTTATCTACCGTCAACACCAGGATCACTAGGTACCTAGTACCGTTAGAGAGCAACTGCCAAATTTTATAGTGTCATATAGCGCGGAGCTGTAACGTTTCGTAAGAAGATCAAAGTAGTGCCGTGTTAAGCCATTCTTGACGGACATGTATGACAAACAGGGTATATATATAAAACTATAACAGAAAGAAGACAACGAAGAACTTTATTAAACTTAGCTTGCCTTGGTGTCGTTGTTGTGGCCGAGTACGGAGATGGACGCGACTCGGACGACTCAGCTCATGGTTCATGCATGACTCGGACAGCTTGCTTGACGGCTCGACGTGGTGCTTCGACGTCTCGATCTGGTCGGACAAGTTTGACCTCATGGGAGCAGCGAATCTGCATGGTCGTCCAGCGCAGAACGACGACGACCAAAATCCTGCCAAAATAATCAAGTATATATATATATATGTAGATATCCGAATACGTGTATATATATGTATATACATGTATATATTGTAGGTAGATACGAGAATACATGTGGAATATTGACTTACCTTTGTCATATGTCGAGCAGGATATCGTCGAACGGAGATCGACTTGCATGTAGTAGATGCGTTCATGCTTTAGATCGCTTGCTCTTGGCTTGCCGTAGATGTACGTACGAAATATGCTTGTATGTCTCCGACACATCCGCACATGCATGTATCAGGATTGGCCGGAGTCCTACACCACCATGTCGTCATGGTGATGTACATCTCGGGTAGCTAGCTTGCTTTGTGATCGGATCCAACTGGAAGTCAGAGTCGAATTCGACGGGATGGACACGCCGCACACCATGAGGTTGCTTGATGCTGTATGCTCGGTGATGAACGACGGTGAAGCCGTTCTCAGCAGATCGATGTTGGATCGATTCCGCTAAGAAAGTTGCAGACGAGTTCTCGGAGCAGACTTGTGGCGAGGTATCGATGACGTTGTGCAGAAGCAGGCTGTACCGCCTCCATGATTCCGGTAGCCGTTGTTATGCCGGTGGTCCAAGTGGACGCGTCGACGGTGAAGGTCAGACCCACCTCAGACTCCATGGAAGCAGGGAAGCAAACCCCCTCGCCTTAAGATCGAATCGCACACCTCCTACCTGGCACGCCATTGTCGATGAAACCTCTTCGGCAGTCTACCACGGAGCACCCTGAGGTAGTAGATGATCGGTGAGGACGCGCTAAGACCTACGAACCAGATGTGAAATGCAAGACAAACAACCAGGATTTATCCAGGTTCGGGCCGCGAGGTGCGTAATACCCTACGTACAGCGTCTCTGCTGCTGTATTGATGAGTACCGGAGTCAATGTGAGATAGAATGAGATGCCCAGATCGCGAAGATCTAGGTTACAAGAGAGACCATGGAGATCTGCTCTGTATTGATATGTGATCCGTAATAGGATAATCTGGTCTGTCTAGAAACCTTTGTCCCTCCTTATATATTCCGAAAGAACGGAGTTATAATCAAAGTAGCCTAGTTGGTATTATTGCTATACCGTGCGGTATACGTCGTGTGCCGCACGTCTTCGTCTTGGGTTGGGCTGTCTTCGATGGTGCGGCCCAAGTATAGCCGCGAGGATATACGAGTCATGTCCCCACAGCCGCACACCACTAGCGCCGGCCATTGTGCCCGCCGCCTCGCTGACCACGCTTGCCATCTCGCCGTCTACCACGCCGGCCGCCGCGCCCATCTTGCCACGTCAGCCATGCCCGCCGCCTCGCCGTCCGCCACGCAAGCCGCGTTCGCGCCCAAGTCCACCGACCAGGCTAAGGCAGTCACGGTGGTGGACTCGCCGGGATGGGGTGGCGGTTGCGCTGTGCTCTCGGGTGGTTGTGGATGCAGGAGATGGGCCGGTAGAGAGAGAGTGATAAGGAATAGAAGAAAGAGAGTGGACGAGATGCGGTGAAACGAGTGGACGAGGTGAGGTGGAGGTGCATCTGGTGGTCGAGGTGCATGTGAGGTGAGATGAAGTGGTATCCGGCGGAGATGCATGTGGAGCGCGGCACGCACGGGCGAAGTGGACCGGGCCCTCTGCGACATCTGTCCAATCTATCGGACGTACTAGTAACAGCATTACCGATAAAACAATGAACCGAATAATCACTCGGTTGCTACATCGGCTTCAATTGGGCTGCGTGCATGGAAAAACAAAAACGTCTAATAAATACGAAAGTGAGTCCACAGCGTAAACTTTAAGTGTTCTCTATATTGTGTTTCATTTATGGTGAAATAATTTAGGAACAAAATACAACTCGTCATTTTAATTTTTTACTCTAATTTTTGCTAACATTATTGTCCGCTTAATTTGATATGGATTTTCTATATTATTGAATTCAGACAAAATTTGCAAACCAAAAATACATATATATACGAATCGCAAAAAAAACAAAAATACATATATACAATACATTCAATAGCATAATACGTCGTTTATTATGGTCTTGTTGGTCCATGCAAGTTGTGTTCTACCTCGAGAGCTTTTTTCAAGCTGGTCAGGACGACCACCGTAGGAATCTCATCAGTAGTGTTTGCTACCGGTGCCGTTCATCGCCTTCTCCTTGCTCTTGCTCATGTCCTCCAGCAAGAGCCGTGTTCTGTACTCCTGGTTCTCCCTCTTTCTCTGCGAGACCTCAGCGACGTGGCGAACCATGTCCCTCACATCGGTGTCCGACGATCCGCCCTTCGCCATTGCGGCCCTCATCTGCTGCCCGAGCTCCTTGGCCCTCCCACGCCTCGGCGCGCCCGCGGGGCCCTCGTCCATGAGGTCGCTCACCGCGTTCTCGATGTCGTCCCTCCGGACCTGCACCTCCAGCACCTCCCCTGGCTTCACGACCATCACGTGCGTCGCTGGGACCTCGGCGCCCGACCGGACACCGACGCAGAGCACGTCAACGACCAGCGCCTCGTTCAGGAACTGGTCGACGAACTGCGGCCACGTCAGCATCGGCACGCCGTAGCAGAGGCTCTCCAGGATCGAGTTCCATCCGCAGTGCGTCAGGAAGCCGCCCACGGCAGGGTGCGACAGGATGGTCATCTGCGGCGCCCACCCGCGGACGACGAGGCCACGGTCCTTCACTCGCTCCTCGAACTCCGCGTCGAGCCCCAGCGCCGCCGTCTCCTTGGCCGACCAGATGAACGGCCGGCGCGACGCCTCAAGTCCGGCGGCGAGCTCGGCAACCTGCGCCGGGAACAGACGCGCGATGCTGCCGAAGCTGATGTACAGCACGGACGCGGCTGGCTGCGCGTCAAGCCAGGACACGATTTGCTCGGCGTCCACCGCCGCGCGGTTGCCTCTCCCGGCCATCGAACCGGCATCGGAATCGGAGTTGATGAGGCATAGCGGCCCGACCGCCCATACCTTCTTGCCGAGCTCCGCCGCGAAGCGCTCCACGAAGGCTCCCTCCACGGCAGCGCAGGTGTTGAAGAGTATCCCGTCGGCGGTGGCCTCGGCGTCGAGGATATCACGCCGGAACCTCTCGATGTCAGGAGGCCACTGGAAGAGCCCTTGCGTTGTGGCCCTGTTCGCCACCACGGCGCGGGGCACGGGGAGGTCCGGCACCTCGAACGGCTCGAAGTCGTCGTCGGCGTGGTCGCCGTAGACGCCGCGCTTCTCGAGGACGAGTGACGCGAGGCTGTAGAACGCGGACGGGAAGTGGACCACGAGCCGCAGGACGCCGCGCCGCCGCGCGACGCCGGCGGCCCACGGCGCGCACGAGTCGGAGACGAGGCAGTCCGGCAGCCGGGGAAGAGAGCAGAGGTACGCGTCGAGCTGCTCGGCGAGCTGCCACACGGCGTCGTAGAACGGGATGAAGACAGAGAAGTCCTCCAGGTCCAGCATCTCGAAGCTCTCGCAGCCCTTGGGCAGGCCGTGCGCTGGCCCCGGGAACGCGAGCTCCGCGAAGTCGACGGTGAGCCCCGCCCGCGCAGCCTGCTCCAGGACCGCTGCGTTGCGCGCGGCGTTCACGGGCGTCAGCACCACCGTGACGCGCGCGCCGTGGCTGGCGATGAGGCGCGCCAGGTCCAGAATGGGGAGCACGTGGCCCTGCGCCAGGAACGGCACGAGCACGAAGTGAGGCGCTGCTGCTGCAGCCATGGCACTACGACTGACGTGGCTTTCTCACAGAGTCACAGTTTTAAGCTGAAAGTACATTCTAGTGTGCCATGCATGTTGTTGTGGACATGAATCAAGGATGATAAAATTGTAAAGTACGGCCATTGTTGGAGGACGTGCAAATCAAACAACTGCAACGTTGACGCTCAGCGTCGTCAGAACCAGTCATCAGCATTCAGTTGGATGTTGTCCATCACTCATTGTTGGCTGTTATAGCTATAATATACATATCGAAGAATTCGTTTTTCCAATAGTACACAAAATAACTTTACTCACGGTGCAGGTAATAAAAATTAGCAAACTTTACTGGAATTACTGGCGTCGCCTAAAAACTGCCACCATAAATATTTACTGTTGTTTATTTCTTTTGGAAACCGCCACCAAATTTTGAAATGGAAATTTAAAGCTCTATAAGCAGATTCAATTGAAAAAAAACTAACAAGAAGGTTTCAGATCTTTTTGAGGTCTAGAACTTAGTTTTTTTTATCATTTTTCCATCCATGGTCATTTGGGAAAATCAAAAAAAATATGAATCAAAATCATTAATCTTGAAACATAATTTCCAAGACCTTTAATGGTTTCAAATGAAAACAGTCAACTATAAAGTTGTAAACCGTTTTGAATACTAAAACTTTCTTCCACGCCATTACTCCATCCAAGATCATTTGAAAAATAAAATAAAGAATAATTTTGTGATGACGCTAGGTTAAAAAATATTTCAATATAAATGTATTTTTATTGGATGTTTTCTTACCTAGTGTTTGTATTAAAGGTCGAGGTGAGTTATCCCGTGTGGGACCCAGATGACCACGTGTTTGGTTCGTGGGTTGGTTTCAACTAGGTCCATCCGAGTAGGGAGTATACCTTAAATCCAGCAGACCACACTGACCCACTTCGAGACCGTCGCTCGACTCCCTCTCCATCTCGCAAGCTCATAGGACCACGTGGTGGGGCTGGCTCGGTGCAAGGCCTTCGGGCGGGGGGGCCATGGCCGTCATGAAGATGCAGGGGCGCCGGACGCCGGGGTGGGGTGCCATGTCCGCTGGTGCAAAGCTTGACCGTTGTGGAGGGGCGTCATGGCCGTCGGCGTCGGCAGGCCGGGCCACTGGGGAAGCGCCATGACCGTCGACGCTATATGCAGGGTCGGGCTCCATGGATATAAGGAGGATGTGGTGGGCGAGCAACGACAAGGTCTGGGCGGCCAATCTGGGCGACCTCGGGCTCGCAGCGGCCCCGACCCAATTCCCACCGGTACCCGGGGGGGGTGTCCCGGCGGCACTCGCGGCGGACCCGCCACGTCCCCGGCGGCACTCGTGATGCTCCTGACCCCGTCCTAGCGGCGCTTGCGGCGGCCCCGTCCCATCCCTGGCGGCAAATGCGATGAGTAGTTTAATGGACACGGTGACGAGCAACACGCTATCCCCATCCTGGCAAGCTCGTGCTCATGATCGATGAGCTGCGAGATGTGGAAAAAGAGCGAGGAAGAAGAGCTGGCCGGCGAGTTGGGGCTCGTGCTCATCCACGACGCGGATGGAGGAGAGAGGGAGAAGATAATGTGGGGAAAAAGTAAAGAGACTGACAAGCAGGCCCCACTGGCAGCTAGCATTAACGGTGTTAAAGCGTCATCTGATCCATCCTTCTTCATTCTTCAAACCAAATAGAAAGTCAGATTCAACCCACCCCTTAACCAAATATGAGATGGGTTTGTTTCATCTCCGAAAACTAGGTTGGACTCAACCCAACCACCTTCGCTCCCAAACCAAACACATGCTCAAGTCTACGGTTGATAGAAACACTAGCGAAGCCAAAGGCCCAACCACCCTAGGCGGCTGGGCTTCTGTGCTGCAGGTGCGGACACATATTCGTACACACTTCGCTCATGTCAAGAAAGAGAAAAATGCTATGCACATACCCGCTCAAAGAGAAGCTTCTTCTCCAAAGTACAGATATCAAGTCGAGAACAGACGCCGCCTAGGACATTATGATTATTTTAATTTAAAATTCAAAACTATATAATTATATGTGGTCTATTTTACGTGTAGTTTTTTCAGAGCACTAACAATACTAAAGACCACATGTAGTTCCTACGTCTATTAATTTATATAGACGGTACACATAGAAACCACTCCCTTTATCCAGTAAAGTACACATAGAAACCACTCCCTTTATCCAGTAAATAATGTCATTAACACTTGCCTAGGAATCATCTTTTAAACTTTAGTAATATATAAAAAATATTCATATTTATAATGCATTCGTAGTATTATGAGATAAATTGTGCAATATATGTTTATAATAAAGTGATTCAGTGATACAAATGTTGCTATCATAGAAACACATAATTTCTACTGGTAGTAGACTTTAGAAAACATTCAGTAAAAATGGATTACACTAGTGGTCCATAGTCTTAAGCCCACATTTTAATTTGTACGACTGCCTATACATTATGAGCCGTCAGTGAGAAGAAATCACAAACATTGGCAAAAATCGATTTTGGTACTAGTGATACTAGTTATATCGATAACCAATGGTTTCTGATTTCATAGCCGGATCACAAGAAACTTTGGCATCACAGAGAGCTTCGTTTCAAAATTCCACGGTAGGCCCGTAAAACCTGTAAAATTATTAAGAGCTTGATTGAATTTGACTGGATTTCGATTTTCATTCGAACAGGTGCTCTGTTCTATCACAAGCGTGCATTTCTTCCCCAACGGTCCCCACTCCCACTCGGCCACTCCCCTCCTCACTCCACGCTCCCACCCGACCACCCGAGCAGCAGAGGCTGCAGGGTGCTGGCAAGTGCCTCCGCCGCGCTCTCAAGCTGCGCAATCGCCGCCGCACCAACCTCCCGCTGCGTCGACCTCCGGTACGTTGGCTACCTCGCCTTTCCCTTCCTCCTCCTCGCTCCCCACACACCACGTCCTCATCACCACACCATTGTCGCTCTCGTCGTGTGCAATGGAGGTGCACGCTCGGTGTTCGACGTATCTCCTCTACGGGCGCCGGTCGTGAGCATAATTTTACTGTGCATACATGCTGCTACATAATTTTACTGTAATGTTTTATTTTTGTTGAGTATGACAAGGTTTCAAAATTTATTTATAAAACTATTTGAAAAGATGTTTAAATAAAAAAAAGGGATTTCCTTTTCCTCTCTCCCTCTTTCTGGTTTCTGGCCCGAGCGGCCCAAACGGCCTACCTCTCCCTGCTTTCTCCTCTGGCTCGCAGGCCATTTCCCGCGGCCCACTCCCTTTCCTTCTCTTGGCCCGAAGGCCTTTTTCGCTCAGCTCCCCTATTGGGCCAGCCCAGCTTGCGGCCCATACGCAGCAGGCCGACTCCTCCTTCCCTTCCGTTCGGCTGACAAGCGGGGCCGTGCTGTGTGTCGCTGACAGGTGGGACCACCGGGGTCGTCTTCCTCGCGCACGTGTCCGAGAAGGACACTGCCGGTGAGTCCACGCCGACGCCGATTCGTTCCTACGTGCTCCACGCATCCTTGCCTTTAAATAGTGAGCCTCACATGCCGCATCGCGCTCGCCTACGTCTCGCGGAAGCAGCTGCCCTAGCCCGAGCCGAATCAGCGCCGAAACCCTAGTCGCCGTCACCTCCGAGCTCGCGGTCGAGGTTGCCAAGCTCCGTTTCAACTTCGAGGAGCTATTGGCACCGTTTTCCTTCTTTTCTTCTTCATTGAGTTGCTCACATGGTCTCGCTGATCTTCGCAGGAAGCCTTTCGCCGTCATCGCAAGCCACCAGCCCACCTCTGTCCGCTCCGGTTTCCATCTTCACGTCAGGTGAGATCGCAACGAGCTCCGCGTCCGTTTGGTTCAAGTCCCGAGACAATCCAAGGTCCGTAGGGTCAGTTTCAACTACGCCGGTGAGGTCCTTCGCCGCCGGCCATGGCCATCGCCGCCGTCGGGTCTAACTCTGGGCAGCCGCCCTCTGTTATTCTCTCACGCACGATCTAATCTGGGCCATTCAATCCAGATCCAACGGCTCACGGTGGCCGAGACCCCTTCGCTTGGCAACTTTGCACAAAATCCCTCAGGTTTCTATCTATTTAATTAAGAGTCCTTTGCGGTTTCCGCAGAATACGCTTCATTCACTGAAAAACGTATTTTCTTTTAACAGATTCAAAAATAAGTTTTCTCTATTTACAGTTTAGTCTCTAATTTCGTTTTGCTCATAACTTCTTTGTTTTAACTCCGATTTGATCCGTTCAAATTGCGTTAGATTCGTAATTGTATAGTCTACATGTTAGTACCACTGTTAGATCTATTTTCAACTGTTTAAATTCGAGGTTAGATTTAATCTATTATTTTATGATAAAAAATCTTATAAATTCATAACTTTCTCGTTATAGCTTTGATTTTAGTGATCTTTACGTCTGTGTGATCGTAGCAACATGTAGATTGGTTTTATAAACTTTTCTCATACTGTTTTGTTGATATGGTGTATTGTTCTAATTGAATCTATTTGTTTGCCCATGTATGATTGCTCGTTGCCTATGTGATGCTGATTGTTGATCGGGTATAAAGAGTGAGCCATTCATTGGAGACCAAGAGTTCTTCGACAAGCAGGGTCAGCAGGTTCATCAGGAGAGCTTTGATCAAGGCAAGTATAGTTGGGACCATCCTTGTTACCTATTCAAGACATACATTAAAATCATATGCATGTATCTCCTTTACTACTCTGTTAGGATTACCTAGCTTTGAACACTTGTTTACCTTGATAACTGGGGATGTTGCATATGGATAGTTAATGCTAGTGCTTTATAATTATGATCTTGGAACTTGATTAATGACTATGCAACTAATGAAAAGATGGTTTTCAATAAGATCCAAACTGTAAGTGATCATCCGGGACATAACGTACAACTATGGGGGCTATATGGCTCTGGCTCTGATTATCCATAGGACCTTTTCTAGCAAGTTAGAGGATCTGCGAGTTGGGTATAAGGCTACCTCTTTATTATGTGTTATAACTGGGATGTGTCATTCTGGGAGAGGGGTTTTCTATATTCAATGACCCTGTGGCCCTAGCTTGTTAGACGAACCTATGAGTGGCTTTATATGGTTTACGGTGTTTTAGGCCTTGCAAACCCATGCATTTGGAAATCATAACCCGTAGTGAAAGTGTACACCTCTGTGCAAAGTTAAACCGATATATCGTCGGTGCCCACGGTTACGGCGGCCAAGGGGTTCTTATGAAATGGATCATCAACTCAAATTGTGCTACATGTTAATGATTTTATCATATTTCTTAATCATGTCTAGATGATCATGTGGTTATAGGTTCGTTACTACCTTGATGCTAATTGCTAAAATGAGACGTAACACTAAAAGCTACTTGCAGTTAAACCGTGTTAACCTTTATTGGGCTTCATAAACCCTTCCTATGCTTGCTAAGTACGTATATACTTACACTTGTTTTATTTTATTGCTTGGAAAATCCCGGATGGGTAACAGATTAAGATTGGAGTGAGAGTTATCGACATGACTACTAGCTTGTGTCAACCAGTTGACGTGTCCCTGTGGTGGAGCTATTATCTGGAGTTATCCTAGTTATGTCTTATTTTTATTAAAGACAAGGTCATGCTATTCGTACGCTATATAATAAACTCTGATTTGATACTATTTATAATTTATCAACTTATGTGTGCGACATCCTAGGTGCATATAAGACTTTTATATATCTTATTTTAATCCTTTAAAATGAGACATGACACAGTGTCTATGACATGAGGAGCGACGAGGTTTCCCATCCTCTGTGGATGGTCTAGAAACACGAGATGATTCTGCTACATGGATGTTCCCTGGGAACTCAAGAGAAGGTATTACTATTTAGTCCTGGCACTGATTAGGCTGACTCCAACAGTCAGCACCCAAACTTTAGACCCATTCTTTTGTTTCCTTCATGCACAGGGAAAATGTCAGCCACCCAAATTCCTCCGTCTCCAATAGCGCAGGCATCAGAAGAAACCCATCGCTGTTTGTTTCGCGGGCGCGTGGTGAAATTTGCGCTGGAAACGAAGTGTTACTGACCCGGGTTTCACTCGAACGATGGCTGGATTATTTTGCCGCCCCATTGCGTGAAGGGACTCGAGGGGGCAGTGATGCAGCCGGCGTTGTGAAGGGACTCGAGGGGGCAGCGACGCAGCCGGCGGGACTCGAGGGGGCAGCGACGCAGCCGGTGCCGTAGCCTCGCTCGAACTGTGCGCACAAGGCTGGCGTAGGCAATCAGAACCCAGGTAATCTGATTTTCCTGGCAATTTGCTTGTTCGATGTCACATTTCCTTTCAGTACCTGTCCACTTCGCCCCAAATCCAATGCGCACCTTCCTGTGGCCGTGGTTTGCCTTGAGCCGGCCCGTGGCGGCGCAGCCACGCGAGCTCGCGGCTGGCCGGCGGAGCTACATAGCGGAAAGGAGCCCCGAGGTGAAGCAAGACCGAAGCGGAGTTGCTCCGCATGCAGAACAACGCGGCAAAGCTGGGTGGCGAGCTCGTCTTGGCCGGCAACTGAGCAAAATAGCGACGATGCGGCGGCGCTCGATCTCGGCTTGCGGCCATGGCGGAAACGGCCGATGCGCTCTTACCCTGGCACTTGAGCTTTGCGGCAGCGCATCCGATGCCGACGAAATCGGAGCCACAGGTAGGGGCGCCGGCGGAACCGGAACCATAGGTGGGGATTGAGAGGGATTTTGACTTATAGGAGATCAAATCACTCTCAATCACCTCCAATCCCTCTCAAGCTCGTGATTTGTGGCTAATTTGTCTCTAATCGGCTTGGTTGTACAGCTCGACCACGGATGTTTTGGCCATGGCTTGGAGTTATGTCAAAATGTCGATGTTCGGGATAGCCGCAGCATACTCCAACGATGATGAGGTCATAGCTACTGTGGCCGTCCTCACCCTGATGCAACAAAAACGCCCTTGGGGAGGGTCGGTCCCAGGCCACAAGACTTACAAGCGTGGTCGACTTGCAGCAGAATGGCAGCTGAAGCAGGACTACTTCATTGAACGTCCACTGTACAATGAGGAGCATTTCAGACGGAGGTACAATCTTTGGCCAGTTTCGATTTCCATGACCAAATAGATTAATTTGATAAAAACTGGATTTTTTCCTCAGGTTTCGCATGAGACAGGAATTGTTCCTTCGGATAGTGGATGACATCAAAGCCAAGAATAGGTTCTTCCAACAGAGGAGAAATGCTGCTGGGCAGTTAGGATTCTCTGCTCTTCACAAGTGTACAGTGGCTCTGAAGATGCTAGCATATGGAGGCCCAGCTGATGAGTTGGATGATCATTTGAATATGGGGGAGAGTACTGTCCTGGAAACCCTGAATCAATTTGTTATGACTGTGATCGAAGTGTATGGGAAAGAATTTCTTCGTCCGCCTAGAAGTGACGAGATAGAGCGCATATTAAGCATCAATTCGGCCAGAGGTTTCCCTAGAATGATAGGCAGCATTGATTGCATGCACTGGGAATGGTCTAGCTGCCCAGCTGGTTGGCAAGGCATGTACAGAGGGCACAAAGGCAAGCCCACTCTAATACTTGAGGCAGTGGCGACAGAGGATCTTAGGATTTGGCATGCCAACTTTGGTTTACCAGGATCTCACAATGACATTAATTTGTTGCATCGTTCCAATGTTTTTGATGATTTGGCTAACAGGAGGGCACCCTCTGTTGAGTTCCATGTCAACGGCAACATTTATTCCCTTGGATACTACCATCAGATGGCATCTATCCTGATTGGGCTACATTAGTGAAAAGCATACGAGCTCCAATTAGCAACAAGGAAAAGGTTTTTGCAGAGCGACAGGAGGCATGTAGAAAGGATGTGGAGAGAACTTTTGGTGTTTTTCAAGCTAAGTGGAAAATCATCCATAGGCCAGCTCGTTTATGGAATCCAAAAGTACTTAATTCCATCATGCGTGCTTGTGTCATACTTCACAACATGATAGTTGAAGATGAGCGCGGGGTTCAGCTGCCGACTGTGCACCCATCAGAATGGCCTGGAGTGGTTGACCCACCTATTAACTAGGATAGACAAATCCCAGGAGTCGAGGAACTTATTGATTCACAAAACTTTATTAGGGACAGAAAGACGGCAGCATTGCTTCAGAACGACCTGATGGAACACTTGTGGACACTATACGGCCAATGCTCTGGTCCTTTTGCTCGTAATCACAGGAACTGAAGTATGTAGTTGTTGCTTTAGTTGCCTGATGGGTCCTTTTGCTCGTAATCACAGGAACTGAAGTATGTAGTTGTTGGTTCAGTTGCCTGATGGGTCCTTTTGCTCGTAATCACAGGAACTGAAGTATGTAGTTGTTGGTTCAGTTGCCTGATGAATTTTGTTGGTAGCTCACATGAACTAGCTATATTGGCATGAAGTTCTTAGTTGCCTATTCCTCCTATGACAGGAACTAAAGTCTGAACTCGTAGGAACTATACTAGTTGTAGGAACAAAAGTATGTAGTTGGGCTCCTAATCACAGGAACTTTTGTATTTTGTTGCCTGATGATAAGAGGTATATGACATTATGTATTGTACAGCCTGGTGATAAGAAATATATGGCACTCTATATTTTAAGCATGGTGATAAGAAATATATGATATTTTGTATTTGTACATCCTGGTGATAAGAAATATGACATTTTTGTATTAGTATGTTGAAAAATACTAACCTCTGGCTAACACTAAAAACTGACACTCAAAAAACAGCACCACCTTCCAACTTATTGACAACCAAATATAAAAGTAAAGGAACCACATTTTTCATTTATACATTTTTATTATAATTATAAACCATTTAATAAGTAATAAGCAAGATAAATCAAAAGATCAAGCATATGATATCCAATGACCACAATATTTTTACTGCAACACACACATAGCACAAGAAACATGTCATAAAAATTTCAAGTCAAAAGGAGTCACATAGCATGAGATATGAATTTCCTTCTCTTTAAACATTAAATAAAGGCATAAAACATAGCTAATTATTTTTCTATAAAATATGGCATGTTTCATATTTTTAATAAAAACTAGGCATTACAAGGAACATAACAAAATTTGGTTCACTAAAAACGGAGTTACGAAACTCTAGATATGAATTTTTGAAGTTTATGAAAAACTGCTACAAACAGGTCCTCGGAGCACTATTCACCTGAGTCTATAGCTGTGCAGTTAGGACCCTGGCTTTAGTTAAAACGGCAGCGAAGCGGCATCAGAACGGACCACGGCATCAAAACGGACCACGGCATCAGAACCGACCAGCAAAAAGGACCAACAAAACGGACCAGCAAAATCGGACCAGCAACATCAGACCAGCAAAATCGGACCAGCAACTCGCGTGAGTTACTGTTCACCAAAATTATAGATCTGCCACTCATCAAAAATTATAAATTACTCCCAAAAATATATAGAAACTTGAAAATCTCCAAAAATAAAGTTTGCATAACTTTTCAAGAGCTACACTTTTTATTTAAGAAACATTTTTAAATTCTGCCTAGATTTTGAAATATGAATTCAAATTTAAAAAGAATGCAAAAAGGGTCAAATCTCTAGAAACAAACATTTGAAATTACTTTTTATTTTTCTAAACAACTTAAAAATCTTCCAATCTATGAAATGTTCAGCTTATCAAACCAAACACTTTTTATAGAGAAAGTTTTCCCAAATTTTGAATAATTTTTGAAATATAAATTTAAATTGAAGAGGGGATAAGTGTTAAAAAACTGTATTTTCAAATTTATTTGAAATTTCTTTTGAAAACTTGAAAAACTTTGAATACCAATATTGTAGCTCTTGTCAAGATCTACAAACTATATTTTGAGAGTGTCTCAAAATTCCTTACAGATTTTAAAAGATAGAAAAAGGGATAAAATAAGGTTTTAAAAATAGTTTTTAAGTAGCAATCAATTCATCATTTCATGTATAAAACAAAGCACCACATAAAAGACATTATTAAAACATGAATGTATTTATGTCATGATGCTCAATGATTATTCTTAACAATGAACTTGATTATAATTTTAATTGCTTACTAACATCTGGGATGTTACACAGGAATGGTTGCACACAACACAAGTTCACGATTGAATATAACAGTAGTTCACAACACTACATGAAGCTCAACTCTAGTGCAGCAAAGTCGCACATAATACACAAGTTCATAACTGATAATATGAAATTATGAATAGCTCCACACAACACAAAAGTTCAGCTCTAATGAACTTTTCGAACTTACATCTAACAAACACGCTCCTTAGTCTTCGTTGTTTGAGGGATTGATGAACCCTCTGCGCACCATGATTTCCTGTTGCATGCCAACATAATAGTTTTTCAAATGAGGGGGGACCTTGTTAATGTCAACTGACATAATACTAGACTCAGCTGTGATTAGTTGAGCCTCTGACTCCTTCCTACTCTCTGACTCCTTCTCCCTAATCTTATTTTCCTTCTTTTGCTGTTGCAATTTCATCTTCATATGCTTCTTTTGAAGGTTGAATAGATCCCTTTGAATTTCAATTTTTTCATCCTTCCTACTAAGGATTTCAGCCATTTGCTGGTCTTGCTTCTGTTCGGTCTTCTCTGATTTATCCTGCAACCTCTGGAGGACTTCAACAACCGTACTGGATGATGATGTCTCTGCGAAGCTCTTTGATCTATGCCTCTTCGCACTATCCCTCCCCTCAGGGAATGATGTGTCTATATTCTCATTCCCAGATTCTTCATGGCCAGCTACCGTATGGCGTTGAGTCGGAGGACATGGTGCAGAGTTGTTTAGCTCAAGAAACTTATTATTCCATTTGGCCTCATCGCGAAGTCTTTTCCAACAATGCATGATGGTAAAAGGTTCTGTCCTCTCGTACGCCGTTACAGCATCATCAATCTGCGGATATGAATATAGATTAAACCAATGAAAAAAATAAACATATGAAAATTAAAGAGATGGAAGTCAACATGAGTGGAAGTATACCCGATCCTGTTCATTTTTTCCGCTCTCATTCATCCTATCAATAGCTGCTTTGTGCCCACAGAACTTGTTCATCGCTTTTTGAATCAATGCCCACCTATGTTGAATCACAATTTGGCTACGGTTGGACCCTTCAGGCTTGCGCTCATTGAAATAATCATGCATCCTCTTGTAATAACCACCTGAAGTCTGATTGACACCTGCATGTTATGCCACCATGTTATGTGGGCATCAAAAGGTCAAAGATTTTCTTAAAATGTTGACAAAAAAGATTTTCTTAAAAAACTTTGCAAACTATTACCAGTAATAGGGTCTTTGCTAACATTCAAAAATGCCGAACACAGCACCAAGTCCTCCTCTTTGCTGAATGCAGTTCCTCTCTGAGACACGTTTGCCTTCTTTGGGATCCTCTGTGTTTTGGATGATGGAGGGTCTTGAGAGCGGTGGTTGTTGTCAATGGACAACCCCAGACTAGGTTGTCCACTCATAGATGGGCAGGACATCTGGGAGGAGCCATTGATGTTGAACTAGTGATGAAAAAAATTATTAATCATCGATGTTGATATGTAAATAGAACAAATCATAATGCATGGCTACAATAAACCTGGGGGTACGGAGGAACACCCGAAGATTGCAAAACGGCAGAATAACCATAAGCCCACTACTCTTCCCCTAAGATTTCTTCAGATTCGGCGACGCGACGACTTGTGCCACTATAAATGTTGTCCATTGTTCTAGTATAGAGATATTCAATTAAATATCGCACAATACATGCATATAACTTAACACATTGGGCAATCATGCTTCCTATATGATTTTTTGCATCATTGGAGAAAGGGAAATCCATCAATTTCTTCAGAACTTCCTTTCTGGACTAATTGCTGAAAGCATGCAAGGTATGAACTCTTTCCTATTTCATTTCTGTGGCAATGTCGGCATCCCATATGCATGTATGTGAATAATTGAAACACTGCAAGTAGAAGAAACTTAGGCATTATATGATTATCTTCATCGCCCAGCCCCACCCAAAAGGAAAAAAACTATTTGATCTTGCTCTCGAGCATTCTCTTACTAGGAATTAACTCTGACATGTAATTTTGTAGGAGGAACAGGAAAGTCCATATAATGCAAAGCTTCAACAGTCGAAGAATCCCTTGAACTGGTAAAATCTAGGCATGTTTCTACCTCTGTTATCAACCCTCGGCCGGCCGTCCCTGAGCAGTACAACGACGACATGGCATACTCGAACAAACAACAACTTTCAGCTACTCCCCCCTCCATCAGGAAATCCCCAAATCAATGAATTACCAAATCAAAAATCTACCACCAAAATCCAAAATCGCCACCCACAAGGCCACAAACAACAGGGCGCCTGGGGATGGCCACCGGTTAGCTGAGCGCTTGGAACCTGTCCACCAAGGAGCTGGCCGGCCGACGGCAGCCAAAGCAAGGAGCGGCGGCAGCAGCTGCGCCGCTGGGGCGGGGACGCGCCGTCACGGGGTGGGATGGCCAGGGCTCTGCGCCGGTTGGCGCGAGCGCGCGGTGGCGGCTAGCCTGAAGGACGCAGTGCCGGGGCGGGCTGGCTAGGGATCCATACCTGCGAAACCTAGCTCGGTGCAGACCTCGTCGACGGCGACTCGCCAGCTGCGGTCCTCTTCTTTCCCCTCCCGTGAAATCGTTTCCCTTCCCGCGAAACGATTGTGTGGGCGCGGCAGAGGATGCATCGAGGACAGAGAGGGACGCTTATTTGGGCTTTCCTTCTGCATGGACGCAAATTTGGGCTTCGGTTTGCCTATTCTGTTGGACCCTTTTTTTATCACCTAAATCTACTGTAACGAGCCATATATAGGTTTAGGTGTTGAAATAGGTGGACAGTTGGAGTCAGCCTTACTAGCTGTCCCTGCCTGTTCTGAGGTGATTAATTACCCCTATGTCATATGTTAACTTCATCAGTGCTCTGTGGCTTTAGTGTGTTGGCTACTTCTCTTTTGGGAAAATATGGTGGTTACTAGTCATGTGCCTGTGCAACCCATGAAGTAGATCAAACACTAAATTATCTGACCGTAGTTGGATCTATGCTTGGTACCTGTAAGAACGTTCGAGTTGATCGCAGAGTGATCATGTTGTGAGCTTAGTTGCAATGAATCTTGTGCTACCGGTTGAGCTTATTTGGCTTGTGATGCATGTATGCGTCGGCTTTTCATTGTGCTGGTTGGTTGTGTGGCGTTGCTCTAGAATTACAGTACTCAGGCCCCGTTTGGCCAAGCTCCAAGTTGATTGATGTTTATCTGTAGTAACCTTGCATGTGACGGTGTGGCTAATTGGCGTGATGAGTTGCATCAGTTGTCTGTCACGTGTTTTTTTTTCTTTTTGGTGACTTGGAGTCTCTGTCACCTGTTAGTCATTGGTATCCTGCATATGATATTCCATGATGCTACTGAAAAGAGTGACTAAGTGAAGGTGTTGTTTCTGATCTGCTCCTATGGTTGATGTTAACTTCATCTGTGTTTGGCTGTCCTTAGTGAGTACTGATCTCTTTTGGGGTGGTGTTGCTGTGCCCATGCAACCCGTGAGACACGTCAGAAAGACAAGGTTGTTGCACGCATGGTATGTGTAAGAACATTGGACTTGATTCTGCAATGTTCATGTTGTGAGCTCGTGATGAATCTCGTCCTACCTGTTAACTTGTGCATATTTATGCATCAGTGCTTCAGTGTTCAGCTTGAATGTTTTAGGCCCGGAGGTCAACTCTGCTCCTTCAGGCGAGGAGCCGAGATGTAAAAGACTGACAGACATACTGATATCCCCTGTAGGCCTGTGCCCTGATAACGGTGCAAAATGTGCTCAATTAAATCATGTTTCTACGCCTAGTGTCAGCGAAGCTTGGGTCACTGTTAGCGGCCTATTGCACTTCAGGTGGAAGAACAATTGATGCCCCTGGGACACCGTTCATGTCAAAAAAGATGGAATAATAATCAGCCATAAGTTGTGCCTGAGCTCCCTCAAGATTCCTATTGATGTACCTTCTTGATCCACTTCGACGACTTGATGCCCCAGCAGCTTCCGTTATGGCTCTGATCTTTGCTTCAATCCGGGCACCGAAATAATCAAGGATATTTTGTTCAGCTAAGAACTCTTCTTCAGTGTGTATCATCGGACTGATATCACTTGTTTGGTGATAAGGCAAGATAGATAGAGTAGAGGAGGAAGAGAGCAATATATATAGAGCAACTTGCATGGAAGTTTGGCTTTGGAGTAATTGTTTGTTGGTAGTGTAATCTGACTGCTTAGTTATTATTTGGCTTCCTCCCCTCAAAAAGAATCTTCGTGTCGCTTGGTACCTCTTCATTTATTCATCCAATCCGCGGTCCTTTTGGCGGCATGCATTGTTTCTTAGCTCCTTTTGGCGGCGTTCCTTTTCAGTACTGCCTTCAAGATTTTTCATCATGTTGCCTGCTGTTCCCCCTCATCATCCAACTTCCTTTTGTTCGAATTCTCAAGTTCATCTAGAATTGCAAGCCACTTGGGTTCGTACGTCACATCATCAATGTATAACACCCTGTTCGCTTGGCCCTTTTTAGCTAGCTGATTCTGGCTAATTTATTGTGAGACAAAAACACTGTTGAATCTCTAGCTGAAAGCGTTGTAACAACCAAACGAACAGGACGTACATTGAATGGTCAGTTTGTCAGCATAGGGTCAATGTGGGAGATAACATTTAAGTCAAGCACATGTAATCCATGTTAAGTAGACAAATTCAACAATATCCTCTTTTACCTGGGAATGACTTATGGATATTTTTTTACAGTCTGCAGCCCAGCACACACAAATAATAAATGAATTTTAAAACATTCAAAATATTTACGCATATATAGGTTAATACCTAATGGTAACAAAAAGTTTACTGTTAAGTCAGTGTACAAGATTTTAACTAGAGGCGATGCTGGCCCATACCACAAAAAATTGTGGAAAGGCAAGATCCCCTCTAAGATCAAGACATTTCTATGGCTCCTCATGAATAATGCTTTGTTGACCAAAAGACAATTTACTTTGCAGAAAATGGTCTGTGGATGCAATAAATCTATTAATCATCTCTTCTTCGAATGCAGTACAACCAAAGCCGTTTGGTCCATAGTTGCTCATGCCATTAATGCTAGTAACATTCCTAGAAACATATTCCAATGTTGGGATTTGTGTGTCAAAGGGCCTCTAATCTAGTGGTTACAGCACATGAATAGCATCCAGCAAACCTGGGTTCGACTCCCCGTGGGACGTGAACGTAATGTTGGCTATTGCGACAAGACTGACGACCAAAAAGAAAAAGAAGACCCAGGAGCGTCTACAACTGGAAGGAACTTCGGACCATAATTAGAACTGAGGGAAGCATCTCCTCACCGTGAGAAGTTGAACTATGAAATCTCGACCTTGGGCTGTCTGTTAGCTCCCCCAAGGCATGTCGTTTCTTTTGGTAGAGAGCTTAGTTGGTTAGTCGGGGGAATACCCCTTGGTGTGTTCTGGTCTATTCTTTTGCTTTGCTTTTTTTAAACTCCAAATAATATATTTTCGTCAGTAATAATTAAAATGGGGAAGGGTCCTCGTATTAAAAAAAGTAACTTATGTTTCTTAAGCTTATTACGAGGTCAAAAAAAGTACTATATTCAACTGGTGTAAAGATACTCTAGTAAAGACCAATGAAAGATGAACAGAATGATGCTCTAGTAAATCAAGACCAATGATAGATGGACAGAGGATGCAGCTGGCTGCTTCCTGCTTCCTGCTTGTGCGTCTAGTGCTTTCTTCTTTGCGGTCATCGGACGGCCGTGCTCCAGACTATCCTGAGAGTCACCGTCGCACGTGCTGCCGTGGTTGGATTTTACATGTCCATCGACACGTGCCGTATACGTTTGGTCTTGACTCGTGTCCAAAATAGAAGTCCTTGGCTGCACGCCTGCATGCTTCTCACCTTCTACAAGTCCCTGGTCTTATATTTCCCACGCATTCTGTGCGTGTACAGTGCTAACTCGATCGCCAGATCCACTGAACAATCCACCTCTCAGTACCTGTAGGCTATAGTGCCATGGCGATGACGACGGCACCCCACTTCGTTCTGGTGCCGCTGCTGGCGCAGGGCCACATGATCCCGACGATGGACCTGGCGCGCCTCATCGCCAGCCATGGCGCGCGTCTAACCGTGGTCCTGACGCCCGTGAACGCCGCGCGCGACAGGGCCGTCCTGGAGCACGCCGCGCGTGCCGGGCTCGCCGTCGACTTCGCCGAGCTCGCGTTCCCGGGGGCCGCCGTCGGCCTCCCCGAAGGCTGCGAGAGCTTCGACATGCTGGCCGACATCTCCCTCTTTGCCACGTTCTTCGAGGCCCTGTGGATGCTCCCGGAGCCGCTCGAGGCGTACCTCCGCTCGCTGCCCCGTCTCCCGGACTGCCTTATCTGCGACTCGTGCAGCGCGTGGACCGCCGTCGTCGCGCGGCGGCTCGGCGTCCTGCGGCTCGTGGTCCACTTCCCGTCCGCGTTCTACATCCTCACGGCCCACACCCTCGCCAAGCACGGCGCCTACGACCGCGCCGACGACGAATTCGAGCCGTTCGAGGTGCCTGACGAGTTCCCCGTGCGCGCCGTGGTGAACAAGGCGACGTCGCTCGGCCTGCTCCAGTGGACCGGGTTCGAGAGGTTCCGACGCGACACGCTCGACGCCGAGGCCACCGCCGACGGGATACTATTCAACACCTGCGCCGCCCTAGAGGGCGCCTTCGTGGAGCGCTTCGCGGCGGAGCTCGGCAAGAAGATCTGGGCGGTCGGGCCGGTATGCCTCGTCCATTCCGACGATGCCGGCGCGATGGCTGGGAGAGGCGACCGCGCGGCGGTGGACGCCGAGCAAATCGTGTCCTGGCTTGACGCGCGGCAGGCGGCGTCAGTGCTGTACATCAGCTTCGGCAGCGTCGCGCGCCTGCTACCGCCGCAGGTCGCCGAGCTCGCCGCCGCACTGGAGGCCTCGCGCCGGCCGTTCATCTGGTCGGCCAAAGAGTCGGCCGGCCTGGACTTGGGGTTTCAGGAGCGCGTAAAGGAATGGGGCCTCGTCGTCCGCGGATGGGCGCCGCAGATGACCATCCTGTCGCACCCTGCCGTGGGCGGCTTCCTGACGCACGCTGGGTGGAACTCGATTCTTGAGAGCCTCTGCTACGGCGTGCCGATGCTGACGTGGCCGCACTTCGTCGACCAGTTCCTGAACGAGGCGCTGGTCGTGGACGTCCTCGGCGTCGGCGTCCGCTCGGGCGCCAAGGTGCCGGCCACGCATGAAATGCACGCAACGATAGAGGTGCAGGTCGGGAGGGTCGACATCGAGAGGGCGGTGGCGGAGCTCATGGACGAAGGCTCTGTGTCAGCGATGCGCGCGAGGGCCAAGGAGCTCGCTGCTCAGGTGAGAGCTGCAATGGCAAAGGGCGGTTCGTCGGACGCCGATGTGAAGGACATGGTTCGCCACGTCGTTGAGGTGGCGGAGAATAAGAGGGAGCATGAGGACACTGTTCTTGTTGGATGAGAGCTCCGCATGAGGACAAGGACAAGATGGAAGACCCCACCGATGGCAAACACTACTGATCACTGATGAGATAAAGTCATTTGTATGGTAGTCTTCCGACCGGCGCGCGTGGAAACAAGCTCTAGAGCAGTCGACGTGTTCATAGGTAGAGGTGAGTGCCAGCTGCATGCCACTTTTTTGTGGAGTACATGTGTCTGCACGCTCGACCCAAGCTTAAAGTGTCCGCAGGATTTTTTTTTTTTACTGAAAGGATGGCAAAAATTTTGCTGCGATTTTTGTTACACAAAGAAAGAAAAAAAGCTCTCGTTTTTGAATAAAACTAATCCATAAAACCATACTTCCGAGGAGATCCCACTCATCTTGCACAACTTTAGTACAACTTCGTAACTCACCCCGCTAATTGCAACTTGGTCGAATCGACCCGACTAACAATCACTAACCAAACTAACAATTAAGGTAGCAACAAGCACCACCACCCTTGGAGACACGCCATGGCGAACGGCGCGAGTTTGTAGCGGAGAACTGGATCGCTTAGCGGAGTTCTTCAAGAAGGATATGACGTCAAGAGCGTCGACACACTAGCCCAATGAGAAATGGTTTTCACCTACAAAATTGAGCATAGTAGGAGGCGAGTGTGGGGATATGACCCCCATATACCCTCGCGGCTATACTTGGGCCGCACCATCGAAGACGGCCCAGCCCAAGATGAAGACGTGTGGCACACGACGTGCACCGCAGGTATAGCAATAGTACCAACTAGGCTATTTTGATTGTAACTTTGTACCTTCGGAATATATAAGGAGGGGCAGAGGTCCCTAGACAGACTAGACATCCTATTACAGATCACACCTCAATACGGAGCAGATCTCCAGGATCTCTCTTGTAACCCAGATCTCCGCGATCTGGGGCGATTTGATCTTTCATCTCATTGTACTCCGGTACTCATCAATACAGCAGCAGAGACACATGACGTAGGGTATTACGCTTTCAAGTGGCCGAAACCTGGATAAACCCTGGTTGTCCTTGTTGTTTGTCTTGCGTCTCACATCCGGTTCGTAGGTCTTAGCGCGCCCTCACCGCAAATCTACTACCTCGGGGTATCCCGTGGTAGACTGCCGAGTAGATATCGTCGACAGCGAGGTAGAAAATGATGCTTCCAAGAAGGCAAATGACATCCGTTGATGTCGATGTCCTAGCTTTCATCCTGACCTTATGAAACCTCCACACCGTCGCCACCGAAGGCCCAACCTACCATGGAGGTAGGATGTGCCAAGTAGTATGTAGCAGCCCTGCCCTGCTGCCCGCCTAGGAACACCAGCCAGGAAAGATCGAGATAAGCCTGTCGGAGGGTCCATTAGCACGCACGTCCTGCCAACTCTATCAATCCAGCCCGAGCAGGGACAGGGAGGAAGGAAGATGGCGGGGAAAAGTGGGCCAGATCAAAAGAAGCCCTAGATCGCCCAGCCCACCATCTTCCCATCCCTTGCCGAGCCAACCTTGCATCCTGCCACGCTATGATGGCCTCGAGCAACCCTGACATCGTACATCCACCACCTGCACTCCCGCTTCCTCGCTCTTCACAGATCTAAGCCAGACACAACACTGGCACAGGAACCGGGCACAAAGGGCATCAGATCCCGCAGAGGGAGCTCCGGCCCCTAACCATGGTGGGTGGATCTGGCAACTGCCGCCGTTTCTCACGAAGGGGAGCCGCAGTCGCATCCAAATCTACTCCATTTTGTGTCTTTGAGGTAGAGATCTACTATGAACCCTCCAGGCCCTACCCCCACACCTGTCGGAGGAGAGAGAGGTGGGTAGAGGGACGGCAATAAGCCAAGCCGGCACTATCGAACAGGTCATGATGGTACGGCACAAGAGGTCTTAGGCGGACCAAGGCCCTGCCGCCAGCATCCTAGGTTGCGGCACGACCTCCAGTGGCTCCCTCCAGCGGCGACGAGGCAGGAGAGGGGAGGGAGTGGAGGTGGTGGCGGCCCTAGGGTTTGGGTTCGTCCGTGTCGCCCACCCACGAAGCAACTTGAACGAGAGGGGAAGTTCTTGAACCGCTAGGTTTTATTCCAACCGGAAAGAATTATCTTAGATCTTGAGAGAGGTGTAAACTTTATTGATTTAGTGTCGAGGAACAGCCTCTCATGTATTTTTAAAAACTCCTATATTATTAATATAAAGATACAAATGCTCTTGTGTATTCGAGAAAAAAACTAATTTAATGTTCAAAACATGAATGGTGTAATTCACCATCGGTCTATGTGGGATCTCGAGTTCTTTATTTTTTTACGGAGTAACTTATTAGCAGGATACTCGATTTATTAGCTAGCCTAGTTGTGCTTATTATGAATTATTTCTGCGGACACATGGTTTTCACATAACTATTGTGAAGCACCTTGTTGTTGTGATGAGCGATTGTCAACATGCCAACACTTTGGTGTGTGGTTGGTTCGGTGTTTCTTCTGATCCCCTGGCACAGGGTTATGTGTCAAAACATGTCTCTTGGCTCATGATGTGCAGGTGTGGAGTTCAAAGGCGGTGGCAACGGTCGGGGGAAGGTCAAGTAGGGCATGTCGTGCTGACGGACCAGTGCGGTGAAGGGCGGACGCTAGGCTTGGATTGACAGACCATACGGCTGGGTGGCCAGCCACGGTGCCTGACACTTGGGACATCGATGTCGGTGTTTCGACCCCGGGGGTCAATACCAATGAGTAAATTCGTAATTGTGTGCTCCCTTAATCCAGTGGGTGATGCAAAAAGGACACAGCGATTTATCCTGGTTCGGGCAAAGAAGGCCCTACATCCAGCGGGGGGGATAGTTCGTGTTATCTTGCACCGAAGCGCTAGTATAGGGGTGAATACAAGCAGGTGTGAGAAGTGTGGGCTTGAGCTCGAGCGTTTCCGGCGCTAAGCTCTCTACTTCACATTGTCTCACGGTGTTTTTCTATGATCTAAAGCCTTAGCGTACGGTGCTCTCGGATCCCGGATCCTCTGTCCCAAGCCCTGGCGCCTCCTTTTATAGGCGAAGGAGAGGCACAGGGGTACATATTTTAGTGCTAACGTGGTCGGTGACGTATGACACCGATGCCGATCATGTCGGTGTCGCTATAGAGGTGTACGTCGGCATGGGAGGTCCTGCAACCGTCGCGTCGGGAGTTGTTGAAGTGTTGACCGGAGTTGTTGAAGTCCCGCTCGAGGGTCGGCGTGACAGAGCCTAGGGGCGACGGTCGAGGCCTCAGGTCGAGTCGAGGAGGTCGAGTCGAGGGGGTCGAGGCCCTTCGGATTAAGGCCGAATCCCGGGAGATGCGGGGAATGTGTTGACTTTCAAGCCTCAAGGAGGTGCCGGACGGGACATAGTTCTTGGTATGGCGTAACAGTGAGGTACGATCCGCGGGATTCTGGGGTATGGGCGGCAAAAGCAGGATTCGACTGCTATGCTCGCAACTGTTTTGGTAACTATGGCCATATGGTTAGGCGGGAGCAGGTAAAATGCATTGAATGCGCCTGGATCCGTACGGGGAGTAGGTAGTCGAGGGGTATACTGTGCTCGAGGGCTGCCTATTCGTATGGGCGAAGTTCCATCCTCGAGGGCGGGCTCGTTCGCTCGAGCGAAGTTTCGTCCTCGAGGGGTCCCCGAGTTGTACCCTCGAGCGTACAGTCTCGGTCCGCGTGGTAGCTCGTCGAGCAGGCTGTGGCTTTGGGCTGTCGACGCCTGTTCGTGGGGCGGCCCAATATGCCTTAGCCTGTGGGCTTTCGAGCAATAGTGAGGGATGTCGTTGGAGGGTTTGCGTTGCTGACTTCGGGGATTAGTCTGATTAATCGAGGGTTTGGGGTACCCCTTTTCTAGGTACCCGACAATCGACAAGCGCAAGTGTACATGGTGGGAGACGCATACGCGGTACGCTACTCACGGGTGGTTTGGTGGTTTTCCCTCAAAAGTATTCTGCTTTGGTATATGAGTTTGATGAGGTTAAGGCCAAGCCTTCTTTGTTGGGTCCTTGCAAGTCTTGTTTTGAGTTAAGCTCTGAGCTTGCTAATAAGGTGACTAGGATCTCTTTGCTTCAGAAGTCTAGTGCAGATGGTACTAGTGCTAGATGTGCTTGCCGTGAGGCTTTGGAGCTTGAGCTTGGAAACTGTAGGAATGACAAGAAAGACCAAAGAGGAAAACACATTCCTTCGGCACATGTTGAGTTGGCTTTCTTGTAGTGAGCCATAGTTGGGCATGATGTCGAGTCAGTACAAGAGGGGTACTGACACAACAGGTTTTGGCTTTGCATCAGGTAGGAAGTGTGAAAATGTCTTTGGCCAAGTTGATGAGCAGAGTGGTTTGAGTCCGAGTGAGAAACCCACAAATGCTCCCAATCTTATCAAGATCACTCCACCAAATCTTCTGAGCCTACCAAGCCCGTCGTGAGAGATGGAGTGTTTGAAGAACCTCCCAAAGCTCCACCTCAGAAACAAGTGTGGATTCAAAATCCTAACCACCTTAGGAACCCACTTGACACTCTACCGAACATCTCTGATAAGCCCCCTCCTAAAGCTAAATCACCACCAAGAGTGAACCATGCCCACAAAGGGTGAGTCATCCACCACCCAAGATAGAGGTGTACCATTGTGACTATTGCAAGAGGGATGGTCGCTTGTTTGAGTTTTGCTTTAGGAGGAAGAGAGATGAACGGCGTGAGTTTGAGCTTTATCACCAGAACAAGCATCGTCCTTCTCATGGCATGCATGGTTCACCCCCTCAGAGGCGTAGTACTAGACCGAGAGGTGCAAGACCTCAAGATGCTAGGCCTCAGTTTGTGAGACCACATGATGGTCGTGCCCGACGAGGTCCAAGTCATCCTCAATACGACTCTAGGTCTTGTGGCAGTGGCTCTCAGTCCTACACTTCTAGTGGACCATATTTTCCTTTTTGTGGTGATCACTCTTCTCCTATGGGACATGGCATGTATGGTGTTTTTCCTAACACTTTTTCAGGGCAAATGACCTAGCACTGGTACTCTCCTCGGTTTACTAACCCCAGTATTGGATCGTTTGCTCATCCCATGTCTTTCTATTGATGCAGGATGTAGGCTTAGAGAACATATGGCTGTTGATTCTGGGTGTTCGCACCACATGACCGGAAATTCAAATTGGTTCTCCAATCTCAACCCCATGACGTCCAAGGAGTATGTCACATTTGGGGACAATGGTAAGGGTAAGGTGCTTTCTCGTGGGTCAGTAAGGCTCAACGAGAATTTTGTCCTTAAGGATGTTGCTTTGTTTTCGAGCTTGCATTTCCATCTCCTTTCACTTTAAGCCGGCTCTTTCTCGCTGTAACACCTCTGGTGTTATATTAACTAAAACCTACCATATCATCATATGCACTGCAAAGCATTTATGATTAGGTCAACCTTGATGTGCATTAACTAAAACAAGTTTACATTTCATAGGTTGATTGTGTTTCTGGAATGTGTTGTCACATAAAATAATAAAACCCTACTTTCGAATGTCATCCCAAATACTTAGTTTATATTCTATGTACTTGAGGTGTAAACCGTGTTTACACTAGTGTCAAGCATAGTGTATAAATCTAAGTCCAACCCTAAAAATGATTTCCATATTTGAAGTTGACATTGGATTTCAAAACTTATTCCCAAGTCTTGCAATTCAAATTTAAATTCAAATTGGAATGCTATAAAAATGATTTTCGAAAGTCAACCTGGTCAACCAAGGGTACTATTAGGTCATTGACCTAAAAATGTCCTTGGATGATGTATGTGATCACTAATAACCAACCAATTAAATTAGAAACCAAATCGAGTTTGAATTCGGTTTCAAAAACCCTTTATTTCAAAACTTAGTTTTATCCCATTTTTTGTAATTCAAAATCTATAAGGAATTTGGGGATACTAGCAAAATATAGTTTGTAGATCTTGACAAGATCTACAAAATTGGTATATAAAGTTTTTCAAGTTTCCACAAAGAATTTTAAATAAATTTGAAAATATAGTTTTCCAACATTTGACCCCTTTTGATTTTAAAACCATAATTCAAAAATTATGCACAATTTGGGAAAACTTTGTATATGAAAAAGGTTTGGTTTGAAAAGTTAACATTTCATAGTTTTGAATATTTTCAAATTTTATTGAAAAATCAAAAGTAATTTTAAATATTTGTTTCTAGGGTTTTATTCCCCTTTTGAATTTGAATTCATATTTCAAAATCCAGATAGAATTTGAGGATGCCAGTTAAATGAAAAGAGTAGCTCTTGAAAAGTTAGCAAATGATATTTTAGAGATTTTCAAGTTCTTATATAAATTTTGGAGTAATTTGAAAATTTCGACGAGTGGCATTTCTGTAATATTCAAGAACAGCACCGAAACCTATCGACGGCCGCCATCGCCGGCTTCTCAAGCCGCGCCGCCGTCCACCGTCGCCCATACCGGCGTACCGCGGCTGCCAGCTCACCTCTCGCGCGTGAAGCTTCGCCATCGCCATGTCGCCCGTCCATGCTTCGCCCTGTCCTATAAATAGGCGTGGCCGACCGTCGTCTTCCTCTTTTCTTCTCTGCCGCCACCGCCGTCGAGCTCGTCCCCGCCGGCAAAATTCGTCGCTGTCGATTCACTGCCATCCAATTGCTTTTGCCAGAAGCTCCACCTTCACCTTGCGCTTCCTCTGAGCCAGTTCGTGCCCGCTCTCGTCGTCTGAGCTGTCCGCACGACGTCGTCTTCCTCGCGACCGGTCGCCGAGCCGCCGCGAGCTTCCTCGCCGTCCACCGCCGCCAAGGTGGAAAACATTTTTCCTTTAACACTCTTATCATATTCTCCGTGCTTCGCTGCCCCTCATGTGCACCTTTTCCCATTCGTTGGTGCACAGAACTCGCCGTGACGCGGACCTTGCCACCGGAGCACCGCCGCCGCCATTAGCGCCGCCGACTACAGCTCGCCTCAGCCACTCCGAGCTTTCATTAGCGTGTGCACCAGACTCGTGGTGAGCTCCTGAGTCCCTCCATGCCCTCAATTTCACCTCTCTTGCGCCGTAGGGTCCGGCCGCCATGGCTCGCCGCCGGCACGACTTTGCCAGCGCCGCCGCGCGCGTAGCCATTTGAGCTAGGGGCCAGGAATAGCTTCATCTTCTGGGCCAACGCGTTCGAGTTGATGTCCTGCACCTGCCCATGCACTCACCATCGCCGGAAATTGCTCTGGTGAGCTTTTTCGCCGTGTCCGAGTTCCGCCGTGCCACCATGGCCGCCGGCGAGCCTGCTGCCACTTCTCCACCACTTCATTAGCTAGATAATCTTGTTCACGATGTCGAGTTGAGCACGTAGGACCAAACCTCGTCGCCGGAGACCTCGCTGTCGGCGAGCAATCGCCGGTTTAAACTCGGCCGCCGCCGGTCAACGTCGTGAGGAATTTCCTTTTTCCTTTTTCTTTTTCTAGAAAATATTTTAAATGCTATTTTATTTAGAAAATCATAGTAATTCATGTATAGCTCCAAAAATTCTGAACATTTTTGTGTGTGTTCTTTATGATGTCATCTACCTAGAAAAAATATGAAATGCTAAATTTGAATACTTTTTGTATAAGTTAAAATTAGCTTTTTTAATTGAAAAATGGACCTTCAATGATTTTTAATAAATAAAATAATTGGCTTTTAATTCTAAAATTTGTTTGGCCATCTAATTAGACTAAGAGCTTTTCAAAATAAAATTTTGAGCTTAATTAGACAACTTTAATTTTTATGCCTTTATTTTATGCTTTTAAATAATTAATTAACCCCTTTAATTAAGGTTAATCATTATAGGATTTGTTTGACATTGGGATTGATTGATGACCTTGTGTCATTAACCCTAATGACCTTTGGCACTTTAATTAATTATTTGCGCTTAACTTAACCATATCATTAGGGCTTAATTAACGTTATTTCATGTGTTTAATAACTTTCGTAAATAATGTAGTTAACCCTAATGAACTTAGTAAGTATGTTTTGGTTGGCTTGCAACTTTATCGTGAAAGAAAGTTGTACTCAAGACATTAATCTGATCATGTATCCATTGAGCATCATGTTTACCATTCCATCATGTTGAAGCATATCATTGTATCGTATAGTTTCCGTTAATGGAGAGTTTAACGTTGTCACACCAGATTCCAAAGAAGAGCAGACTCAGGAGTTGGGAGTTGATCCAGAACTCGAGACCGTCTACCCCGACCATCAAGGCAAGCCCCGGATGCATTCAAACCCTATTCTATTTTATAAAAGTTTTACCGCTTCAGTTATGGTATGTTGCATTAAGTAATAGGAGTTGAGTGAAAACCCACCAACTGCATTACCTGTCTTACTTCCATAATTCCTTGTTACCTGTTCTAAAATATGCGTAGTAATTCTTAGCCCTGCTTAATTAATTAAGTGTTCAGAGGTAAAAGAATGAAAAGATGAGATTGGTTTTATCTGTTGGAATCATGCTTTTAGTTAATAAATCGAGTCCGAATGGCTAACTTGCATTGGGAAAGGAGTCCCTCTATAGTGTTTCTGTCTGTTGATGCCCTAGGTCCCGTGTCGATGGTGAACTGGTGATATCGAGAAACTAGAAATCCACATGCATGAAGTGTCATACAGTGGGCCAGAGTCCCCACGTATGTCATGGAGTGACTTATAGTGGGCCAGAGTCCCCACATATGTCATAGTGTATTATACTATGGGTTTAGGTTCCCATGTATATCGGTACACTGGGTCGAAGTGCTCACGTGTATCATGTGGTGATATATGGCTGCGGTTGTTATCCCGGTATATCAGTTCATCTGATATGCTTAGGAGTTAGAGTCTGCTGTATATCAGTGACCTAGGTCCCAGCTGGGTATATGAAAATGGATTCGAATCGCCGTTGCTTCTCGGAGAAGAAGACTCGATTGGTATTCATCATCGTAGTAACAACTTGAATGATGATTAAGGTTTAAGAAGGAAGTTGGTTGGTAATTTTGATCTTAAGCAAGACAGCTTTTCTTTCTTTCGAGCTTTTCTGCAAAATTTCTTATCTCCTACAAGCCTTACCTTGTCCCTCTAGCCTGCATTTCCTGAGTCTTCACCCCTCTTTTTTGTCGGGTAAGTCTTGTTGAGTACTTTTGTACTCAGGGTTGTTGAACCCTTGTTGCAGGTGAGCCTCATGGGCAGGAATGCTTCGCATCCTGCTGCATGACAGTCATCGAGGAAAGTGACGACGAATAGGATATCTCGCTCTTGGGCAGAGCATATAATCAAGGTTGATGTAATAAGTTATATTGTTATTCCACTGCTACTATGGTTTGTAATAATTCAACTTATGATATGTAAGCTGAAACTAAACGGTTTATAAATTTATGTTATTGTAATCCTTCCGCTCTTTTACTCCGATGTATATTATTTGTATAAAACTATTGTAATACTGCAATGTCTCTTTGTAATGATGGATCCGACTCGGAGAATTGTGGATGATTCGGGATTTACCCGACAGACCTTTTAAGTTTTATGAAACACATTCATGGTTATTTGGAGTCTATTTAGACAATAATCATGCGTGTGGGCCATATGCTTTAGAAGGTTCTGCCACACTCGCATTCTTGATTCTCATGGTGATCTTGTGTGTTCGATTGTGCCTTTTTGCCTTGTCTTCCGTGCTGATTTTTCTCGCACTTTGGCACGTCTCGGTGTTTGGTGACAAACACTTCTTCTAAGCTTTGGAAGTGGCATAGGAGGCTTGGTCATTTAGGTTTTGACTTGCTTGCAAGATTGAGCTCTCTTGATCTAATCCGAGGATTGCCTAAGCTAAAGTTCGAGAAGGATTTGGTGTGTCACCCTTGTTGTCACGAGAAGATGGTTGCCACTTCTCATTCCCCTGTGAACCAAGTGATGACCAAAGAACCTGGCAAGCTTCTTCACATGGACACAGTTGGTCTACTCGGGTTCAGTCGGATGGTGGGAAGTGGTACGTTCTTGTGATCGTGGATGACTTTTCTCGCTATTCTTGGGTCTTTTTCATGGAGAGTAAAGATGAGGCTTTTTCCCTGTGCAGGATTTGATTCTTAGGCTACAAAATGAGTTACCCAAAAAACCATGAGAGCTATACGCAGTGACAATGGCACTGAATTCAAAAACTCTCATTTTGAAGACTTTTGCAAGTCTTTGGGTCTTGAGCATCAATTTTCTTCACCTTATGTGTCTCAGCAGAATGGGATTGTTGAACGCAAGAATCGGACCCTTGTTGAGATAGCAGGACGATGCTCGATGAGCATTGGACTCCTAGGTGATATTAGGCTGAAGCGATCAACACAGCTTGTTACGTCTCAAATCACATCTTTCTTCGAGCTTTTAAAATATGACATCCTATGAGTTGTGGGTTGGTCGTCTCCCTAAGGTGGGCTATTTTAGAGTTTTCAGGTGTAGGTGTTTCATTCTCAAGCAAGGTAACTTCACAAGTCTCCATGACGTGGTTAGTCTCAAGATTAAGCACTCTATAAGCTCACGAATAAGTAGCATAACCAAGAATGATGCCATCAGAGGATCGAGACTCGAACTTGTCTAAGTTACCTTCGACGAAACCACACCTTGTTCTTCTTCTGTCTTTGAGAGTGCAGGTGACCAAGAGATGGGTGAAAGCATCTTTGTGGAGGAGGAGTAGGACAATGCTGATTGGGGTGATCCCGAGCTTACTCCACTGGCTGCTCCTGTCGACCCTGTGACGACCACGTCGGTTCGTGACCCCGATCCTTCTTCTTCAACTTCATGGGGGCCGAATGACCAGTTTCCCTCTCCTGCACCTGAGGGAGCTCCTGTTGCGGTTGAGGGGAGGCTACTTCATCAAGAGCGGCGCCCGTACAAATTCAGTACCGCCATCCTCCGGAGACCATGATCGGTAACCTCAACCAGCGTGTCACTCACAACAAGTCCTATGAAATCTCTTATTTCACACATTCTACTTTTGTTACTGATTTTGAGCCCAAAGAGGTTGGACAAGCTTTATCTAACGCTGATTGGATCAATGCCATGCATGAGGAGTTAGAGAACTTTGAGAGAAACCAAGTTTGGGTCCTAGTTCCACCACCACCTTAGTGTAATCCCATAGGTACCAAGTGGGTTTTCAAGAACAAGCAGAGTGAGGATGGGGTGATAGTGAGAAACAAGGCTAGGTTAGTTGCTCCAGGTTTTTGCCAGAAAGAGGCAAGAGGGGATAGACTTTAAGGAAACCTTTGCTCCTATTGTCGGTTTAAAAGCCATTAAGATCCTCCTAGCCTTTACAGCTTCAGAAGAGTTCAAGCTGTATCAGATGAATGTCAAGAGTGATTTTCTAAATGGGGTCCATAGAGGAGGAAGTGTATGTGAGGCAACCCCCAGGTTTTGAAACTTCCAAGTACCCAGACCATGTTTACAAACTCTCCAAAGCCTTGTATGGTCTCAAACAAGCACCCAGAGCGTGGTATGATAGGTTGAAGTCCTTTTTTCTTGGGAAGGGGTTTACCATGGGCTTTGTTGATAAGACTTTGTTTCTCCTCAAGTAAGGCAAAGATACTCTCATCGTTCAGATATACATGGATGATATAATCTTTGGTGGCTCTTCATATGCCCTTGTGGCAAAGTTTTCATATTTGATGAGCAGGGAATTTGAGATGAGCATGATGGGCGAATTGACGTTCTTCCTCAGGTTGCAAATCAAACAAACTTAGAAAGGGACGTTTGTGCACTAAAGCAAGTACACCAAGGACCTACTAAAGAAGTTCCACATGGGCAAGGCCAAACCTCGTTCAATGCCCATGACGCCTCGTTCGATACATGGTTTTCACATAACCATTGTGGAACACCCTTGTTGTTGTGATGAGCGATTGCCAACACTTTAGTGTGTGGTTGGTTCGGTGGTTCCTTTGATCCCCTGGCATAGGGTTACGTGTCGAAATGTGTCTCTTGACTCGTGATGTGCAGGTGTGGAGTCCGAAGGCGATGGCAACGGTCGGGAGAAGGTCAAGTAGGGCGTGCCATGCCGACGGACCGGTGCGGTGAAGGGCGGACGCTAGGCTTGGACTGATGGACCAGACGGCCGGGTGGCTAGCCACGGTGGCTGACCTTGGGACATCGACAAGCGCAAGTGTACATGGCGGTGGATGCATACACGGTATGCTACTCATGGGCGGTTTGGTGGTTTTTCCTTAAGACCACCGATGGTGGGTTTCGCGGGTTTGCGCCTCAAATCTAGGCGGAGGTCCTGATGCAGACAAACGACACATGGTGGCATCAAGGAGATTGCGTCAAAGCAAGGCTACCGGTGAGAAGGCGAGGTGGCTGTCGGATTAGGAGAAACTAAGGGTTGGACCATTATGCCCATGAAGCTAAGTGGTTCAACTTAATGTACCCAAGGGCAAACTGGGAATATGTAATAAGCCTAGGCAATAAATAAGGATGAAGGGGAACCCATCCCCTCACCTCTCTCATTTCAGTTTTTTCATTCCTAGGGTTTCCCAGTCTGTAGTTCTTCTATACGAGTGAGGTCCACTGCAACTCTGTAGTGTTTGTTCGTGGGAAGAGCACCCCCATAGTGTGCTCATGTCCTCTGGGCTTTTGGATTCATGAGATTCCTATGACGAATTTTGTGTTCTTGGTTGTTCATCCCTCTTCCCCTCTCTATTTCGAGCTCGATTTCTTCATTTTTGCACCGTTTGACTCCTTTTTCTTGCATTGATTCATGCTATGATGTGAGAGGATCATTCCCACGAGCAAGTAGATCGGAGTAGTTTTCTGTTCATGATGAGTTTTTGGTCGTTCTTCACCTTCTTTGCGATTTCTCTTGATTCTCTTCGAATTGGGCCATTATCCTTTGAGAATAACTCCCCAGCTGCATAAGGAACAATCCCTCCAAATCTTGTAGCAGTTAGTGTTGATTCGAGAGAGATCGAGTTGATTCTTGTTGAGAGACGATTTTTGGGTGATTTTCTGGACGACAACGGACAGTCCACGCCTTGGTCGGCGGACAGTCCAGGCGTCGGGGTTCGGTAGAGGCTGTTTTTCATTTTGCTGACTTGGCATTTTGTTTGTTTGTTATCACAGATAGTCTGGCGGCCGGAACTCGAGCCAGTGGCTTTTGTGGCTATTTTGTCGAGTGAAAGCGGACAGTCCGCAGTACACACCGCGGATAGTCTGGGACTCCTCCAGGTCTGATCCGAGCTCTTGACTTCCTGTTCACTTCTGGGATTTTGACCCGCGGACAGTCCGAGGTCACAACCGCAGACAGTCCGACATTGGTCTGCTTCAGCAGTCCAGAATCTGTTCCAAAAGTTTGTTTTTTTGGATTTTCACCCACGGACAGTGAGGCGTCCTAACCGCGGACGGTCTAACGGTCATCTGACTTCTCTGTCTAGAACCTGTTCTAGAATTTCAAGTTTCTAAGTTTTGCCTTCTGACAGTTCGGTCTGTACACACGGACAGTCCGCAGTTCAACCCAAGGCACTGTCCGTACCTGCGAACAGTCCGCGCCTGGAGACCCGGACAGTCCGAGGCTCAATTCTTCTGGGTGTCCAGAATTGTTTTTGTTCTGTCTGTTTTTCTGATCTTGACCCGTGGATAGTCCGGGGTCACTATGGCGGACAGTCCACAGTTGTGCAGTGAGGCTAAGTTCTTCCGGTTCGTGCTCGTTCGATCTTTGATCGGTCTTGGAGTTGTTTCTTGGTTCTTGTGGTGACCCGCTATGTTTCTAGGGAGCATCAACCCTCTCAATAGGGTCGTGGTCATCACCGGCTTATATGTTTGCTTCTTGGGGTATTTGTTGAGTCGAGAATCTAAAAGTTTCGAAAGAAATTTTGAGGCTCTCATTCACCCTCCCCTCCGATCGCCGTTTTCGGTCCTTAATTTCTGTTACTCTAACTGAGTTATTCTACGTTAGGTTGTTGGTCGGAAAGCATATAGATTTATCATTTTCTTTTCATAGAAAACAGCCTTGCCTAGTGATTCCATAATTAATGATATAATATATGATACAACAATATTACAATATTTCAAGTGTGCAGTAACGAAACAAAGAAAATGGATCGTACATTTTAGACCAGAAATAAGTGTTATAACTACAGTATATCAAATTATATTCTTAGAAATAAAAAAATTTAAACTGATCTGTGGCTGACAACGAGCTGCTGTTCTCATATTACAGGTGCTGGTACGAATAATGGTTGTGGATTGGGCAGAATTAGATATTCTCATTGGTCTTAGTTCCAACACCATTCCTGAAGGCTTCTTCCGAGATATAGAAGACGGTCGTATCATGGACGAGTGATTTGTGAAGCGGCTCATCGATGCACTGAATAATGCAAGCATAAAACCGAGCGTTTTGTGTGTCGCCCCAGGATTAGGAGCGTGATGGAATATGACTCCCATTACACAAGCTGCTTCAACGATCACGGCACTTCGGAAGCTATGTTAATGGTGGAAAAGAGACGGCTTTTTGGATGGTGAAAATTACAGCCCCTTCCTCGGTGACATATGGCTCATTGTTGCTGACGAACCTCCTTCTCTAATGCGACAACTGAACAAGGGCCTTGTTGGCTGTCCGTCGAACAACAGTGCCATCATGTGCAGTGTTCTGCCTACTTTTTTTCATTTAAAATTTCCATAGTTTGCCGGTAAAACCAGTCAAATTATTGAAAGCTTGATTGGATTTGAATGAACTTAAAATTACATCCGAACGGGGATCTGTTCCATGTTTAGATCCAACGTGGCACAGTTTGGCCACAACTCACGAGTTCACCAGCCTGCATTTATTCCCTTGTCCTGTTGTCCAGCAAGTTCCCCCAACGCTCCCCCACTCCCACTCCACTCCTCAGTCCTCACTCCACACTCCCACCCGAGCAGCAGCAGCAGAGGCTGCAGGCAGCGCCACCCGCGCCCCCCAGCTGCGCTATCGCCGCAGCCCGCCGCACCAACCCCCGCCGCGTCGACCTCTGGTACGCTGGCTACCTCGCCTTTCCCTCCTCCTCCTCGCTCCCCACACACCCCCAGCACCACACCATTTCTCTCTCGTCCTGTGCAACGGAGGTGCACGCGAGGTGTTCGACGTTTTTCCTCTTCGCGCACTTGCTATGTGTCTGTGTGTGAGCCTGTGATGTGCCGCCGGCTTCTGGTTTCCTTTGGATCCTGACGCGTTCTCTTACCGCGAAGACGGAGCACTAGCTACATTCTAATTTTGCGTCTTGGGTTGCCAGATCGACTCGGATGGCCGAGGCCACGCTACCCGCCGATGGGCAGCCGCCGTCGTGGTCGGACCTCCCGCGGGACCTGGCCGGCATGGTGCTGGGCCTCCTCCCGGCCTACGCGGATCGTGCCCGCTTCGCGGCCGTGTGCCCGCAGTGGCGCGCCGCCGCGCGGCACCTCGCCCCTGCCCTGCCCCCGGCGCTGCCGCTGCTCGCGATCCCGGACGGCACCTTCTACAGCCTCCCCTACAGCAAGCCCTTCCGCTTTCCTGGCTTTGGCTGCGTCGGCTACAAGGGCGCCGCGTTTGGCAGTTGGCTCGTCTTCCCGCGCGACGACGGCTGCTTCTTGGTTGACCCGTTCGCCGGGGCCACCGTGAGGCTCCCTGCTCTGACGTCCGTCCGGCTCCGTCCACCAAATGCAGCGGATAATTTCGTCAAGTATCAGGAGCATGTTACGCCCAATGGCAGACATTATGTCACGTGGCTGGATATCAGGGACTCCAAGCGTGTGCCCACATTAAACAAGCTGGTCGTGTGCTCGCCGAACCTCGTCGCTGCATTCGTTGGCACTGGACACATAAGTCAGATTCTGATGTGCCAGCCAGGGGCTTCCTCATGGTCTGTACGTGCATATGATCCGTGTGCTGGATTTGGAGACATGGCTTTCTATCAGGGAAAGCTCTACGCCCTTGCTGATGATGAAAACCTCCTTGTCGTCAACATCAGCCAAAACCCAAGCACTGGCGACCCACAGATCTCTCGAATTGGACAGGTCATCAAGGGTGATCCTGACAATTTGTTTGATGCTTGGATGCCAGATGACACTACGGGCAGAAAGAAGCTCTACCTAGTCGAGTCTTGTGGCGAATTGCTGATGGTACGCAGGAAGGTATGCTGCAGAATGGTGGACGACACAGTTGTTGCTGGATGGATTAGTGAGTTTGAGGTGCTGGAGGCTGACTTCGAGCACTCACAGTGGGTGAATGTGACAACTCTTGGGGATGACCAGATGCTTTTCCTCGGACGACCGTGCTCCAGGGCTGTGTCCGCGTCTCAGTATGGGATGTCCACTGATCAAATCTTCTTCTTAGATGATGTGATGGAGAATGCTGAGGAGTATGCCTTTGATGAGGAGAACACTTCTGTCAGTGTCTATGACATGAGGATTGGCAAGGTCTCCCATCCTCTGCTGATGGTCTGGAAGCACGAGATGATTCTTGCTACATGGATGTTCCCTGGGAACTGAAGAGAAGGTATTACTATGCAGTCCTGGCACTGATTACTAGCTGTCCCTGCCTGTTCTGAGGTGATTAATTACCCCTATATCATACGTTAACTTCATCAGTGCTTTGTGGCTTTAGTGTGTTGGCTACTTCTCTTTCGGCAAAATATGGTGGTTACTAGTCATGTGCCTGTGCAACCCATGAAGTAGATCAAACACTAAATTATCTGACCGTAGTTGGATCTATGTTGGTACCTGTAAGAACATTCGAGTTGATCGCAGAGTGATCATGTTGTGAGCTTATTAGTGTAATGAATCATGTGCTACCAGTTGAGCTTATCTGGTTCGTGATGCATGTATGCGTCAGCGCTTCTGCTTCATTGTGCTGGTTGATTGTGTGGTAGAATTATAGATCATACTCAGGTCCCGTTTGGCCAAGCTCCAAGTTGATTGATGTTTATCTGTAGTAACCTTGCATGTGACGGTGTGGCTAATTAGCATGATTGAGTTATCTCAGTATTATCTCAGTAGTCTCTGGCACGTATTAATCACTAGTATCCTGCATATCATTTTCCAGGATGCTACTTAAAAGAGGGACTGACTGAAGGTGTTGTTTCTGACCATTGTACGGTGATTAATTGATCCTATGGTCGATGTTAACTTTATCTGTATTTGCCTGTCCTTAGTGTTGGTCTCTTTGAGGAGGGTGTTGGGTTGTGGTGGTTGCTTTGCATATGCAACCTGTGAGACACGTCAAGACACTGTATTATCTGACTGTATCTGGATGGGCGCATGGTATGTGTTACTGTGTAAGAACATTGGATTTGACTCTGCAATGTTCATGTTGTGAACTTTTGATGAATTCCGTGCTATCTGTTGGGGTTATTATTAACCTGTGCGTATGTGTGCATCACTGCTTCAGTGTTCGGCTTGAGTTTCTTTAGGCCCGGAGGTCAAATCTGCTCCTTCAGGCCAGGAACCGAGAGGTAAATAGATTGGAGTGTTCGGCTTGCTACCAGTTGTAAAAGAACCCATGCTTGTAAGTGTAGCAGCATCCAGTGTCACCACAGTAGGTGGCCATGTCGAATCCGGAACCCCATGGCTTACTGTCATCAGAGCACAGCATTTTCTGATGCATTGCTTCAACTTGAATTGAGCAATTCAGTTATTTGAGAGGTACCGAGTTGCCCTGATTTCTGACTAGTTTATGGGCTTTCACAGAACAATTGGGCTCCCTTGTTTACTATCATTTGAACTGGTTGGGCAAATTTTATATAGGGAGGTCAATGTAACTATCTGGGCATGATGAGAACTGAGCAGAGTTCCGGTGGCTAGCACACCCGGAGGGCGTGCAGCCGGTGCGAGGAATCGTACTCATGTCTCTCACCGAGGTTCGGCCCCAATGAATTATATTGCCTCTCTATAGAGCCGCAAAGAGAATATATGACGCGTTCGTTGTCTACGAAGCCATGGTTTGTGTATGCATGATGTGAGTGATTCCACAAAGAACGTGAACAGTGATTTGATTATAGTAGGTCTGTGTATGCATGATATGAGTGTGGTGTGCGTGTGTACGGTTTGTTTACCCATATAAGAGGCATAAAAAAAATATCAGGGTATGACAATTCTATCCCGTACACAATGCAGGTATCTAATATCTACTATACCTGAAAAGAAAGAACCCACTAGTATATTTTTGTGTGATTCTACCGAAGCCATATCACCTAGGGCCCGCTTCTCTCCTTTCATCTGTTTCACTCATAGGCAGCGGCAGCTTACAGTAAGGCACTTATTAATACTAGTCCATCAACATGTGCTCTCGCACGGCTAGAACCTTAAGTGACACTAACTAATAAAATTAGTATAATACCCATACTAACGCTACGGCTTATATATGGGTGCACATGAAAATAACCAAATGTTGATACTTTTTTTATAGTTCAAACTTTTACACAATTGTATGACCATATATATGATCTGAAGAACACTTATACATAACAAGCATAATAAAGAATATTGTACAGGCTAACACCAAATCCTCGACAAAGCGAGGTATGTCTCACAAGTGATCGAAACATCACTAGGATATTTACAACCAACCGCCGCAAGGGCATCAACAACTTTATTACATGATTTAGGACATATTTGAACTCTAGCATCTACAAACTACGACATTGCAAGAAGCCGTTGCTACGACATATTTGAGATCTCCTTGCTTCGGCCTCATCTAGCACTGAGCCTGACAAAAATCCGACAATGCAGAGCTGGCTGTGTTTTGTCTGAAACCTGTCCATCACAGCAGCAGTAACATATGCTATTTTACAAGCAGTCCTACCTTCTTCTCTCGATGTATTGTGTTCATCCCACCATAGGATTACAGTCATCTCCTTGGCAGACTTAGTGCTGAAGTACATGTCAAAGGAGACAAAAATATAAGGCAACCCATTATTGCCCGTTCCAAAAAAAAAAGGACAATCAAGTCTACAATTCAAATTAACTATTCGGATAAAATTGTGTCAAAAAATCAGAGTGAAAAGGAAGCTAGAGGTACCTGCAGATAGCTCTGGATCTCATCTTCACCTTTGTTGCCACCGTTTTTTCAATTTTCAATCTGTACAATTTTCCGTTCGATTATAACCCGAACTGAGAACAAAGTATTTTGTTGCATAAATAAATCTGAGGCCCTGTTTAGATATAATGCTATTTTTATTTTTGTATATGACTGACTGAATGACTGAATGTATACTGCCCTTAAATTTACAGTTAATTATCGCGGAACCGAGTTTTGTTAAAATGCATGGCTGGTAGTTCTGCATCAAAGAAAATACTACTGTGATATGCTTATCTACATCAAATCTTGTACTACAGCCCATGTTCATATAGTAGCACACAATCACATACTGATACTGCTAGTTCGACATACATTTCATCTCTAGCACAAAAAAGAGCATGGATGGTCACTCTATGCACTTGTTAATTTTGCTGGTGTTAGTGATGCTGAATAACAGCTTCACCAGTTGCCAGATCGAGCTGCTAGAAAACCACCAAAAAGAATTGAACGGAGAACAATATGAGAACATATCAATGTCTAGCAGAGATTGGTCATTTGTCAGTCAGAAATAAATCCAGTTATACAACCTTGAGAATAAAACATGTACAAAAAAAAAAAGAAAATAGCATCGAAAGAATGTCAAGTACAACAAAAATAACCTGAAAGAGTATTGTAACCTTATATTTTTCAAATAAATTACAATGGTGGTAACTCCAATTTATCAGAAGCCAGTCTTTTAAAATAAATATTGGTCAACCTCACAATTTATCAGAAGCCAATCTTTTAAAATAAATACTCTAGAAAAAGTTGAGAACACATAGCTGTCACTCCAATTCGGACTGAAATGAAAGGAAACGATGAAATCCACCTCAAATTCACTAAACAATTGTCAAGAAATCAAAAGTTATTACCTTGAGGGCATTTCAGTGAACACATGCTGGGCATCATCCATGGCAACCTGTCAACCTCGATACCAGCAATGGAGGTTATTTCTGGTGCAGGAACACATGAAGGAGGAGACATACACACAAGAATCACAACCAAAGCACTGTAACGAAAACATTGTAATCGCCCTCAATGCCAAACCACTTAACATTTGGAATTCCAGTTGCAGACGTCTTCGCAACAGGAATTTAACGGGGCAGCTAATTAAAAGCTTCCCATGCAGTGTACTACAGAACACATTACCAAGCTGTTATTTAGTTGTGTTGACATATTGCAAACCTTGTGCTTTAGCAAAATGCGTTAACAAGTGAGGTATGTGAACAAGAGCTGCCAGTAAAACCAAAGCATCGATTATTTTAATAAACAACAATAGAACACACAATTGGACCTGCGCAGCCTAGATCCCTTGCGATCCTTATTTGCCGGGACAATATGGGCATCACCATAAATCGCAAAATTAGGGGAAAATACTGAGGAACTCACCAGTTTAATTGCGACCTCCTCGTCTGTCTGTACGTTGGTGCTTGCAGAGCCACACAGACCCAGACCAAAGCCGAAAGGAAAAAAAAAACTCATCAGCAACTCACCAAGACGGTAACTTTGGAACAAAAACAAGATCTTTTGGCATAATTGCGAACGACCGAGGTAGATCTCCCTAAAGGAGCTACTCTCCAGCTTGCGGCCGACGTCGAACCTGTTGCCGATGCGCGGCTCCATGGCTGTGGCGGCAGCTGTGGGCGCAGCCGCGTCGGTGGAGATGATCTCGGGAATCAGCAGGACCCAACAGAGCCTGACATGAGGGAATCGACCGGAGAGATTCGGGGGCCAGGGCTCGAGTGGATCGAAGAGGGGGCGATTGGGGGATTTCTGCTCTCCTTTTTCCCCTTTCGTGTTGCGTGTGTCCCTACGGTCGGTCGCGCCGCCGGCGGTCGGATCAGGTGTGGCAGCGCCTGGGAAACCCTAGCCTCGTCGGAACCAAGAGCCGGCGGCGGGCCCGTTGAGGCCACAACGGCGCGTCACACCCCCATGTCAAGGCCCCGTCAATTGAGGCTGGTGGCGCCCCTGCGGCAGGCGGTGCGTGTCGAGCCTGCAGCCCGCGGCAGCCGGTGGAGGAGAGGGTGGGGGACGGCGGGAGGATGGGCAAGGCGCCGCCCAGGCTCGACTGGCGGTGGCGGCGGCAGGGGATGTGGCTTGCGGGGGCGATTTCTGTTTTATTTTTTTTTTAAAAAGTAAAAGAGACACTGGGAGTCAGTCAGGATTCGATCTCTGGCAGCGTGCAGAGGGCGTGCACGTGAGTGGGAAGCGCGGGCGACGGAGCGTGAGGCGTGAGGGAGCGTTGGAAGCGGCTCGTAAGGTGGTTGGTTGGGTTCTAAAATTTATCATACTAAAGGGAGAATAAGTTAAAACTAAAGTATGCTAAATTTTGATATTAAAATTTTAATAAAAATTTTAGTATAACACTTGGTTGGGTGTGAAAATTAAGGCTTCCTAATTTTTCTCTTTTGTATAGTTTAAGAACTTTCTAGAGACTTACTAAAATTTTGGCTATAAAAATTAGTAATGTCAATTCTTTGGTAATGAACCAAGTGATGGTCGTAAAATTAGCATGATGTAGATTTGGTTTGGCAAAATTAAAACCAAACCAAGTAGGCCCTAACTTTTTAATCTCAACCATCGAATCTGTAGAAAACGTTCTGTGAGTCGTTCATTTTATAGGAGAGAATTGCCTTGAGAAGTTTTTAATTATAATGGAGATAATTTATACTAATATTTCTTTACTAATGTTCTACAATAATAATTATAATATGTACTCCATAATCTATATCAATTGTGATTATCTATTAATTATTGATTTTTATATATTTTTCATCCCTATCTATCTTTTTTTTATATGGCACCTAAACTTCGATTGTTTTTCCAAATTTTAAGGTTATTTGATTGATACATCAGCTATTATTCTTCAAAATGATGATTATAGTCTTCCAATTTTGATGGCACAATATTTGAGGTTTTTGCAAAAATATTGGGTCTATTTTTTTTATTTCTAGCGGCTTATGAGCAATAATTTGTGGGATTAAATTTTTTTTAGAATGATATGTATTTCATTGAAACATAAATTAAAGTATGTAAACTCTTATTTCGTCCCTTTATGTGATATAAAAAACATCTATATTTCAATTTTTAGATTTTGATCTAGTGGGTGCAATATTTTATACTCAAATTATTTTGAAATTATAATGGTTTGTATCACTTTTTAAAATAATTTATTAAAAATATTCTAGATCCTATGCTACCCTCTTAATTAAATCGATATAATGTTTCAATCAAATTGTCTGAACCTTTTCTGGATAACAACTTACAAATTTTATTATTATGAGTATTAATATAATGTCATGTGAACTGTAAGTTTTATTACTATGTGATTTGCTATGGATATTTTCTATGCTTAATAAGCATATAAATAAATATTCATTGCAGCGGAACATAGCTTTCAGCATAATTTGAACTTAATATTCGCAAAAGTGTGTATTTTAAATAGCTTTGTGCATATATTGTATTTATGGATGTTGAATTATTTTTCATGATAGCTTATATTAGCATTTAAATATAGATTTGATAGATTTTTGTTATTTTTTTATTGGTTGAGACAGAGATTTTGGGTACAAATTATATTGGCATACTTTACATTATAGTTCATAATGCCAGGTCTGGATAGTTTGGATGAAACGTAGGGTACGGATGATAAGGATTATATCAAACTCATTTGTTTGAAATAATCTAGGGACATTAAAATCAGAATGAAGACTATGCCTTATGGTCAATAAGGACCATTCCATGTCATGACTTATTTATTCACATACTCTTGCGCTAGGCCTCTTGTTTTGATTTTTCAGAATACTTTTCCTGGTCTAATCCAACCTAAAGTTTTACTGACCGTGCTAAAACATTGCAAAATAAGCATGGAGGAGACAAACTAAATTGTAATTATGAGATCTAGCAAGATGACCACACCTTTAGTTAGTTTGCAGGTCCGTTCAGTACCAACGGTGTTGATATAGATGGCTGCGAACACATGGTTTTACATAACCATTATGGAGCATCCTTGTTGTTGTGATGAGCGATTGTCAACACGAACACTTTTGGTTCGCGGTTGATTCGGTGGTTCTTCTGATCCCCTGACACAGGGTTATATGTCGAAACGTGTCTCTTGGCTCGTGATGTGCAGGTGTGGAGTCCGGATGCGGTGGCAGCGGTCGAAAGAAGGTCAAGTAGGGCGTGCCGTGCTGACGGACCGGGTGTGGTGAAGGGCGTATGCTAGGCTTGGACTTATGGACCAGACGATCAGGTGGCCAGCTGCGGTGACTGACACTTGGGACATCGACAAGCGCAAGTGTACATGACGGAGGACGTGTACGTGGTACGCTACTCGTGGGCGGTTTGGTGGTTTGTCTTCAAAACCATCAGCGACGATTTGGTGGTTTGTCCTCAAAACCATCGTCGACGGGTTTCGCGGGTTTGGGCCTCAAAACCCGGGCGGAGGTCCCGATACGGACGGACCCACGTGGCGGCATCGGGGAGCTTGCGACGAAGCAAGGCTACCTGTGAGAAGGCGCGGTGGCCGTTGGATCAAGAATACCTCGGGCCAGATTATTACGCCGTTTGGTAAATTAGTTTGACTTAATACCTAGGAACAAAATAGGAATGTGTAATAGGCCTGTTAAATAGGTCGGGGAGTCCTCAACTCACCCCCAACCCTTCTATTCCCATTTTTCTTTTTTTTATGTTGTTTTCTCCTTCTCTCTAGGGTTCATGTGAGGTGCATGGGAGAGAACTTGTAGCTGAAAATTAGATCTTGTGAACTTGTTGTTTTGATGTGGGAATAGAGGCCCGAATCCTCCTCGTGACCTCTGGGATTCACGGTTTTGTATCTACGATTTTCGCAGCTCTTGTGTTCTTGTTTTTCTTCATTTTAGCCATGGCTACGATCTGAGTTTTCCAGAGTTTGAGTTGATCTCAGGCCTTGATCTTTTGGGCAATTGTTCGTAGCTAGCTTAATTTGGTCTGTGCAAATTTTGGGATCAAGTCTTGAAGTATTGAGTTAGATTCTCGTCGGTTTGGAAACTGCTAGCTTTTCTGTTCGTCGGGTTCGCTCATCGATTTATCTCGTTTGCTGGTGTTCGTGCCTCGGTGGATTTCGACTGCAGGTCAGACCTCCGGTGCAGCGGTCGTCCGGCATCCAGCGCTCTGCTCCCAGCTCTTGTCTTTGCAGGTTTGACCATCAGGCTTTAGGCGTCGAGTCCAAGAGCACTGCTCCTCTCGTTGCTGCGCTTCAGGCTTCAGACACCAGCAGCAGGTAACTAGGTAAGGGCAACAGGTTGATTTCAGCAGGGAGGCAGTGCAGGTGCTTGCCCAGGCAGCCCGTCGCTTTAGCAACTTGATTGTTTGCTCATGCTCTGTCTCCAGTTTCAGTAACTTGTTCAGTTCGTCAGATAGCAGCACCTGTGATAGTGTGTGTGTTGATTTCGGTTGGACATATTCACTTGTCTTGCTTCGTTGGTGGCGTACAGCAGGTTCAGCAGCTTGTGCTTGTGTCAAGCATTAAAATTTGAGTATTTTGGGGAAGCAAGTGCTGCAGTTCGTAACTTGCTTTGGGCTTGAGTTTTTAACTAGCTAGAAAGCTAGCTTATTGCTTACGTGTTTTGTCCAAAGCTAATATTGGCCATTTAAAGAAGTTTTGGATGCTTCCTGTTGGTACTCACGGTATGCAAGTTTGCTTCTTCTAGTGATCTCTGAATTTTATTCAGTTTGGCTCAAATGGATAAACGATTTTTCTGCAGTTTTTCCGGCGAATTTTTACAAGACCCGATTTTCCGTTTTGTGCACAGTTTAGTCGTTTGTGTTCCGATTCGCATTCTGTCTGTTGCGTTGGATTTCTTCCACCCTAAAGAATTTTTCTAGATACTCCCGTCACCGGTTAGCATGAGTATTTTAGTTTTGGAAATTTTACGTGTTTGACGATGAACACGGGACAGTGACCTAATATTTTGAAAGAAATTCAAGGCTCCCATTCACCTCCTCTGGTCACTGATTCCGATCCTTCGATGTTGCGGACATCGGACATCGTGGCATAGGTGGCCTGCTTGTTCCCATGCTACCCATCTCTTCTTTTGCTTGACGTACTAGATGACTGCTACCTGGCACCGCGTTGATTACTGATGCAGTCTTTCATCCCAATCATGCTGGCACACTCCTGTCGTTTCACCCTGACCTATTTGTAGTTGATAGATTTTCTTGGTATCTACTTGCTCTGTGCCAAAATAAATGTTATACTTGTTTTTCGAGAGGTAACATTTTTAAAATATCAGCAATTATATATTAAAATACGTAAATATTTATGCTAAGTAATTAGTATAATATAAAAGATCTTTTAAGTCTAGTTTTTTAATAAATTTATTTGGAGTTATAAGTGTTGCATAGATTTTTTAAAATTTAGTTAAAATTAAAAAAATTTAACCTGCACGTATTTTTTCTTTTTGGGACGAAAAGAGCAGATGATTTTAGGCCATTTTTTTTACCGACCACGGCAGAGTCCTGTCAGCGGCCAGACGCGCTAACTTAATGGGAAGATGGTAGGGGAAAATAATGTTGATGTCACATCTTGATAAATTTGCTAAAAAATAAACGTCATCTGTGGTACAAACATTTTCAAATCACGCTTAGATAGCGAATTTTGCATCGTAGTAGTATAAGCACGCTCATAGAGTCATAGCTCATAATATATAGACACTCAAGCAAGCGACCAACCAAAGGTTTATAACTTTGACTATAATATATATATGGCCAAATACTTGGACGGTTAATCATTTGTATATAGCAGTACTGGACTTGTTTTGATTTTTTAAATAGTAATTTTGTAACATATCCTTTTTTACCATTTAAAAAACCTAGAGGCTCATGTCATACCGTGACCATTCATAATCTCGGAGACAAAATAACACAGTAACAACGATTCACTTCATTGCAAAATATAAGTCATTCTATTTTTTCTAGGTACATGGCATTTGCTACGCAGATACTTAGTACTTACAAAGTTGAGAATGACTTAAAATTTGGAACAGAGGAAATATATGCCTATTGGAGATTAAGTTTATCAACAATGCCACACTAAATTTAGGGGAGGGGGAGGATTAGTTTAGCATTAAATATAGGGTGTTAGATAGAGAAACAGTTAGAAATCAGGGTGTGTTTTTTATGACAATGAACTTAATTTTTACCTTAGATTGGCTAGAAAACTCTTGGAGATGCCTTACCTCCTCTCTTCGTTCTAGGACTGGCTTGGACTAAGTTTTCACTTTAGGTTCGACAGGAAACTCTTGGAGACGACTCTTCATTCTAGGTTGGCTTGGACTACTGGTTGGGCGGAGAGTGCGAATCGGAAAGCACTTTCTTCCTAGATTGTCTCATTCAAAGATGATTATATACATTAGTTCATAGATAACTTATAGGTAGGGCCTTTTTCTTTTCCCCAAAACTAAGTAAATTAGGTAGAAATTGAATACTTACACTAATAGAGAAATAGCTTTTGATTCAGATCTTTAGTCCCGGCTATTTTTTTGCCCCGGACAAAAAACTTGATTAATCCCAGTTGGTGTTACCGACCAGGACTAAAGCCCTTCGCAATGGCTCCAAACGGCTCTAAACGCAGCTTTTGCAGGCGCGTAGCACAAGTTTAATCCAAGTTGGAACCAACCGGGACTAGATCAGGGCCAATATTTCCGGTTGGTATAACCAACCGGGACTATGATTTCCTATATATATCCCTCTTGCTGTTCCCCCATTTGAGACATCCCAAAATAATTCAAACGGCTACGTGTACTTGCTTGGGGGAGCAAGCTTTGCACCGTACATCATCTTTTTCAAAAGGTTAGCAACTTTTATTCATATAATTTTGAATCTTTCAATGGTGCACAGTGGAGGTTCTTTGCCATAGCTATTGTAAGGTTCATGTTTTAATATGGTCATATAATAACTTAATTACTTCTATTTGTCTGGAGACGTTGAACCCGGTTTGTGATGTAACACCTCTTCATACTATACATAAATTTTTACTTTAGTAGGATATCATGGAATGAATAATGAGTAATATAAATACATATAAATATCACAAAACTAAAAACTTTATAGGATAAAATTCAAATACCAAAATAAATTTTTATCAAAATTTATTCATAGTTTTATACATTTATTTTGAAAGTGAAAAAAATTGATTTACACAAAAAAAATTGGTGGTAGGTGCAAGCGGTGTTTGTCTGTGTTGGGTAGGTGGGAGTAGGGACTTTTAATCCTGGTTTGTAATACTAACCGGGATTAAATGACCTTTAATCTCGGTTTTTATTTCCAACCGGGACTAAACGTCCCAGCACTGCTCCCACCTACCCCCACGGTTATCACTCCTATAAATAAAGCCCTGATCTCTTCATCTCATTCCACAATACACCTTCAACATTTCACACACACACTACTTCACTACACACATCTGCTCATTTCACACACTCTAATTCACTACATGATCTTCCATTTCTAAAAAATCCACTCAAATGTGGTCTCTATGGGAGAAACCCCTACACATACAGATATCCTTGCCTATCCTAGTCCACAAAAATAGTGCACAGTGGAGGTGCTAGAAGAATGCTACTGAAAATAGAGCAACGCCGATTGTTGGGTTCCCCACGAGGTTGACAGTGCCATCCAGTGCTGTGCACCGTTGCCGTCGTGGGGTGGTGTTCATCGGAGGTTTGTTTGCTGAAGAAGTCATGCAGTGTCCACCGTCTCCAACAGCGAAAGCCCAGAGGCATAGGTTCATTGGGGCGCGCTCATGCATGAGTTTTTGTGGCCTACTTGATCATCTCGAATCAGCATAGCTCGTTCCCACCTGGCGTTTCTAAGGTTCATGCGATGCTAGAAGAACGCTATTGAGGTGGTTAAATTTTAATATGTTTGTACACTTTGATTGTAACATTGACCTATATAGAAAAAGGTATTTGTTATCGTATATGTAATTTTATTTTATGGTCTTTGTTATCGTATATTTGTCTTATAAGGAATCTTAATAAATATAATATTTTAAGCTTTATCTAATTTGTTATGCTTTTCATAATATTTTTATGCCTTATGTATTACTGAATAAATATGTATATATATTATGTTGAAAAAATATACTATATATAAATTAATATATTATTTGGATGTTTATATATATTTACACTAAAACAAGGAAATAATGACAGGAAATGAAATTGGCCCTCGCTAAAATTTTGGCCCCGCGCCAAAATGGGCCTCTGTTGTCCCGGGTTAGGTTACCAACCGGGACTAAAGGCCTAACAATCCTGGTGGAACCACAAGCTGGGATTCAAGGCCCATCCCTACCCTCTAAATTTCCTTCCTCCCCGCTGCCACCCCTTCTCTCCTTCCTCCCAGCCACCAGCCCCCCACCACATCCTCGACGCCCTCCACCGGATCCGTCCCGACGCGCCCGACGTTGCCGTCCCAATATCGCCACCCCGACGCACCCGACTTCCCCGCCCCGACGCACCGACACGCCTGACCTCCACCGACTTCCCTGCCCAGAAAGCACCGACGCACCCGACCTCCACCGTGCAGTCGACCTCCCCCGCCCCGACGCACCCGACGCCGCTACCCCGACTTGCCCGACTCCGCCGCCCCGACGTCCGCCACCCGGCCTCCTGGGAGCCCTAGCTCTGACCTCTACTGTGTCGCCAACTCCGCCGCCCCGACACGACCGACTCCGTCACCCGGCCGCCTGGGAGCCCTAGCTCCGACCTCCACCGCGCCCTCGGCCTCCACCGCGCCATTGACCTGCACCGTGCCCTCGCCAGCCCCCTCCCCCCACTGTCTCTGCGTGCCCTCGCCACCACTCCGCAGTCGCATGTGTGTTTTTGTCACTTTCATGTTCATCTTCTTGTCTTGTTCCTTAATTATTGTTTGGTAAATTGGTAGCAATTTTATGATGCAATGTTGGCTTAAATATATTACTCTACTTTTATATAGCATCTTGGAGTTGTTCTAAGCACTTGATATATATATATAATTTTATTTTGGTTAAGACTTATGAAAGTGAAACATGATATTATATGTTGGCTTAATTTGGTCACTGATTTTTTTACTTTGCATATATAAACATGATTACATTCAATAAATTTAACTTTAGTCAAAATTAAAGAAATGGCTGGACGTCGTCTCCCTACATCGGAAGTCATTGGTTTCACCGGCTATGTACGCTCGAGGGGTTTCTATCCAACATTGCCGGAAGTGGAGCAGCTGCAAGCCCACATAGTAAGCAACTCTATCTATATGTTTATAGTAAATTTATCAATTTCATATATGTGTAGTTGATATATATATGATTCTTAAATGTACCGCATAGGATTGACCCAATCATTTGGCTGAAAGAGACACTATCTTATTTCGGGGCTATGGAAGTGGATGTTCGAATCTATAATATAGATGGTGGTGCACTATTGTAATGTCAAATCCACTTTGCAATTGGTCTTAGTCATGGTCGTAGACTTGTACAAATCTCATAGGTAGGAGTAAAGGTACCTGATCGATTGGTTGCCATAAAATATGTCGTCAAATCATGTGCAACTAGGCTCACGAGGATTGGGATCACCTTGCCTATTCTATGTTCAGTGAAGATTCAAGCTATAAAGCTCAACATGCATGGCAAACTTACAGACTTATGTGCACGGATGTCTCGGAACCTTCCAAATAATGTGATAAACTCTTAGTTTTGTAGTTTACATCTACTTTTTGTTGTTATAAGTTGTAAAGCTTGGTTCTTATAATCATATTCTCCGCAACATTTACAGATCGAGGAGTATGGCATGAGCTATGCAGGATGAAATTTTGAAGCCATTTTAAACCAGGCCATGCATAGATTGGGTTATGAGTGGAAATATGCTCATAAAGACCCGATACTAACTACAAAAGGATATCAAGCAAAGGTGATAGCGACTAAGAGGGGAGAGCCATTCACTACGGAACCACCGTTAGTCGTTGTTAGTCGCCCTTGTGCTACTAGTTGTCAGGCAACGGAGAGTGCACTAATTAGTACTTATGGAGAGTGCTACAGTTTGGATTTCATCTACACTATACAGATCTTGTGCTGCGAGAGAGTGAAATGCCCACTCCTCGCTTTGGAGAGTAGTTGGACATATGTGTAATTAACTTTGGGGTTGAACATCTAGTTTATTGTAATTTTTAGTTAAGTTTTTATGAACATGATGAATGGCTACTTGTAATTTGTAAGATCTAAATTAACTTCTTAGTTTCAGTCCTTAATATTTGCGTTTAATATTCAATGCAACCAAACTGTAAAACAAAAGAAAAGTAATAAAAATAAAAAAAGAAAATATGAAATATTTAGTCCCGATTTATATTACCAACTGGGATAAGAGATGTGCAACGTGGCAGCGCATGGTGCATGGCTGGCGCAGCCTCTAGTCCTAGTTGGTAACACAAACCAGGATTAGAGGGTACCTTTTAATCCCGGTCCTGAGACCGAGACTAGAGGGGGGTGGGGGTAGGGGGGCCACTACAAGAATTCTTGGATTGTGTGACAAAGCCAAACTGTCATGTAAAGTACAAAAACCGTCGTAAAAAGATCCTTGTGTCGATTTCCTAGCGTCACGCCCGTCGTCACAAAATGACCGTCATATAAAGTCCTCGTGGCGATTTTGTGGTCAACCGTCACAAAATGTTAGTACTTTTTATGATGACGCTGTTATGTCATCACATATTGTACCCTTTTAAGACGGAAACTGGTGTCACCAAATGTACAATCAACATGTCACATTATGTTTGGTTGGCACAAATGGTATGGGAACGGCCGTGTATTGCTACCTTTTTGTGACAGGTCATGGTCATCATATATTATGTCGTAGATTTTGTGATGCGCTCTTTCCATCATTCTTTTTACAAATATATACATGAAACCATAGAATTTATAGATACATACATGAAACCCACATGATTCTCATCACAAGTCTGAAATCATCTAGAGAAAAGACTTTAGTTCTCAAGCCATCATGCATACACAAATTCACATAGTCCACATAAGTTCACATGTTCTAGTACTTGTTCCACTTCCAGCACATAGTTCCAGGTTCCAAACCAAGAGGTTTCAGCATAATATTACAGACAAATACATAGGTCTAATGAAGTTGCAAGACAGCAAGTTCCAACTAGGTAGAAAAAGCTTAGGTGCGAAGGCCTCATACTCAGAAACTTACCTACCTCACTCTTTCTGAAGTTTGAGGATAGCTCGTAGAAGTGCATTTGTCTCATCAAACTTGGTATGCATCTCCTTCATTTCCTCTTGGGTCTGTCAAAGAAAACTTTGATTATCTTCAAGTGCAGCCTGCTAAGCCTAAAGCTGTGCCTGCAACTCTTCCTGCTTCCTAGCAGCTGCCACTCTTTCAGCTTGGAGTGTTGCCTCAAACTGAGCTTGCATATGTGCTTGTGCTGCTGTCGATGAGGACTGACCGGTCTTTGATGGTTTTGGGACACCAATGTTAGGAAGAAAGGTGGATGTGCGTCTGATCTGGCTAAGACTTTCATCAACAATCTTGGAGGGAGACTTTTCTGCTTCTCCTTCTAGCATTCTAGCCTTCTCTGCCACCATTCGTTCCTACAAGACAGCAGAACAATGTTGAAACAGGCATGTACTTGAGTACGGTAGATGTATCCAATCATTTTGTAACTTACATATACTTCATTAGCAAGAGGAGAGTGACCATTTTTGGCACTAGTCATACATTCCCCAAAGAAATCCACAGCATCCGGTTCCGTGTTATTGTACTTAGACCTCTGCATCATGTAGAAACCTTGGATTACTTTAATGCACACATCTCAGTATTCATTGCATAGTAGCAAAAGCATCCAGATTTGAAAAGGCAGACTATAGAAAGTCCCGCAGCAGAGTGCATATACATACATGCCTTGCAATAGAGTGCATATTCATATTGAGGATAGTAGAACAACACAGAAGACACCACATAGAAATCAAATCACTATTTAAATGATGCTTCACAGTTATGAAATAGAAGTTATCCAACAGTGAGCTCCTGGTAATGAATAAAACAAAGCTGAAACAATAATCATGGTTCAATACAATATATGTACAGAATAGTGGGGACAGTTGACAAAGTCTCATTCTCAATCAGGTCCTTAACAAAGAGATCATATATGCCTGTGCTTGAAATTAAATTGCACTAAAAAATCAATATGAAGAGCCCTAACAAGTTGTAATATGTTTCTTTCAGAATGTCTAGAACCCATTCCAAGGATAGTGCATTAGAGCCATACCGAATATTTAAATTCGTTTCAATACAAAATGTGACATTCTTCAGTAGTACACACTACACAGTGCAGGTTTAGTTAAGCAGCAACACATCAGTACTTCAACGTGAACTGAGTAGCAAATTCGTTTGTAAGATTCGAACAACCTGATCATGGGGGCAATGTTATTCTTCTTCGAGTAATCACGCAGACTGAAATGGAGTCTAATGAAACCAATATAATGTAACCAAGTGCCGCATAGTAGTGATTCAATATTTTGTACAGACTGAGCTACATGAGTTATCGCAGAGAGGGGAATACGGGATTCTGACTGGTCGTCTCACGGAGAAAGGCCTTGCCCATGTAGGCGTCAGGGAGGGAGGAGGCCAGCGCAGATCATCGTGCCATCTTCAGGCCGCCCCGCATGAGTGGACACCCCACCAGCGGTCGGATCCACAACACCGGTGATAGGATCCACGGCGCCAGCAGCTGGATCTGCGGCGTTGATGGCCGGATCCGCAGCATCAATGGCTGGATCCACTTCGCCTCATCCAGCGTTGCTGCCGGTTAAGTTGCTGCGTCGCCCGTTAACCGGCGAGCGGCATCGATGGCCGTGCGTGTGCGCTCTGGTCGTGTGCGGCGCGAGAGAATAGAGGGAGGGAGATGCAGGTTTGGCCGGCGTCGTCGTCGTGGGAGGAAGAGGTGGAGGGTCGCGGGGCTGTGCGGGGCTGTGCCGGGGAGAGCGGGTGTCGGCGCTGAGGAGGGCATGGTGCCTAGGTTAGGGTTTGATGTTTTATCACAGACCGTCCATGTTTTGATCCAACGGCCAGATGATCATGAGCCAAATGGGCCGGTAATATTGGGCCACATATAATTGGCTGAATGCAGCAAAAGTTCAAAATTTCCCACACATGAGACAAGTCAGTTGCACAACTGATATGGAAAAAATGACTTTTCACACGAAACAGATTTTTCAAATAGATTTTTTGGGTATTAAATGACTTCAAATGAAAAAAGTCAACAACAAAATTGTACAACTCATTGAGATCTACTATCTATGTTTTGATCATTTTTTTTGATATGAATTTGTTTGGAGAGTTTAAAATTCAAATTCAAAATTTTAGAATTTCAAGTAGAAATTTGGGGTACTAAATATTTTCAAATAAAAAGTCACAAACAATAAGATTGTAAAGCTCATTGAGATTTATAAACTTTATTTAGGTCATTTAGTCATCCGACAAAGTGATAGTAATATTGTTCATAAATTTTACAAAATCTCTCTCATAGTTCTACGAGAGAGATGTGTAAAATTTGTAAACAACATTATTATAACTTTGTCATATGAACAAATGACCAAAATAAAGTTAGTAGATTTTGATGAGTTGTACAATCTTTATGTTTATGACTTTTCAGCTGAGATCATTTCAGGCTTCAAAATCAGGTGTCATTATTTTCAAACTTAAAATTTGAATTATTCAAAATTTGTCACATAACAAGATGACAAAAACGAACACAATAACTTGATAGATCATAATTTTAGAAAAAAATAGGAAAAATAATCATCAAAATTGAAATTAGTATGAGAGAGAACGACTAGTTACAAATTTTGACTATAGATTAAAAAGAGAAAACCTTGTGTTCATGTTTTTGATTTTCCTAAATTTAATTTTGTTTGCGTGGCTCACTTTATAGAAAAAGAGTAAATAACGACTTTCTTCACCAACGGAGGAATAGTGCGGTGGTATGACTTCTCTCTTGGACAGGTCGGAGGATCGATTCCTGCCTTCGCCGAATTCCTTTGCTGGTTTCTTTGTTTTGGTTAAAAAATAGGGAATAAACCTTAATAGCCTAAAGAATTCAAAATTAACACAAAAGCATGCCTATTGTGGTGGTTTGCTTTAACTTTCCTCTTGAATAGGTCTGAGGATCAATTCCTGCCTTCGATGAGTTTTTTGCTGCTTTCTTTGTTTTCATTAAAAAATCAGAAATAAAATCTTAAATAGAGTAAATAATCGAACATTAAAAAATCAGAAATAAAATCTTAAATAGAGTAAATAATCGAACATTGACACAAAAGCATGCTTGTCGTTGTGGTTTGCTCACCCCTGTTTCCTTCCAGAGATGCTAGGTTTGATCCTTATGTCTAACACTTATTTTTCTATTTTCTTTCTTTTTATTAAAATTATTAAAGGAAACAAATAATTAATAATCTAAAAAATACGAAAAGCACCTTAGCCCTGGCTGTTTGCATGCTCGGTTTAGTTCCATACGCTCAGGTTCGATTTCCATATGCACATATTTTTGAAATATTGTTTTATAGGTTTTTTCGCAGCTCAATTAAAGAAAAGAAATGGAACACCTAACTAGAACGCAAAAGGATCTTTGTCCTAGTGGTTTGGGCAATTTGCCTTTTATTCCAAGGGTCTTGGGTTCAATACCTATCTACGCACAATATGTACTTAGAAGAGAGGTCAGGGTTCCAGCTCTTGTTGAGGTATATTAACATTGGAGTCGAGGAGATGAGGCCGGATTATGTTGTGTCCACCGATGAAGATTGGGGAATTATTTTGGTCAAGGCTTGGGCCCACTTCTAGGGGTACACTAACGTTCGGGTAGGCCAATTTTGAACTAACTAAAACATGACGCCGTGAAACAGTCACAAAAAGGCACTTTCTAGCGTCACAAACAAGAAACCGTCAGTCGTCTCCTGGCGCCACACAATTTGTGACGAAACCGGCTCCCCTTATGTGACAAAAAAAACCAAGTCGTCATAAAACAATCTGGCTCTGATCAATTTGTGACGAAACAAAATTGTGCGTCATGTTATGGTATATTATATAAAAAAATCGGACCCCGTCATGAGGAATTTTTTCATAAAATACCTGATTTCTTGTAGTGGGCTTTAGTCCCGGATTCGTAACCCCGGTTGGCATACCGGGAATAGAGGGGGTTGCGAACCGAAACTAGAGGCCATATGTGCACTAATGTTATATGGTGTATGTAAAGATGTATGAATACATTACATACCTTACCTTGTTGACTGGCAGCTTGTAGTTGGATACTCATTTGTCAGTCTAACGTAAGTCATAATTTGCCATTGGTACATCACTGCATTTGGTGATCTTGGAGAATGTCAGGTCGATACATAGCCAGGGGATGCAATCTTCTGATCAAGCATCTTAGTTTCCACAATAACATCAACCGCGAGAAGGCCTTGCAAGGAAAACGAATCATCCAGGGGCCACACTATAAGATCTACTAATTTCTATGTGACTTGTACAGACATCTACCCAATTGTATAGGATCTACTAATTTCTTTTGCGATTTGCAGTTGTAATTTTCTTTTCATTTCACCTCTTTGTACCCGTAACATTCTTTCATTTAATTAAAAATATAAAAATATAGGTAGGGGACTTCCCTGCCGTTTCGGTGAAAAAACCCTACCGATGAGATAGATTTCTTCATGCAGATTATGATACGTGCATGGCGGTGTGTGGCCTCCCAGCGCAGGAATACAGCGGCCTCATGAGGAGATTGAGAAGCCCGGGAGGGGAACGGGAGAAGCTTGCTGAAAGCTTACCATAGGTTAGATTAGAGAGTAGCGGTGCGCTCTTCTTTCCTCCTCCGCTGGAACATCTCCTCAGCCCTCAGGCACATGAATGCATAGCCTACGACGATATCCCTTCCGGCTCGATCACAAAGTAGGGAAAATCTTGTTCTACATAGATTATTAATAATATTTTTTTCTTTTTTAATAATAATAGTAATGGCAATGGTGGGTAATTTTTAGAAAAAATAAAGTAGATCTAATGGTTACAAATTGTCAAAGTCTATAGATTTATTGGCCAGATGTTTCTGATTAATGTGGGAATTTCTAATATTTATCTTTTTTCCTAACGCGTCTGGTGAGAGTTAACATGGTGGCTACGTTAAAGCCTCCAAGTAGTAATAGTGAGATATTGCTGATAGTAGGCAATAGATGCATCAGCGTGAAGCCATGAGCACTACCGTTGCAAGGCGATTATTAATTAATATAGGCTGGTATAGTGGCCACGCCATGCGTATTAGATCGATCGATGCATCTCTGTGAAGCAACAAGCAGTGCCGCCTTTAGGTTTCCTGTCCCATCGCATCCTTCGTGTCTGTTGTTCTTCCAATTCATTGATATATTTGTAATTCTAGCTCCTCCTGGCTATAGATTAAGATAAGTGAGAGAAGAATCGGTCTGTCTCTGTGCTTAGGGCTCCAAAGCAAGGCAGATGAAGCACGAGACATCCTTGCAAATGGGGGTGTACCAGTGTCGGGCACTACAGGGTGGACACACAGGAGAAGGCGTCGTCACCGGACCACGGAGCTGTGTGCAGCCCACGCCAAACCACACCACGTCATCGGCACCTGAAGAGAGCACTTGCCATGCGCCACTCACGTCGTCGTCGGCCCTCACCAGGCGCCGCGTATGCTCGGAGCTCTAGCAGACACTGCCTCGGGCACCTATCACGCCGTTGGGTCACTGGACGCGCTACTGGCACGGTCACCCATGCGCGGACTGCGAAGCCGGCGAGAGGCAAAGGATAGAAGGCACATGCGTGCAGCCACAGGCGGTGGAGGAAGACTGAAAGCAGCAGCAACCTGAATGAAGAGACATGCGTGCCTCCAAATTATAATTCACTTTGATTTTTTTAGTACATGTATTTTGTTATGTATCTTTTAATATTATTTATACTATTTATCTAGATATATAGTAAAATACATATAAAAATAGTTAAAGTGAACTATAATTTGAAATGAAGAGAGTAGCGAGGATAGGTGAGATTGCGCTGTGACGCTGAGAATGATCCAGCATGCATGGAGATCACATAATGATTTAGGCTGGGATATTTGTGGCACAGAGCATGTCACCGTTTGAGTGATTGAGTGCTTATGTTTTGTTCACCGTATCGTTGTTATATGATTTGCTATATATGCTTTTCTATATGGTGCATCAGTTTTTGGGATCTCGATGGATGATAGGGTCATGAGTATTTCCTTTCCATGCATGTATAAGTATAACTATGTGGTTGCAGTTCAAAAATTTCCCAGGCTAAAAGCGCAAAGCATAAAAGAGAGATGTATTTGTCATGATTCATACGTTTTTTCTTCTTTATGAATACTCTTTGATATTATTTAATTTAATTTATATTTTCGGCTGTGTTTGTAACATAGCAAGGATTTACATATGTTTCAAATTAAAATTTCATATATAAATAACCAGCAACAATGCGGGGACATCTAGCTATATATGTTGGATCAGAGCAAAAGCGTATTCAGGTATATAAAAGCAGCTGGCTATCTATACAGATATTTCCGTCCACTCTCTTCTTCATCACATATAATAAAACAAATCGTATCTGAATACACTTTTCACTAAATAGAAGGATAAACAAGAGAGTGTGGTGTGTAGGGTTGATGTGATTGTAGTGTGCGCGTGATTAGGGTAGCACATAATACAACACAGACGCTTCTGATGCGCACACAATCACACCCTTATGAACACGTACACTAACTTAAATCCCACCCTGATGAGCACCTTCGAAGATTGGGCTGGCAAATCCTCAAAACGAGATTGACAAAGCCACCACTCTGGATGCCCTGATGCCATGATTACAACAATGATAGGAAGTTCCTAAGAGTAGACATGGATGCAAAGGCATTTGGTCAATGATAGCGGTGTCATAGCACTATCAAAATGCATGGTGAGATTCTCCTCGTGTTTTTAATTAGTAACAAAGCATTACCACTAGTCATAGTCATAGCACATAGGATTATCACTATGAGACATGTAATAGGGAAAGTTTGAGTGCCCAATACTAGGAGAAGCCCACTTCACTAGGAGAAATCTAAATTTCTGGTTGTGTAGTTTTGGTTTTCTTGTTGATTGCCATGCATCGAGGATTTTCTTCAGAGACGGAACAAAACAGTCACATATATATGCATGAAAACTACATTGAAAGATACATAAGCCCTCCCTGACCAACTCCGGACACGCATAAAACAAAAATTAATAACTATATATCACAGGTGATGTTAACAGTTCCCCATTTAGAGCATATGTATCGTTGATGTAACGTGAGATGATCACACGCACTTAGGGCAGGGACATTGGAAGTGTAGTTGATGCCGTGGCTGGGCTTGCAGGTGACGGCCTCCGAACGGGTGCTTCGGCTGTTGCCGATTGTCACCGGCCAGCAATAGTGGGTTTCTGTGTAGTCTGGCGGCGCGTCTCGGTCTCCCTGTGGATAGAGTATCTTCATGTCCACCTCCAGCATCACCCTGAAGTCGTTGATGCCCCCGTACTTCTGCGAGATGTAACAGAGCATGAGGGGGTCATGGAAGGTGACCCACCTGTCGAGCCGCATGGTGGCCGACCCGCTGTTGTTGCGCCACGCTGCGCAGGGCTTCTGGGCGTTGCCGGTGGCGATGGTGTTGTGGACGGTGGCGATGTTCACCATGCCGTCGAAGGAGGGCGCGTGGGGCATATCGAGGATGGTGACGGCGTCAACGCAGACGTTGGCGGCGTGGCGGGACCGGTCGTGGGCGTCCATGCTCATCCACACGGTCAGCTCCTCGGCCGGCTTGTAGACGATAACTGTCTCGGTGCGATATACCCTCAGGTGCTGGAATGAGAGGTCATGCCTCAACCACAGGAGCCCGGCGGACTGGATGTGGCCGTGTGTGACGAAGAGGCGGACGTTGTCGTGGCCGAGACCGGCGGTGACCACCACCACCACCACGGTGGCGGCGAACGCCAGCGCCACCACCGATGCTGCAACGATGCGCGCCAAAGTCAGGCAATGAAGTCTGCTTCTGTGCTTGCAGGCGGCCATCGATAGCAAGCTATACCTCAGTCTCGATCTCTACGGTAGATAGCTGCTTGATTGCCGCTGGACTGATGATGATCTGCATGCTATGACCTGCGGGCTCTGCATATATATCCTCTATATATTCTATATTCCCACATTGATTAGTTAGAGAGAAAAGGCAAAGCTTCTTGCCGTCTGTTGATCACAGTAGGATCTGATACTGCATAGCTAAGCGAAGCTTCTTGCCGTCTGGTGATCACAGTAGGATCTGATACAGCATATATAGGTTCTTTGCTTGATGATGACACGGTAGAGAATAAGCAAAGCTTCTTGCCGTCTGTTCATCACAGTAGGATCTAGGCAGTGTCTGGTTATCTGTTGACAGATTTGATACCGTCAAATCTATCAGATTTTTTTAAGTCGACGAGGGGAATTCCCCACCTGATTAATTTGTATTTTGGCCCATAAACGGCCTGTAATAGAGTACAAATTACCAGTTACCATCATACATGGAACTGGATATGTTAATGTGTTATTGGCGGTCTCTAGCAGGCCCCAATGTTAATGTGTTATTAGTGGTCTCTAGCCAGACAATAGATATTGTTGGAGTATGAGCGTATTAAGCCCATGAGACCTATGTATGACACACTATATAGCTACCTTTCCAGGGTTAACTCAATCAATCCAATCATAATTTTCAATATGGTATCAAGCTAGAGTTTCTTTTCTCCATCCCCTCCTCCCCAGCCGGCTGCCGCCACCGGTGTAGCCATGGCTGGTCTTCTTCCTCCTCCTCCTCCCTCTCCCACCTACTTCCATTGCTCCCCCTCTCCCAAACTACACGTGGGCGCAGGTTGCCCGTCCTCCTCCCGCAGCCGCCCCGGGCGCTCCCAGTGTCGCCGCCGCTCCTCTCCTCATGGTGGACGCGGGCGCCGGCGCGGACGCCGGTGCGGACACTGCGGCAGCCGGCGTCGCTGACGCCATGCCACGCGTGCCTGGCGCGGGTGCGGGTGCCTCTCCTTTCCCTGACTCTGCCCTTGCCGCCGCCCTCATCGAAGCCTGGGCTGCTTCCGCGGAAGGCCAGGCCGGTGTGCGTGCGGCCGTCCTCGCTTGGGAGCGCGAGCGTGATGCGGCCGCTGCATTGGCCCGCTAGATCACCGAGGCAGAGCAGCTCCTCGTCCTCCCTGCCTCACATGACGTCGGGGCCACCTCCTCCAGCTCAACACCCCCTCGACGGGGGCCCACACCGCGGTCATCTGGCGCGATCCCGCCGATCCGCTAGTGGCGCAGCTCCACTACCAGGCCGGGGTTGTCCAGAACATCCGGCTCCTCGTCCCGGTTGTCCTCGAGCCTGAGTCACCCTCCTACGCCTGTTGGCGGGATCTAGTCCTCCTCAACCTCTGCCGCTACGCCCTCGATGATCACGTCCTTGTCGACGCCTCGGTCACGGTCCAGACCCCCTCATGGCTGCTCCTCGACAACATTGTGCTCTCTTGGATCCTCGGGACGATCTCCCTTGACCTTCACGACCTCGTTCGCAACTCTGCTGATGCTCGCCGGGTCTGGTTTGCGCTCGAGGGCCAGTTTCTGGGCAATGCTGAAGCCCGGGCTCTGTGTCTCGATGTGAGCTTCCTTACCTTCGTCCAGGGTGACCTCTCCGTTTGGGAGTTCTGTCGCCGGATGAAGGGCATGGCGGACTCCCTTGGCAACCTTGGCTGGCCCATGGAGGACCGTATCCTGGTCCTCAACGTCCTCCGTGGGCTCAGTGACTGCTACGCCTATCTCCGGATATGGATCACCCAGCAGCGGCCCTTCCCCACCTTCCTGCAGGTCCGTGACGACCTTGTCATGGAGGAGCTCACTCAGGGCACCCACCAGGGTCCACCTCCGCACCAGGGTCCGCGTCTTCTTCGACTACCCTTGCCGCTACTCCTCCGCCGCCGTCGTCTCTTCTTGGTCCTCCTCCCCCCGGGATGAGCAGGGGTGGGGGGTCCTCGACCGTTGGAGGGGCCTCGACCGCGGGACAAGCGGGCGCCATCGCCGCTGAGGGGGACGTGGTGCGGGTCCTGGCTGTAGGAGCAACCCGGCGCCGGCGCCTCCACAGGGCGCACCCTGGCCCTCCTTCCACAACTTGTGGTCGGGGCGCATCTCTATGTGGCTCTTTCAGGCTCCCGGCCAGGCATCGAGGCCCCCTCGCCCAACGGCAGCCATGTTCGCTTCTGCTCCTCCAGGGTTTCCCTCTGTGTCTCCATGGGCTACACCTCCCGGCGCCTCGCCCGGGCCTGTTGGTTGGGACACGGCAGCCTTGGCCAGCTCCTTCAGCACCATGGTCCTGACACCTCCTATCGGACCAGTTTGGGTTGCCGACTCGGGTGCTACCTACCACACTACTCCTGACCCTGGTATACTCTCCTCTATTCACCCTCCTTCTCCCTCTCATCCTTCGTTCATCATGGTCACAAATGGTTTGTGTCTTCTTGTCACGTCCGTGGGTGCCGCCGGCGCTCATGGCTCTTTTCGTCTTCCTGATGTTCTTGTTGCACCTTCTATCTATTCGTCGATTCACAACTGACAATTCATGTTTTGTTGAATTTGACTCTTCTGGTCTTACTGTGAAGGATTTGGCTTCCTGGCATCCTATTCTCCGATGTGACAGCACGGGGCCCCTTTACACCCTTCGGTTTCCGGCACCTGCTTGGCCTTCTTCATCGTCCGCTTTGTCAGCTGCTTTCGCCGCCACTACTTCCTCCACTACTTGGCACTGTCGCCTCGGCCATCCTGGATGTGATGCTCTGATACAACTTAGTCGTAGTTCCGACATCCGTTGTACTCAGGCTCACGATGAGCATTTGTGTCATGCGTGCCAGCTGGGCCGCCATGTTCATCTTCCTTTTCATCATTCTTCTTCACATGCTACTCATGCTTTTGATCTTGTACACTGCGATCTTTGGACATCTCCTGTAATAAGCATTTCTGACTATAAATACTATCTTTTGGTGGTTGATGATTTCTCTCATTACTCATGGATGTTTCCCATGCGTGTGAAGTCTGATGCCTTTCCCACCCTTCTCCACATTTTCACCTAGGTGTCTACTCAGTTCGGCCTCACCGTCAAGGCCGTCCAGTGTGACAATGCCCGTAAGTTCGATAACGGCACCTCTCGTGCCTTCTTCCTTTCTCATGGTGTCCAGTTGCACATGTCTTGCCCGTATATTCTCAGCCCAAAAGAGAGCAGAAAGTGACGCCTGGAGCAGAAGGGTGCACATGGTGTCGTTCGTGGTGCGAATCATGCGCTCGGCCTTGTGTTCTGGGACGACCCCGCCTCGACCGCACAACAGGACTCGAACGCAGGCCCTCGACGGGGGGGCCTTGGCTGTCGGACGGACTTCAGGTTTGGACAACCCCACCTCGCCCGCCCAGGGGGCCTTGACAACAAAAAGGGCCTCGACCGTGGGAGAGGCCTCGACCGCTGGTCTGGGGCCTCGACTGATTCTCCGCCGGTGACACCTACACCACCGCTGTGGCCCCCGGCTGCTCGTGTCATGCCATTGGTGTACCATCCACCGCTCCTTCATCGACACCTGAGTCATGTTCACCCTATGGTGACGCGAAACGCGGCTGGTACCCTGCAGCCTCGGGTTCTCGCGGCGCTGCCCAGCGACCCGTTGGTCTCTCCTATACCCTCTTCCATTTGCGACGCCTTGTCAGACCCTCACTAACGACGCGTGATGGAAGAGGAGTACACGACGCTCCTTGCCAACCAGACATGGGATCTGGTGCCCCGTCCGCCCGGCTTCGACGTCATCACCAGCAAGTAGATCTGGACACACAAGTGGAGGGCTGATGGTTCCCTCGATAGGTACAAGGTTCGTTGGGTTCTTCAGAGTTTCACTTAGCGCCCTGGAGTCGACTATGATGAGACATTCAGCCCGGTGGTCAAGCCTGCGACAGTCCGTACTATCCTCTCCCTGGCACTTGAGCGCTCCTTGCCCATGCACCAGCTAGATGTCAAGAATGCCTTCCTCCATGGCACTCTAACAGAGACGGTGTACTGCAGCCAGCCGACAGGCTTCGTGGATCCTTTCCGTCCCGAGATGGTCTGCAAGCTCAACAAGTCCCTGTATGGTCTAAAGCAGGCACCTCGGGCATGGTACTCCACCTTTGCTTCCTACCTACTGACTCTTGGGTTTCTGGAAGCCAAGTCGGACACCTCGCTCTTCATCTACAGCCATGGGGGTGAGACTGCCTATCTGCTGCTCTATGTGGATGACATTGTCCTCACCACCTCCAGCCTGTCCCTGCTCCGTCGGATCATCTCCTCTCTGCAGAAGGAGTTTGCTATTAAGGATTGGTGTGCTCCATCACTTCCTCGATGTCACTGTCGAGCCCCGACCTTTAGGCTTGTTCCTCCACCAGAGGCAGTTCACTCTAGACATCCTAGAGAGGGTTGGGATGACTGACTGCAAGCCCTGCTCTATGCCGGTCAATACTCAGGGCAAGCTGTCAGGGGCAGGTGGCCCATCTCTTGGACCAGAGGATTCCACCACTTACAGGAGCCTTGCTGGTGCGCTCCAGTACCTCACCTTCACACGGCCCAACATCACCTACGCTGTGCAGCAGCTGTGTCTCTACATGCATGCTCCGCAGGCGCCCCACCTTGCTGCTATGAAGCGGCTCCTTCGGTACCTTCGCGGCACCCTCGACTACGGGCTGCTCCTCCGCCTGTCCTCCTCGGCCGAGCTGGTTGTCTACACTGACGCTGACTGGGCTGGCTGCCCGGACACTCGTCGGTTCACCTCCGGCTACGCTGTCTTCCTTGGCAGCAACCTTGTCTCCTGGTCGTCCAAGCGTCAGCTCGTAGTCTCGTGCTCCAGTGCCGAGGCAGAGTACCGCGCTGTGGCCAATGGCATGGCCGAGGCCGCCTGGCTCCGCCAGCTCCTGGCCGAGCTTCACCGACCCTTCGCCAGGACTACGCTCGTCTGCTGTGACAACATCTCCACGGTCTACCTCTCCATCAACCCTGGCAGCACCAGCGGACCAAACATGTGGAGATTGACCTGTACTTCGTCCATGACCTGGTGGCCATCGGTGACGTTCGGGTCCTACACGTCCCGACCACCTCCCAGTTCGCTGACATCTTCACCAAGGGCCTCCCCTTGTCGACCTTCTCCGAGTTCCGCTCCAGCCTCAACATCACTAGGGGCTAGTTGCGGCTACCGGGGGGTCCTGTACTTGGTGCTCTTTCTTTCTTGTTCAGTCTTTGACTCGACCGCGGCTCGACTGCGGGAGGGGCCTCGACAAGGGAGGGGGCCTCGACCGCGCTCGGGCCTTGCATGTTTTCGTGTTTAATCTTTAACTCCGCTGCGCCGGTAGTTCAGATTGCGGGGGTGTGTTGGAGTATGAGTGGATTAGGCCCATAAGGTCCATGTATGATACACTATATAGCTACACTTCTAGGGTTAGTTCAATCAATCCAATCACAATTTCCAACAGACATAACACATATACCTTGCTTCCGGCTTCGAATTTGCATGATATATGTATACCTTGAAAATTAAGTTAAGCATATGTGCTTGCCGCTCGCTTTTCTTTTTATTCAACTCGCGATCCATGCATCATATACAGTACCAAGCAATCGATCGACGGAGCATTGCATTGTGGTATGGGCGCCCCTCCTCCTCGCCGCCGCCGCATCAGATGGAGAACCAAGCACTACCTCTCCGTAGCCATGGTGGGAGCCCTGCTGGTCATCGCCTTGGTGGCAGCCATCTCCATCAGCCTCGCCCCAGCGCACCTCACCTTCTCCATCGCCGACGCCAAGGTAGCCATCTATGGGCCTGTGCTCGCCGGCGAGGGCGACGAGAGCAGCTATACGCACATCCCCCACAGCAGGTATACGCACCTCGACTTCACCCTGGTGATCAACAACTCCAGCCCGCGCACAGCGGTGAGGTACGGCCGCATGACCGGCGAGATATCGTACGGCCCCGCCGCCACGGCGTGGGTCAGGTACGGCATCCGAGGAAGCCACGTGTGGCACGAGCCCAACAGCTCCGTTCGCTTCAACTTCTCGGCTGACTACGGCTACAACGAGAACACCCCGGACGCGGTGGAGAGCTGCCGGATACTGATGGTGTCCAAGGTCTGGTTCGCCTGGCTTGGCCTGCCCACGCTGCCCTACACCGTCCGCTTCTCCTGCGAGGCTGTAAACTTCAAAGACAACAGTACTTTTCCCATCAAATGTGCCTAGCTGCCTGCGTATTTACGCACGATTCTATTTCTATCTCTCACTTTTCTCTTCTCCGATCCATCTCTCTTCTTATCTTTTTTTATTTATTCTGGATTTTGTTGTTCGATTGAAATGCGACATACAAAAGTTCCATTGGGTGGTAAGGTCTATGTTGCTTGAGCACGTGTTAACCCAAAAGCCCTCCTATTCAGGACCCATGCCATAATTTTACTACACTTTCGGAGTACAATTCGTTGCTCTCACCCCTCCTTTATCCCTATATATCCGAGTTCATGCGCCGAGGATGATGGCTTCGACCCAGATGCTTCGTCCTATGCTAGTGTGCCCCCGGGTCAGCTACCTATGGAGATGAACACCCGTTCCGCTGAAGACCATGATTTGTGTATGTACTTTTTTTTGTCCTGACCTGAATCATTTTGTATTGCAGTCTATCGATTATGTAATAAAATTTACTGTGATTCACTATTGCAGTATCGCCTGTATGAGTTAATTGATCCTGGCATACATGTCATGGTATTCGATTTTGTTTGTAAAATCAGGTGCAATAGATGGTTCTAGAAGTGTAGCCCAGTGTACAGGACATTGTGGACCGCAAGACATCTTGAAGATCTCTGCATGTCTCAGGACAAAATCTAACCAAACTAGATGAGGGAACCCTATTATTGTTGTAATCTAGTCGGACTCTGATGTCTCGGGTCTGACTAAGAATTTGTAATCGACCTGCAACCTGCCCCCAGACTATATAAGGTGGTTAGGGAACTTCTCGAACACATCATATAACTTTATGGTGCTATATGCATTAGGCAATCCAATCCAACCAAACATGGAGAGTAGGGTTTTACTACTATTGGACAGGCTTTAATTCTCACTAAACGCGCTAGAAAATAAAAGATAAATGCTAAAAATTTTCACGTTAATCAGAAACATCCGGCCATCAATCTATTGATCGAAATAATTGATAACCGTCAGATCTAATTTAACTTTTGAAAATATTACCCACCGCTGCCATTCTATATATATAATAATTAATAAGACAAAATCCTAAATCTTTACGTACATCTGATGGGCCAACCATGCATCACGTCCCCGGTGAGCAATACAACGTCCCTACTACCCCCGTATATATCTGTTGATTTTTATCTATTTATCAAAAAAATTGATTTTTATCTATTAGATATTAGGTGGTCGGCCTAAAATACTACTCTCTGTGTCCTAAAAAAAATGACATTATGGGAAACGTGCAGATTAAACTTTCTCAACTTTGACTATGTTTATAGAAAATACATACGGTGTTTATATTTCCGAATAAATTTGTTAAAAAACTAGATTGAAAGATCTTTCCGATGATACTAATTACTTAGCATAAATATTTATATATTTTAATATATAATTACCGGTATTTTAAAACATTAACTTCTTGGAAAACGAGAATGACATTTATTTTGGGACGAAGGGAGTAGCGGTGGTGAACGGGTTAGCCTAAAATATCATGGTCAAATAATACTTGGTCATTCGCTAACAAATAACGTAAAATCAACTATCCAGAAAATCAATCTACCAAAACGAGGTAACAACTTTCCATCGAGCATGAGCATTGAGGAAGCCCGGCTTCGACATTGCACGACCGTGCACCCGACTTCAACGGCCGTGCATCAACCGCCGATGTGATCCAGCCACATCAAGGAAGGACGGATGTGTGCAGTATCACCATGAGCAAATGATGGTGTATTGGTGTGAGCAGGTGTTCGTCAATGGCGCTGTCATCTACTTCATCTAATGTCTAGACGAAATCGACGAGGTGGTCTATATCTAGCAAGGATACGTGTGGCACAGGAACAAGCATAACATGGTCGGCATCCTCATTAATGTTGGCGCTTGCTGTATCTACACTAAAGGTATGGCTATCTTGCTAGATCCTAAAATTACAATTTAATTTATCACATGTGACGTACAATATATGATTAACTACAATTTAATTTGTCTTCTGCGATGCACAAAATATAATTATTAGGTATATTCTCATTTTAATTTTAATGTGCTTGGATTACTTTAAAAAATTAAATCTCGATACAATTCTTATTGACCATCGGGTATACTTTTTTATCAGTTTAATAACAGTGTTCAAGTTTACATGCTAAGATGCTGAAACAATAGGAGGAGATCGACGAGGAGATGAACATCAATGAAAGAAAGAAAACGGGTGGAACAGGAACACCAGGCCAGTGATGACATCCGGCATTCACGACTTCTATATCAACAACGCTGGCAATGGGCGCACATGCAGACCGAAGGTATAACAATCTTGGAAGATCTGAGAATTACAATTTAATTTATCTCCTACTATACTTAATATGATCCTTATTGACCATTATGTATAATTTAATTTTAATTTTAATGTGATTGGATTAGTTGGCACACAAATAATTTTTGATATAATCTTTATTGACCATTAAGTATATATTTTTGTGTTCACTTTATAATAATGTAAATGGATTACTTCAAGTTTACATGCTAATGATGAGGAAAAATTTGGGAACATGACCCATGGAGTTACCAATATTGCCTCCACAAATTTAAGTGACAATAAAACTAATCCAATAATATTTTTTCATAAATAATTCATCTCTATCGTTACGAAGAATAATGCTTTGACTCCCAAGTTTGCATTCAAATTATCAATATTTGACATTATGAACATTAATATAAAGAAAACGTGCTTATATAATTTGCACCTAATTATCCGCCTCAACAGTTATAAAAACATAACAAAAATCTTTCAAATCTACATGTAAATGCTAATATAAGCTATTATAAAAAATAATTCAATATCGACAAGTTAAGACTTAAATTAATATAAATATTTATTTCATAAGCTCATCACATGTGGAAAAATATTCTTAACAAACCATGCAGTAATGACACCTACAATTTAGTTTAAGTTTTCAATAGTCATGATAATAGATTTTGTAAGGCCTTGTCTTGAAAAAAGTTTAAACATTTTTATAAAAATATTATATCATATGAATATTAGTAACTTATCTAAACATTATTTGTTTGGTAAGACAATACTAACACGATATAATAAGTTCAACATCTTGAGAGCCATAGTACATGCTAAAATTAAATAACTATTTATGAGGGCAAGCTAAGATCTAAAATATTCTTTTATAATAAAATAAAAATTAAATTTTGAATAAACAATACAATAAGAATTAGATTTACAAATTGACACATGTATAAATAATAACTATATGAAAAGCCAAAATTTAAAATATATATATCTTCATGATATATCACGTAAAGGGATTAATCCCAAAAATTATTCTCACAAATAACTAAAAATAGAAAAGATAGATGCTAAACTTTTCAACACTTCGTACTCTCACATGGAAAACAACAATACTTTAATCAATATTTTTCCATGCAAAACGAATGTACTTCCTAAAGTACTTTCAAAACTGAAGCAGAGGTGCAGGAAAAAGAACTTACCAAAGTAGTTGTATCTCTAGAACATTTGAGGGAGAGGGAGTGTGGAGCCAAAATCTATAATCCATATATGTATTTAGCAGCATCCTGGAACGACGAATACATGGAAATAGACATAGTGAGGGCACCATTTTTAGACAATGGAAAAAAGTTCCAGCGTCCTCTAGCAAGGAGTAATCAAGTAGTGCTCTAGCATCACACACTCACATGTGGGCTGCTGGTGGAGGTTGTGCGCTTCCTGTTCATTCAGATCAAACTTGGACAGCATATGAACCTACAAATTAGAGAACAATGAACCACCTTTAACGCACATAAGAGGGCATATAATCAAAAACATAGATAAGAGGGCAGGGTGACCCCATATGTTCAGTGTAAGCCATGCCGCAAACAAATTTTCTGAAGCCAGCAACCAATAGCTTAAACTGGAATGGGTACACCATCAACATGACATATGCTCAGACTAAAAGAAATGAAGCAGCAACATAGGCACACGCTTATATATTCTGAAAAGATTACAGCAGCAGCTCAACGCACTGAGACATGCTCAGATTTTTTTCTGCCAAATATGAATGGAATGGCTGGCAAAAATTGAGCTAACATAGATAGGCTAGCTGCACACAAAACCTTATGTGCGAGGAAATTAGATCCATACTGGACACAATAGTGACGCTAATGATCTCGAACGAAAGAAAGACAACAGCGGAAGATAGCAGCGGAAACAGGAACGAAGGAAGATAGAGAAAAGTAGCTGTCACCAAAGACAACAGCGACTACTTCATAAAGAAAATGGCTAATATAAAATTGAAATCGCCTATGAAGTCAGAAAACATCATCATGTCAAAAGGAAAAACTCAAACTCAGAGTGTGCTCAGGAACGTGTATGGCCAATTCCTGCACACACCTATATGTGTATCACTAATTTCAGTTGTCAGATAATCTCTTGCAGACAAAAAAATCATACTATGAATCTTAGCCACTACAACCACAGAATCTTTACACACCTCATCTGATGATCCTCTCTCAAGATAGAAATTGTAATAAGTTTCAGAGCATGGTCAACAGGGTCCGGTTGCGCCGCTAGTCCAAAAGTTATTTTCTGCACCCATCCTCTCCTTTTGGTACACCAACCTTCATAAAAGAACAAATATAGAATCCATAATCAAAAAATAAATATAAGCTGCAATGGAACAGGTTGGATTTCAGTGCCACCAATACAAAATTCTCGGCTTTGTTCTTCTACAGCTCACTGGAATTAATTATATTGCATTATATGAAGAGACCTAATCCACCCATCCTGAGATCAGTTAATAAAGCAGAAGTTGTACAAATGTTCCCATTTGATGAATTTAACATGGATTAAAATGTTGTCATGAACATAGAAGCTTAAGAATATGCCCATTTGTCCCATAGATTCCCTGAAATTAGTAGGTTAGTTTGTCTCTGGAACATTTTGTCTCACAGATTGATAGATTCTAACATTACTGAAATGCATGGTGGCCTAACTGAAAGAGGGTACCGATACAGATAACAAAAGCTAAAAAGATAAAATGGTATGAGATGCAAGAGAAACTAACCATCTGATCTTCTCGCATAAGTGCTGTTTTAAGATAGAACTTTTTGTTGCAGTAGTTAAACAAGTCTTCGAGACTTGGACCAAGAACGTCAGTGACCATGACATTGTACTCCCCTTTACTTCCACTTCAAATGAGGAATTCCAGTTCCAGCTGAAGTTTGGAAAAGAAATATTTTTAAATATAAATAGGTGAAAGCATACTAAACAAGCGACCTATGTATAATTTCAACTCAAGAAAAGGTTTGGAAGTCTTGTTGTTAGTCATGTAAAATATAACTCCATACAATGCGTTTTAAGTTTTTAATCAGACTTGAAGTTTATGCAACAAGCAATGCAAGCTGTGCAGGAATTAATCAGATTCGAAAGGTGCAAGCTGTGGGGAAGTGCCGGACGTTGAGCTAAAAGAAACGACGATGGAATTGGCAAATTCGAATGCGGAGACCGGGCAGCAGGCAGTGTAATTAATCGACGTGAGGACGGTAGGATTTAATTTGTGGGTTGGTACTTTGGTAGCGATTGTACTTACGTCCATCTGCAATGGTGTCGTCTTCCATGGAGGGGACCTTCCGCTTCGACGAATCTTCAGAGGAATCAACATCCGCGTCCGGCTCGTGGGACTCCACAGCGGCGCTGATGACGGTGCCATCAGCCTCCTCGCGGTAGCGGCTGCCGGTGCTAGATCCTCGCTCCGCTCCAGCCGGCGTCGAAGCCTGCATGCCGTGAATCCAGCCGGCATTCGTGCCATGCAAAATCCCACCACCATCGCGTCGCGCGCCCCCAAGTCCATCCGCCGCTGCCATCGTCGTCACCCGCACGATGGAATCCCGCTGCCACCACGGCCCACGTGCCTGAAACCAGCCGCCACCACTCGTGCTCAGGAATCCCGCCGCCGCCACATGCCATGGTGATGATGGATGCCGGCGGAGGAGGATCTTTTAGACGGGGGTGCGTCCATGCCCGAGCAAAGTCCCGCTGCATCGTCCTCCTCATCGGTGGCGGCGCGCGGCACAACTGCAGCGGGATCCAATGGGTCCGGCGCCGCGCGAGGAGGCAGGTGTGGAATGAGGTCTAGGGTTACTGTAGATGAGGGAGGGCTGATGGCTGTGGTGGCTTTTGTTTTTTCGGAAATCCGAAAAAAGGAGGAACAAACTTGTGGGTGGTGGGAATCGAACTGGCGCTGGGTGTGCGTGGTTGAGGGCGCGGCGCGGATCCAAGGGTGACAGGCCAGAGAGCGGGAAGCGGTCTTCTAACTTTTTTATCTCAGCAGTTGTATCCATAGTAGGCGTGTTGTAAGTCGTTGATGTTGAAGGAGGAAATTATCTTAAGAAATTTTCAATTATAGTGGAGATATAGGAGAAATACATAACGTGCTTTACCAACATGAGGGTTCCTTGCGGTGAAACCTCGCCTACTAGGTTTAATTTCTCGACTTGGTATGCATAATCGTATTATCTTGGATTTATTCTAAAATTTAATGGTGTTATACTTTTAGTGGTAGATAACGTCTTTATCAATAGTAAGAATCCTATGGTTACTTTTAGTGATAGATGCTCATAGGGACGGGGTTTGCGAATGTTTGTTCATAGAGCTAACTATGCATGAAAATTATGGGCTTCCACGTTATACTATGCAGTTCCTAAAAAAGGCACTTCGTAAAGATAAACCTATGATATGGGTGAAAAAATGTAAATAAGTGTTCAATACATTATTACAAACTGAATATATAGACTATACAATAATCTATTATAGTTATTATTCTAAAACATTAGTTGAAGAGAAAAGATATTTAAGATTAGTATATTTGTATGACAGTCACTCTTAAGATTCTAACCTGTGCGAGAGCATGGGTTAATGAACTAGTCTATCTAAGTCTGTCGCTTGTGCTCGAAAATGCATTGATGAACTAGTCTATCTAAGTCTAGTATAATGAATTAAATCATATATTGTGACGTTCTCGATAAAACCATCACGAGTTAGCAGGCCAGAAATATCCATTGGCCACATTTATAATAAAAATAGAATTATCATTAGGGATTGTGTCTGTCAGTAACGATTTATGAATCCGTCACGGATTAACAAGTTTGTTGTAGTGGTATGCGTGCACAGATGCTATCTCCATCCATTCCTTAAGCAAAACGATTCGTGCTGGTTCTCCGGCTCCACTCTTTCCGATTCCCTATCCTCCATTCCCGTCTTCGCTTTTTTGTCACTTTCCGCACATCCCGATTCCTTTGTCCCCGTCGTCTCCTCCCCGTCATCTCCCACCTCCGGTTTCCCTCTCTCTCTTTTCTTTCTCTCTCTCTCCCCCTACGCCAAGCCTCTCTCTATTGCTCCGCCGTGCTTTTCTCTCTGCACTTCGCTGACGGCTATTATCGGTCGGTCTTTCTCGCACTGTCGCCGGCGCTCGCTGTACCTTTGTGTACATTCCCTTCATCTTTTCCCTTTCGCCATTTATATCTCTCGATCTTCCCAGCCGGCGCCGTTTTTATCCTGTCTGCATCTGCTGCAACCAATTCTTCTTCTAAACCTGTCTCTCCCTCTCTCAGATTCTTTCTCTCTCTAATTTTTGATCCGTTTTTTCAAGTGTTCGTCCCCTTCTATATCTCTGCATGAGCCCTACGCCTGCCTTTCTGTCAGATCTGAGAGTTTTGTAAGTTTTCCAACAATTTGCAAGACTTGAACGATTTCAGTTTTATACATCTAATATTACGTTACTAGACAATTCGTACACTGTTATCTATCGGCTGACCCATTCAGGTGCCACAATTGCATCGTTTTGATCACATTTTGGTTCAGATCTGTTGTAGTTAAGACATACATTTGTTGTCAAAGTTTGCTAGCTGCATTCGAATTAGTTCTTTAGATTTTAGATTTCTGTTCTACATCCCATGCCCCATGTATGTATAATTTGGTGTACAAGTACAACTTTTTTTCTGCAATTGTTGTCTCTAGCAATTTGTATTTCTTTATCTATTTTACTAGTTCACACTTATATACCATTTATATAATTGTCATAATGCATATAGCCTGCCCTTTTTGAACTGCTGTCTATATCTCTCATTTGAACCAGTCCATTAGAGATTTATGCATGTTTCCACCGTTCACTATACACACCCTTCATTTTAGCTATTATCTCACATTATTTCTAGTGTTATTTCCTTGTACCAAACATTCAGGTTTTTTTGAACACTAACCAAGATTTAAAAAACAAATATATAATCAACCATTTTTTTAGATAAATGAAATTGTATTTCCGGCTTCATTTATTCTCTTTTAAAAATGCAACAGGCCAAATTTTACAACGGAAAATAAAATAAAAAACTAACGGAGGAAAAATACATCCTCAACAATGAACTCAAGTAGTCCTACGCGATAATTGACTTAGCTCTGTGATGTCAACTCCACGAGAATATGGCCACCAACATCGAGATAATACCGTCAAAACACGTCTGTCAGACCTAATAAAGGTACTGAAAGGTCGTTGGACACCGCCCACTATTGAAGACATCAGATGTTACATTCTGGCAACAACATGAAGCACCTGGTGTATATGCAAGGGAGCCACCATCTCGTTACCGGCACAAAAGCCGACAACCCAAGAGATCTTAAAAGAGCGACGTCCCAAAAATGGCATCCGCAGATGCCATCATCACCCCACTAGAGAACTAGAGATGTGTTTTCACCTGAAGAGATCCTCATGAAGGACAAGATGACGCCTTCAGCAAGGAAAGTAGCGCCCATAGGCGTCACCACCGTCGAAACTTGGTAGTACTGCCATTCCCAACAATTGGCGAACTGTTACACCATTGATTCCCACCTCCGTCTGGATCTGGCCATTATCGTACACGCCTAGGCTGGCTGCCATCGTTGAAGTAAAGCCACCAATGCCCAGACACGCGACTGCTCTAGCTCCGCTGCACCCATCTTCGGCGTCGACGCGGGGGCCGATCAGATAATTGCGGACTCCACCAGATCAGGTCACGGAGGGCCAAATCGGATGAGTCGCAAACGGATCTGCCGCCCACACAGGCGAGCGCCATCGCCAGGCGCCCAGCTTCGCCCCTCCTCCGTCGCGCCGGAGAGAGGGCATCATCGAGGCAAGGCCTCGCCACCACCATCCTTATTTGTCGCTTGGGTCTCCCGGTGGCGCCCTCCAGCGGCGGCGAGGTGGAGAGGAAGGGGTAGGGGAGGAGGCGGCGGCGGATAGGGTTTCGCCCCGAGCCGCCCGCGCGAGGGTGACGCGAGGCCGATCTAAAATGATTTTCAATTCTTAGATTCAGTACAATGCTATTCGCTCAGCTTTCGAAGACAGAACAATCAGTTTTTGATATCTAATATTTAGAATGATAATACTTTTAGTTCCACTGTGTTATTTTTTTTCATTCTTTGCTAGTACATTTAGTTGATTAGATAACTAGAATGATGTTAGCAACTCATACTTAATGCTTTTAATCATCTCTAGGACAGGAAACGTGAAGCTGTAGTTTAGGAAGCCATGAAAGCAAAAGCATGTGTAACTGATGAAATGGAGATGAAGGCCATAAAAATGATGGGAGTTATGGAGGTAGGAGATGCAGTATTTGGTGCCGGTGCTGAAATGAACCTTTATTCACAGGTTTGGATCATTTCCCCTTGATCCTATTGTGTTTTTACTTTTTAGCATGTTATAATACGGCAATAATTGTATATCTATATTGTCCAATATTCTGCCTTGATACTAGATTAGCGAGAGAGTTCTCAGTTGAATACAATCCTGTTTTTTAATGAGAAGCATTGTCAATCTAAGTGGAATTGTGTACCTGAAAAGGTACAAAGAGAACATTAGGGTTTTAATATACTGAATAGAAATATAGTGTTGTTTTCTATTCACTGATTCGTTGTTATCAAAAAGTTTCGTGATGGGATCTTAATCGTCGAAGAAAAAATGGAAGAAAAAGAATAGCAAGAAAAAGGGCAGGTCAGAGATCGACAAGGGGAATTCTGTTGCAGAATTAGTGGCTCAGTGTGATATCAATGTGTAGCTTCAAAAATAAGGACAAGAATGATAATGGGATGGCTAATGGTAAACTCTATCTGAGTTATATACAGTTACTAAAACTGATGTTATAATATAGCTAGTTCTTTAACAATAGTGTTGCTTTGCTATGTTGTAAGAAATCTAAGAAAAATACAATAGTGTTGCTTTTTCTTGACTATTAAGGAGCAGATCCATTTTGTTTCCATTCCATCGAGGTTCATCAATCTGCAATTCTAGTCGATTTTCACTCTACTTTTCTTGTAATTGCTTTTTCTTGACTATTAAGGAGCAGATCCATTTTGTTTCCATTCCATTGATGTTCATCAATCTGCAATTATAGTGATAAAATATTTTTTTTATTATTGTCATCTAGTAATAAAATATCTTTTTTCCTGCAACCCATGGCAACAATAATAACTCCATGAATGCATGACAAAACTGTACAATTATTTCGGAAACATTGTCAATCTAGAAACAAATGGATTTAGAAAGGTTGGCTTCACAGCAATATATGTGTAACCTGTATAATCTGCACTTCTAGTCTTCATCTTTCCTGTGGTACTATCTATTTCGTCATTTCGTAAGGCATCTATTCTCCTGCCAACTTTTTTTTTTCCTTAAATCTCCATGTTTAAGATTACCAGGCATAGTATGGAAGAATGCACTTGCTCTGTAGTCATACCACCAGGTTTGTCAATTTAGTGAATCATTTACCTTACTAAAACCAAAGGTTTTCTGGTCTGTGTGCAGAAACAGAGCAATTTGTCAATCATCTTGCTTGGAATTGTACAATAAAAAAATGGTTTGATACGTGGAAAATACATCATGTTGCAGATTCAATTGTCCAAGGTTAAGATTGTCCATATACTAAAAAAGAAGGGTCAAGATTGTCCATGCAAAGAGATGAGAAGAGTTCTTTAAACTGTGAGTGATATGTGACATATTTGCGCCAATATGGATTTTAAGTTACACGGTTGTTGCTTACTCTTCTATGGCTTGTATAGCATAATTTTTCTAATTTATTATAACAAGCTTTTAAGGGTTAAATGGTGCTTGTCCTCTCTGCAGGCAGACCAGAACATGTAGCACCATTTTTGCAATATGAATCTTCCTCATTAGATGCTCAAGGACGCATCAGTGTTTGTGGTTGCAAGTGGTTCTAAGAAGCGCAAGGGCAGAGTCACAACGACCATCAGTTGCCGCAACATTAACTTCTCAGTTATAGAAGAGAAAAGCATTGCACATAGTTGTAGATTGATTTATATATATATTATATACATAAATATTATATATATAAAAACTTTGGCTCTGATTGCTCATGGAGTAGCGTTATATGAATTTAAACTTAGAGAAATTCTGTGTCATTGCGAGACAACACTGATCTGTCCTAACCTTATTTCTCACAACGTGATTGTTGGTGGTTCAGCACATTCTCCTTCACTCTTGAAAAGAATGTGATTTCTCATTTTATGGTTCAATCAAACTCAAATTTAATTAAATGTACTTAAAATGAACTTAGTAAATATAAATATTATATTTAATATTTCATGAAATTTATTTTACAAAAAACTTATTTGAAGTCCTATTTTCCTATAAGCTTAGTCTTGACCTTTAACGGAGGTAGTACTTTGTTCTAAACTTCAGTTTACTTTGACTTGGTCCTAAATCAAGCTTCTCTAAATTTTGAGTAAGTTTTCTTTAATAAATTAAAAATATTTTGATACATAGACACTAATGTTATTTTATTTAAAACTCACTAAATTTTAAAATCGATTAATTTCATCGAAAGCAAGATGTGCATGATGGAGAGAACACTTCTTGCTAGATCTGGTGTATGGAAATTGAGAAGTCTGGACAGTCTATGCCACAAGCTTTGTCCATGTCAGAAAATGAAGCTGTTGTGTTGTTTTCTACCTGTAGCATTGCAAAGGTGGTTAGTACATATGGAGCAGCATAGAGTGAGGGTGGTAAATTTGTCAGCACAGTAAGACATCTGAGGCTTCACAAAGAGGCTTTCATATATATAGACCTGTTCAAGCAAACTATCTAGAGTGAAGATTAGCCATATGAACTCAAAGCAGGATCGGGCGCCCCAAAGCGTGCAAAATTTCTAGTAAAAAATAAAAACAACAACAAGAATAAACTATTGGTAAAAGACCTGAGCAAAAGTAATATCAAACATCACCTACATGGGAATATGGTATTGCAATTGTGAAGATGGCACATTCATATCACAGCTAAGGAGCTCATTAACAACCCCACCAACCAACATACCAATAAATTATCTGCTACTCTCTGTTATGTATTACTGAAGGCAAACTAAAAATAAATGAATTCATCAAAACCATGGTCAATTCAAACTGTATTATTAAACTTGGCCTTTTCTGATCCTAAGGTCAACTACCAGAATAAATAGATATATAAAAAAATAGGAAGATCGGATCGAAACCATATGATGCCAATAATTAGAGGTATTAGGTGCTCATGGAGTCAGGTTTACTGTATAAAAAATGAGTTTAAATGCAATGAAATCCAAATCTTGCTCTAATTAGTTGGATGACCATTTGGCATGTCAGAGTGCACAAAAAACAGATTGAAAGAGCTTGCTAGCTGTAGAGAGACTTTCGAGGTATAAAAAAATGGGGTAAGTCAGGAAAATCATTAGGCAGACCAAGAAGATACCAGTAGACAAAGAAGAAAAGGGAAATAAGACATTTGCTGACCACAGAAATCCCATAAGAAAAATGATCTGCAATATGGATTAAAAAAAAAGGAACAATAGTAATTTGTGGTTGTGGAATCAGCCGTAATAGGGTTCAGCCAACATTAGATGTCCGTGATATGTTCAGTCCGCAAATAATTAAGCTCACGGAGAGCATTAAACCTAGCAATGATTTGGACTTCTAAAGCGCTCTATAGAGCAAAGTATGCTACAAATACTATGAACTAAAATAAAAATCGGATGGGAATCTTCTATCTGTACACAATGTTCTTTGCAAGAAACATTGATGCCGACATGTTGAATTCAGATCCTTTGTATTGACTGAGGTAAATGTTTCACATGAAAGATGTATAAATTTAAAATTAGTTTCTCATTTACCATGTAACTAGTATGCCCGAGGATAAAAAAAGATTCAGGAAGCAACTATGTGGCAGGAAATAACTATGCAGCAGGTACAATTTAAAATATGAATTACTAAATAAATTAATTGAAATGAAGAATTAGAAGTGTACCTGCTCACTCCTGGCTAAAGATGCAGACCAAAGTCGAACAGTCCTAGAGGACAAAAGAAAAAATGTCACTTAGCATAATAAAGAATTTATATTGGAACTAGAAATGATTAAACCACTCCTATAAAATATATTTTGATTTGAAAACGAACTAGTAGCTCCTAGGACAATGAAAAAAAGACCAAATTGGAATGGTCAAGAATTTATACTGCATAGTTATTGGGTCAGGCAAATTAGGATTCAAAACAGGAGCTCGGCAGCAGTTTCACAAGGAGCTTATCTCTCATTTGGTAAGCTGACTTCCAAGAAGTACAAGCTGTCAGGATTCAAACTGCTTGGAAACAAGTATTCAATTTACTAATGCACTGACCAGATCCAAGTAGGCCTTGAAGAGTGTCAGGACTCAAACTGCTTGGAAACAAGAAAGCTGCAGTAACAAAAATCACATCAGTGCAAAATAAGGTACCGTGCCAGGCAGATAGAGAAAATAGATAAATTTGAGTCTAGTTTTTAGAATGAAGTAGCACAAGTACAGCAATAGGAGGTCTTCGGATGCCTCCATCTCTCCGGATTCAAATGAACTGCACCTTAGAGAGGCCGGTCTAGGTATCAAATTTATCAACATGCAGGTACAACCATCGAACACGATCTACATCAAGGCAATTATGAAGGATGTCTCTTCAGTAATCATGGCTGAAGCAGGAGCTCTAGCACTGGCGGCATTCATTGCTACTGTCCTGGGATACACGCAGGTCTCCTTTCTATCAGATAGTAGCCAACTGGTGAACTTTGTGTTGGCTTTTGATCATAGCAATCCGCCGGATTGGAGAATGAAGGTCTTCACGCAGGAATATGATAATTGTGTGACCATTGTTCATCCTAGATTGTACAAAATTAGCCGCAATGACAATTCAGCTGCTGATGCTTTAGCTAGAGATGCTCATTTGGCAGCTGGTTCTGTACATCAGCCGTACTCAGTTGAATGCTCATTCGGAGCTCACTCTTCTCTAGTGTAATCTTCTAAATGCACTGAATTCTGTAACCTTACCATGTATTTGGTTACTAGCAGCATGTTGCTGCTGATATGCATGAAAGGTTTCTTGTCAAAAAAAAAAAAAAAATCATCATGACCCCTATTGCCATGAAATACATTAATTGGCAGATATGAAGGTAACCACAAGAATTTTGCATTCATATTGAGAATGGAATTTCAAAGATTTACAACAAAGATAAAATTATTGACACCACAAACTAACTGTAGTATGGTGAAATAGAGAAAATAAAAGCTTGATTAATTTATCGATAGCTATTTTACAGACATCAACATAGTAGGTGAAATTCAATGTTAAAAATAAACCTTGAAGACATATGTCTGAATGCGCTATGATTGGGCTCAAATCAGCAATGAACTAAAATTGCAGTAGAGAAATTAAACAAAAAGGCTGATGTACCCAGAAACAAACAAAAAGGGTAAACTAGTATAAAAAGAAAAACAAACCAGAGAGCTAGGACTGATTGTTCCCAGAAACAGAAAAATGTCTAAACTAAAATAAGGTCACACAGTAGTATATATAAAAAAGAAAAGAGCATATGGTTTCAGCTAAAACATTACTTTTAAAATAAAGTACCAACCAATTGTGTACGAGCCCATCTAAGATTTTATATGTTCTTGCATAATAAGAAACCCTTTTGCATAATAAGAAATTAGATGCAAGCACGAAAGATTATTACTAATTGTGTTGGAGAAAAAAGGGCAACACTAAGGTTTATTGAGAGTAAGTTTGAAGTACCTGTAGTTGTAACTCAAGGGCATTCATACTTGGCACAAAATCTTGTCTTGCCGTTAGCTTTGCCTGGTAGGAACAAAGAAAAACTTGAATCAAGCTGTACGTTTTAAAGAAAAACATATAGTACTTCCTACCGATTTAACTAAACGCGTTGTCTTATAATATTCAGAAGCCTATCTTCACACATTGCATTATCTATAACTGAAGGGATATGTTAAAGGTAAAATATGAAAAATGATGTGTGCTTTAGAATAAATAGCACAAATCTAGTCTTGTCATAACTACAATTATTATTTTCATATAAACGAGCTAGTTAAAGCATATCACCACAAATCTTCAATTATACAAGATAAAAGTCAACTGTAAGCACTAAGCCACTAAGCACAACACTGGAAAAATCTAACAACTACAGTAAAATTAAAGACTTAATAAAAAACAATCAGCTTGAAGATAATATAACTAGTACTAGTACAAAGCAGCTGTTGCATTACCACATTGATATTAAAACTACATAACATATCTTAAAATAAATTGAAAGCACCGTGCATAAGATCTAAAGTTAGACACATTATATAGAACGTCTACTAACAATCATAGAAAGAGCATATCTAAAAATTCTAAATCTCAAGAAAAACAAAAACTATACCAGATAAAAGAGCTGTTGGTCCTTGTCTATAGAGAATCAGACGGATAATACAACAGCAGGATGCCAGTTCTCCATTGCCCCCATCAATCACAATGAAATAGAACATATGTAAAAACTAATCAAACTAGCAGCATCTAGGACAATAAAAAATAACCAATAATTAAAAACAAGGTAGAGAGATCGAGAGAGAGAGAGAGGAGTAGAGAGAGCATTTGGATCTGGATCTGATGGAGAGAAAAGGAGGGTTACAGAGAGATTTGATCTGAGAGAGAGAGGGAGAGACCGAAAGAGAGAGACTGAGGGAGAGACAATATTGTCGGATCTAAGGTAGAAGGGGAGAAAAAAGACGATGGGAGATGGAGAGAGACGGACAAAGATGGAGAGATGATGGAGAAGAGTCGGACAGAGACTAAGAGAGGGAGAGAGAGAGAGGAGACTAAGAGAGATGGAGAGAGAGAGGGGGAGAGACGGAGGTAGAAGACAGGAGAGGGGATGAGAACGAGTAAGAGAGGGGAGCTCGGGGAACGGGGATGGATGGGAATGGAATGAGTCAGATTAGGTAGGAAGGTGGAGCTCGGGAATGCAAAAGAAGGTTTTGGAGAGAAAGGGGGAAAAGGGAAGGTGGTGACTGGCGCAAATCTTGGAGAAGCTAGGGTCGAACGATAATAGGCGCATGCGCATATCATTTCACAAAAATCGGGTTGCGCATGTGCTCTTCACTAGCAAAGCTACCGCTACCAAACAAATCCACCCTGAGGACTAGGGGTCAGTGGATCAGTGATCACAAAGGAAGATCATGGATCTTAAGTCGAGACAAAAGGTAGATGAAAAATTGGTTTGTTCAGATTAATGGAAGTTATCTACACAATTTTGACCCTATGAATGCTTGTATCCTAAGTGTAGTCTAGGGGTAAAATTGGGAATTGTCCCAAGGCCTATAAGTAGCTAAGTTGTTGAATTTTTGCATCTTGATGATGCACCTGTCTGTAATGTAAGTGCTAAAAGGCCTCGACTTAATGAGTTAAATCATACCTACATGTGGCATTGTTGTTTAGGTCATATAAATGAGAATTACATGAAGAGGCTCCATGCTGATAGGTTCTTAACTTCATTTGATTTTGAATCATACGAGACATGTGAGGCTTGCCTGCTTAGCAAGATGACCAAGGCGCCTTTCACAAGTTTTTCTGAGAGGGCGACAGACTTGCTGGAACTTGTACATACCGATGTGTGCGGACCACTGAGTACGATAGCTAGAGGCAGACTCTAATACTTCATAACCTTTACTAATGACTTTAGTAGATATGGCTATGTCTATTTAATGAAGCATAAGTCTGAAATATTTGAACAAAGAATTTTAGAATGAAGTAGAGAATCAACATGGGAAGAAAATTAAGGCCTTGTGATCTGATCATGGAGGCGAATATTTGAGTCATGAGTTTAGCAATCATCTAAAGAGTTGCAGAATTGTTCCATAGCTTAGGCCACCCGGAACGCCCCAAAGAAACAGCGTGTCCGAGCGATGTAATCGGACCTTGTTAGACATAGTTCAGTCTATGATGAGCTAGTCGGACCTACCTTTATCATTTTGGGGATATGCTCTAAAAACAACCGCTTTCACACTGAATAGGGTACCGCTAAGTCCGTAGTTAAGACACCATATGAGATGCGGACTGGTCGGTGTCCCAGTTTGTCTTTTCTAAAAGTTTAGTATTGTGAAGCTTATATCAATTGGTTGATATTAGATAAGCTAACACCAAAGTCGAACAAGTGCTTCTTCATGGGATATCCAAAGGAAACTTTAGGGTAGGGCAAAGTGTTTGTTGCTCGAAATGGTGTTTTCCTAGATAAAGAGTTTCTCAAAGGAGAAAGGAGTGGTTGAAAAGTGTATCTTGAAGATGTTCAAGATCAGTTAGTAGGGAATGAATCTACGAGTGATGATGTTGGTATTTATTAAGTGGAACAAAAATATAGAAGTTATCCGCAAGCGCACAGATAATATACCGATATAGCACTTCACTAGGATGACCTAGTTTTTAAATATCAAACCCAAAGGAACGAAAGGAGGGATCTTGATCTATGCTTAATCCTTGAGCACAATCAAGGATGAGACGCTTAGAAGGTTGAGGGAGATGACTAGGGTTGTCTAGTTCTATTTTTAGAAAGTATTGCTCTTATGAGTCTGCTATGGGATTACAATGGTAGACCGCAAACAGAGTACGAATCTACCACGTAACCAAATCTCCTGCAAGTCCTATATGTGGGGAGTGGACTACAGAGGACTCAATGAAGTTGTCACCTTCATGATGTACCACATGGCTCTGAACATAGGGGGCATTCCACAAGCAATCGAACCTAAGCACCACGCTTACGAATGATAACTTCTCTAACCCTAGAGCTACCAGGATCAAAGTACTCAAAGAGTCGCAAAAATAGAAGAACAATAAGAACAATTACTCACAGACTCATAAAAGTTGATGACCATAGAAATCTCTTATCCAAGATCTTTGGAGAACTTGAATCCACAGGTACAAGGCGTAGAGGAGCACCGACACTCCCGGGGCTTCCTCCAGATCTTCTACCTCTCTCTCTCCTATTTCTAGTTTAAGACTAGATCTAAACCTAACTAGAGGTGTACTAGCCTTCTTCTTGATTGCTAAGCTCTAGAGAGGTGGTCCATTCAAGGGACCCCTCTCCTAAGATCTACTCTAGAGATAATGAATGAGTTGATGGATCAATTGAGAGATAGATGCCTCCAGCGGTGGGATGAACCGCTACCCTTGGATCAAATTGACTTGAAACAATGGTCAAGATGTGTCGTGGAGGTCGGTTGGAGATCGAACTCTGAAGGAAACCGCCAGGTGGGAGCCACCAAGGCCGGCCAGCCCCACATGGCAGACAGGTCGGCCTGGCCCATTGCCAGGTGAACTTCTCCTTTGTTCTCGTGTCCTTTGGTGTCCTCTAGAACCTTCCCATCAATTCTTGCGGAAATCTGACTTGATTTGATTTGGTTTCTTGACTCCTACTCTTCCTCGGCTGTTTTTGATCCAATCCCTAAAAGATAACAATTCACCAAAGTTGTGGCAATTATTATGGTAGTCCAGAAAACTTTTGCTTGGTGATGATTTCGGAATCTTCTAGAAAGTTCAAACCGTATCCAAAGTGGACTCTTTCGTCAAGACTCCAAATATAGCAAGTGATATGTCCATTTCGATTGTCTCGACAAGCTCTTCTTAATGGTGTGCTCTAATTCTTCATCTAAGATACTTTTTTGTGATAAAATAGGGATAATCCTGCAATCAAGTGAAAACACCAACACTTGTGGAACTTATTAGTTTCAATACCCTACAACTATGCTTTATGATTTATTTCAAATGTTTTTAAGCAATAATTGATAGGTATATTTAAACATTAATGAGTATCAATAAGTTCTCCTGCACTTAGTCTTTACTCGTCCTCGAGGAAAGGTCATATTAACTTCAACATAACTACAAGACAAGACATTAGCAGTAGACTATTCCCAGTTATCAATGTATACTGCAGGATTCAATGTGTCTACCATAAAACTCTAAGAGGTTGAAAATGAAACAACGTGAAACATAGCTCCTTTCATCCTTCGATCTTATCACTTGGAGTTTTTGATTAGGTTTTTGAAAAGAAAACATAGCATACCTTCTCCAACATGTAGTGCACTCAAATCACTCATTATATGTGGTATTTATGGAATCTCACTGAGGCATAAATGATGGATGCCTTAATCACATTTCTACTTCTATAAAAGCTTATGCGAAGTTAAAGGTAATTCAAGGAATGACATACTTACTCTACATATGTTGCTTAGTCATAACAGGATCTTCGGAGGGACAGTCATACCCTTAGATCAATTGTTCATGTGTGTGGAATATTTGGTGGCTAATCCTAATTCTACTTTGCTCCTGGAGAGAACTTCCTTCAAACGATGAATCAGCAATGAACTTTGCTTTGCAGATCTTGAACTTTCTTCTTATTTCTTGATTGATACACTTGAAGCACTTATAAAGAGGGTCATGGGCTATTTTCTTTCCTTTCTTTCTTTCTCTCATTCTCTTTTTTTCATAGCCTCATGCCGAAAAAATTACAATAGACTTGAAAAAGAAATTACAATCTTAAACTCAATCTTGGAGCATTTATTCTGAATCCTAACAATATTTTTGGATCTTCTCCCAGTGTAGGAGATAAAATTTTATGGGTGGAAAAAGGCATGTTTTTGTGTACTCCCAGGGTAGGAGTAGCAAAATATATCTGGGTGTAAGTGAATCTTGATCTTGAGGATATGAGCAATCTCTTGACAAGGGTCTAACACGGGATGACCAAACTCAATGCAATGAAAGTAGCGTATATGCTGGGTTAAATAATTCAATACATGGACCTAATAGGCATTTAATCATTACCACAGATGAGAAAGGCAGCTATATAAATTTTAAGATTTTTGAAAAGAAACTCTCCAAATGACAAGATATCAAGAATCAAGTGCTCATTATTCTTCTATATCACACTCCTCAACAACTTAAGTAATATGGGGTCTCCAATAAAAGTTCCCAATAGCAACAAGATTTCCGGAAATAGTGTTATGCAAGTCTATCTCATAGTCATTATGAAACAATCATTACTTAACTCGTTTTTTATTTTTATTTTTCAATTAATATTTCATTTAATGTGTCTTTCAGAGTTAAATCCCAAAACAAGAAGCAATTTAAAATGTGTGGATAACTTACCTTAATCATGGAGAAAGGATTAGGAACAAGGTAGTGAAAGGCAGGGCAGCCTGGCAGGAGAGCTGGACGTCCAAGTCTAGTCCTTGTCATGATCCATTCATGGTGATCTTTGCTTCTTCTTTCCTGGGGTGCTAAGTGTGGAATCCCCCCCCACACTTGTTCTTTATTTATCCTTGCAATCACAACATGTGGAGACAAAAACACATATTTCCAAAAATAGAGAGAGAGATTATGACACTAATAAAACTTTATTGATATCATTTAGGGCACCATTATTTCACAAATCCAAGCAACTTATGCAAATTAATCAACAAAATTAAAGACTCTAACAAACTTGACTCTTCAAAAACACGAGCGCCCTATCAATCGACTCTACTTTCTCTTCTTTTCTCACTTCTTCCTCTTCTTCCTCTTCTTCTCAGCTTCTCCTTCTAGATGATTTGCAACAGTGTGACACTTGATGTTGACCTTAGCTTTCAGGCCATTGTGCTTGACCTCATTTGTGTTTACACGTCTAGTCAACCTATCAATCATGACATTGAAGGCAGCTAAGCTTTGTCTATCCCTAGCATGGGCCTTGGTAAGAATCTCAATAGAGTCTAGTTGGGTATCGATTTGTTTCTCTAACTCTTCATAGGTTCTCCTCTTACGCTTCATTCCGCTAGAGCTGGGTGATGAGGATGAAGATGGAGATCTAATCCTTGGTGGTTTGACTTGAATCTATTCAGGCATAGCCCGAACTCCATCAAAAGTGACACGCGGGATGGTGGACTTATACTTCGCACAAGTGACTTCTCCAAACTCGTTAGTCTTCAACCCCATCAGCATCTCATTGGGCTTAGGATGATGAAGATCTAATTCCTTGTAAACATGAAACCTTGGCATCTCTTGATTACGAGATCCCTCAATTAAGAGATGAGATGGTGGTGGTGCAAGGCGAAGTGTTGGCATAGCTTGGGCGTAGTAGGATTGTTGATGACAAACTGGTGCCTCCTCCCTTGGCTGCACAATGACAAGATCCTTTGGCGGGACAACAACAAGAGGCTTCGGTTGAGCGACGATGAGGGCCATTGACTCATCGGAAGGGAAAGAGTCATCATTGTTGGTCTTGTCGTAGGAAACCATTGGAGCTTGTGCAAGGAGAGCTTTGGCTACTGCTAGAAAAGATTGGAGGCTTGGTTTGGCTTTGAGGGGTCAAGGAGGGCTAGTTTTATATCCTGGATCAACCTAGCAGAGTGGTTGATCTAAGCTCTACGGGAGAAAATAGAATCGCACAAAAAAGGAAAAGATCGAAATTAGGAAAGCTTAAGAAGGGACGTCAGAGGCGACAGGACTCAGTCTGCCACTAAGGCAGACTGATCGGCCTAGCATGTGTGGTCAGCCTGCCCCACTTGCTGCCGGTTCCCATGCAAGTTTTCCATACCTCCTTCTAATTCGACTCTAACTCGGATTTTCTACCTTTTCGGTTGCACACTAATTTGTAGCCGCAGGAGGATCAAATTAATGGAAAAGAATAAACTCAACTATGTCTATCTTAGCAGGACTCGTATCAGGTTCTAGAAAAATCTTAAGGCATTGTCCATTTACCTTGAATAACGTACCTTCGTTGTTTTGGAGAGTTACTGCTCAATGTGATGAAGAGCTAACCACCGTAAATGGGCCTTCCCATTTGCTTCATAAATTTCCATGTCCTAATAGCTTGACCCAGGAATTAAGAAGTAATACCTTATCTTCGGGGGCAAAGGTCTTCGTCTTGATCATCTTGTCATGCCATCTTTTTGTCCTCTCTTTGTATTTCCTGGAGTTATGATAAGCTTTTTCACGCCATTCATCAAGCTTCGATAATTGCATTTGATGCTTGACTCCAGATGCTTCAAGATCCATATTCCATCTCTTGATTGCCCAGTGAGCTTTGAATTCTAGCTTGACAGGCAAGTAACAGGTCTTCTCATAGATGAGTTGATATGGAGACATGCCCAACGGTGTTTTGTAAGCCATTCGATAGGCCTACAATGCATTGGGTAACTTGTTCTTCCACTTGGTTCCCATCTCATTGACTGTCTTCTATAGAATATTCTTGATTTGCTTGTTTGATGTTTCTGCTTGGCCACTTGTCTGAGGATGGTAAGGAGTAGCAATATTGTGATGGATCCCATGATTCATCAAGTACTTTCAAAAACTCTTGCCAATAAAGTGAGTGCCTCCATCATTAATCACCACCCTTGGAACTCCAAATCTTAGCAAAATATTTCTTCAAACATCTTTTTGGAGTTATTTGAATCACAGGTTCCTCATGGCATGGCTTCAACCCATTTGGAAATGTAGTCAACTGCCACCAGAATATACTCAAAATTCCTAGATTTTGAAAACGGTCCCTTGTAGTTAATTCCCCAACAGTCAAAGAGTTCAATCTAGAGGTTGTTAGTCAGTGGCATGGCATCTATTGAATTGATGTTGCCATGTTTTTGACATGCTTTACATCTCTAGATGAATTCTTTTATGTCTTCATGCATGGCTGGCTAGAAAAATCCGCTTTGCTAGATCTTCGAATATGTATGGAATGCTCCATAGTGTCCTCCATAGGGTGCTGAATGACATCTTTCAATGATTTTGATTCCTTCTTCAACTGGTACACATCTTCTAAGTAATCCGTCTGCACAGATCCTAAAGAGGTACAGATCATCCCATAGGTGAACACGATTCTTATAGATGAGCTTCCTCTTGTCTCCGCCTGGTGGTACATACCTAAAACTATAAAATTAACAATATCTGCAAATCAGGGGTCCATAATAGAGACTTGATAAAGCATATCATCCCTGAGTGAATCATTGATGGGCAATTCCTGTGGTTTTTCAATCTGCATTCTTAACAAGTGACCAGCAATAGAATTTTCTACTCCCTTTTTATCTTTAATTTCTAAGTCAAATTCTTGGAGTAACAAAATCCATCTTATCAAGCGAGGTTTAGCATCTTTCTTGGTGAGCAGGTATTTAAGAATAGCATGATCAATATAAATAATTACCTTAGCTCCTACCAAGTAAGATCTAAATTTATTAATAGCAAAAACAACATCCAGGAGTTCTTTTTTAGTAGTTGCATAATTAAGTTGTGGTCATGTCAAAGTTTTGCTAGCATAAGCAATTGCATAATGTTTCTTACCTTTACATTGTCCTAGCACAACACCTACTGCATAATCACTTGCATCACACGTGATCTCAAAAGGTAAAGAATAATCAGGGGGTTGAATGATTGGAGCAGAAATGAGTGCTTTTTCAAAGTTTCAAAAGCTTTAATACAAGCATCATCAAATTCAAAAGGAACATCCTTAGCCAAAAGATTAGTAAGCGGTCTAGCAATATGTGAAAAATCTTTTATAAACCGATGAACAAAACCAGCATGGCCAAGAAAACTCCGTATTCCTTTAATATTCATCGGTGGAGGTAGTTGTTCAATTACTTCAATTTTAGCTCTATCTACCTCAATTCCACACTCAGAAATTAAATGCCCAAGCACTATGCCTTCTCTAACCATGAAATGACATTTTTCCCAAATAAGGACTAAGTGCTTTTCTTCACATCTTTGCAAAACTTTGTCTAAATTTTCAAGAAAATCATCAAAAGTTTTTCCATAAATTGAAAAGTCATCCATGAAACTTCCATGATTTCTTCAATCATCTCAGAAAATATAGAGATCATACATCTTTGAAAAGAAGCAGGGGCATTACATAATCCAAAAGACATTCTACGATAAGCATAGGTTCCATATGGACATATAAAAGTGGTTTTGTTTTGATCATTCGGATGGATTGGAATCTGATGATATCCAGAGTATCCATCAAGAAAACAAAAGAAAGAATGATTCACCAATCGTTCTAATATTTCATCAATGAAAGGCAACGTAAAATGATCTTTCTTTGTTGCCTTGTTAAGTTTCCTATAATCAATACACATTCACCATCCAATGATGGTTCTTTGAGGAATTAATTCATTCTTTTCATTCCTCACAATAGTCATGCCTCCCTTCTTGGGCACAACTTGCACAGGGCTAACCCACTCATTGTGTGGCATAGGATAAATAATCCCAGCATGTAACAATTTCAAAGCCTCTTTCTTAACCACTTCTCTCATCGCGTTATTGAGCCTCCTTTGAGGTTCTCTGGAAGGTAAAACATTGGGATCTATAGGAATACGATGAGTTCAAAGGGCTGGGTTAATCCCCTTAAGATCTTGGAGTGAAAAGCCAAAAGCTGATTTGTGTTTTTCTAAGATAGTGATTAAGAGTAATGTCTCTTTTGAAGATAGTGTTTGGATCATCGTTAAGAAAGACGCAACGAAGTCCTAGGGGTAGAGGTTTCAATTCAATGGGGGGTTTAGGGGGGTTCTTCAAAAGGATCTAGAGATTGTGGAGGTTGATCCTCCTCTTCCTCTATGAAAAACTGAGCATCTTCTTCTAAGTTGGGTCCTATTAAAGGTTCTAAAGATGCTACCTTAACCTCTTCCATCGAGTCTGGCTCTAAATAGGGTTCACTCTCAATATTTAAGGAATGGGTGATGGATAATGGGAATGAAAGATTTTTCCCAAGAAAAATGTTTAGTTTCCCTGTATGTCCTTCGTGATTAAGCCTTTCAATTGGTTGGCCTATCAATAGATCAAACTCAATGATGTCAAAGATGTAAAAACTCAAATTCACCAGAGTGTCATCTACCTGGATAGGTAAGACATATAAAATTCCTAAACAAGGAAGAATATGTCCTGAAGGGCTTTTCAGAAGTTTTGATGTTGGGGTTAATGGCATGTATGCTAGTAAATCTTGAGCAAACATTGCAGACATGATATTAATGCATACAACTAGATTTTATATGGCATCAAAAGGGTCTTCATGAATTTGGCAACAAATGGAAGTAGAAGGTGAATCTAGACGAATTACATCGGAGGAAGATTCTGACTCTTCTAACCATTCGTGGCTTATCACGGAGACTCAGTCTTTTGTAGCCTCATGTAAGAAAGCTTGATGAGTCATATCTAAAGGTTTTTCTAAAAGTTTGGGATTCTAAGGCTTTCTTATCATATGATATTTTGAGGTGTCACCAAACTTGGTGAAATAATCATCCTCCAAATTAAAGATCTCTGAAACAGGAGTTTCCTCCACATCAGAGTTTAAGATAGCTAAAGTTGATGGGTTGGAAAGTATTTCTGATTCAACTATCTAGTTTCTTTCTCTTCTAAGAACTCTATGGGCTCAGCTTCTGGTGTGGATTCAGCTCTTGAGCAATAGCTTTCTTGCTGTGGGGGCAGATATGTGCTGGAAAGATCCATTAGAAGCTAAGTTAAGAAAAGAAGAAGTTTCCTTTTTTAGACCTACATAAAAATGTTGAGAAGCACAAGGTCTGCAATGCATAAGGATGGACCTGAACAGACAAGATTGTCAAAATGTTCCTAGGCAGCAACTAGAGATTCATTCTCCTTTTGAGCAAAAGACAAGATCTCTACATGTAGTTTGGAAATTTTAGAAACTGGAAATAAGTCAAGGCAAATGCTAGAACAAAGAGCTTTCCAATTCCCTTCCTTACTCGGTGTAGTTCTAAAATACCAAATCTTAGCCCTTCCTTACAAAGAGAAAGGAAAAAGCTTCCATCTAAGGGTTTCATCGGACATGCTATCGATGAAACCTCCTCGGCAATCTACCATGGGGCTCCCTGAGGTAGTATATTTATGGTGAGGGCGCGCTAAAACCTACAAACTGGATGTGAGGCGCAAGACAAACAACTAGGACAATCAGGGTTTATCCAGGTTCAGGCCGCTCAGAAGCGTAATACCCTACGTCCTGCATCTCTGCTGCTGTATTGATGAGTACTAGAGTACAATGAGGGATGACATGAAGTTAGATGCATTCTAGGGGGTCCTTGCCCACCTTATATAGCCGAGTGGCAAGGCTACAGATCTAGGGTTTCCTATGATCAGTTACATTGCTCTGTATCCTTGGAGATCATGAACAGATTCTAACCGACTAGGCTTCCTTGCATGCCAAGCAGCTTTCAGAGTTCGTGCGGCCCACCGACCATGATGGCGATGGACCACTGGCTTTGTCTTGTGGTCTGGGCCGTCTGGTCTGTGCGGCCCAAGGCCCTGCCGTGAAGGTATAGGGGTTTATTCCCCCACAGCTAGTCCTCGAGCACCATGTATCTTGAGGGAATCGCCGTCTTGTCCTGTACCAAGTATTGTAGATGCAGACCATGTAGTAATCTAGGGTTTCCTATGGTCGGTTACATTGCTCTGTATCCTTGGAGATCACGAACAGGTCTTAACCGACTAGGCTTCCTTGCATGCCAAGCAGCCTTCAGAGTCTGTGCGGCCCATCGACCAGGGCGGTGATGGACCACAGGCTTCGTCTTGTGGTCTGGGCCATCTGGTTCATGCGGCCCAAGGCCCTGCCATGAGGGTATTGGAGTTTATATTCCTACAGCTAGTCCCCGAGCACCATGTATCTTGAGGGAGTCACTGTCTTGTCCTGTACCAAGCAGTGTAGATGCAGACCATGTAGTGCTATCTAGGGTAGATGCTGACCACGTAGAGCTGACCAGCGAAGATGCTGACCAGATAGAACTGACCAAAGAAAATGCTGACCACGTAGTGCCAAACAGCTTCATTCCGAGCAGTGAAGATGCAAACCTCGAAGTGCCGACCAGCGAAGACGCTGACCATGAAGTACCCCAAACAGTTCGTATGTCTGCCCCCGACCACTGCTTCTGTCAAGGAAGGTGGTCTGTCGAAAGATGCGTGGTGCTCCAAGAAAAAGAAAAAAATCTTTTCACGTCCTGGGACATGGGCCCACGTTAACACGTGACACGAAGTATCACTGGCATGCTAACATGAACCATCCATAGAGGTAAGGGTACCAAACCAAGAACAAAAGATAGGCCCAAGTCACCACAAGATGACATGGGCCCACGTAGTCCCCAAGCTCGATAGAAGATAGAAAATGTTGTATTGAGATTTTAAGAAAAAAACTCAAAATAGCACTAACCGGTCATAATCAGTGCCAAGCGATGAGTCAATGCGCAGTCCCCAGGTAAGTTCTGTACGGAACACAAGACTCAATTGGGTCGAGAGACACCAAGAACCACTGGTCCATAGACTTTAATCAGTGCCAAGAGAGCCGCGTGCTACTCCGTACTCCTTGGCCGAACCACCACCGGAGGTAAGCTATGAATAACTTTGTTCATTTTGTTTAATGTAAACATTATGATAATGAACATAACAAGTCATGGTCTGACTGTCAGACATTGGTTAGACAAGACCGAGAAGCATTTTTCTTGGCAGTGCCAGTGGAGGCATGGCCACGAGGGGAGGCGCTGGCCAACTAGCAGCGTACCGAGGAGACCCACTACAGGAGCAGGACCAGAGCAGGACAGGGGACAGTTGATGTCTCTAGCCATGATGAAGAAGAGAGCCTGACCACCCGAGAATGGCGTCAAGCAGCGGAGAAACAGCCAATGTTGGCTGGCAACCCCAAGAAGAAGAATCCTCCTTCTTGATGTATGTAGGCAAGCTGAACCTAGACGGCGGGGAAGGGGGAAGCAGGAAGAGAGGTGCCCTGAGGACTCCTGAATCGTCAGACTCTGACGACCTCATAACACTCAATGAGCGGTAGAGGAAACATCAAACCGCGATGTCTCAGCCGGAGAGGGCGCCAAGGCCCCCCCACGTCATCAACCAGGAGATCGCCGCGGCACGCACCACTGCCACCTCCTCACCCTCATCTAGAGGAAAATGCATCAACAACCTGGCCGAAGTGGGCCGGAGGAACAACACCACCACCACCAACACCACAGCGCACACCATACAGGATGACAATGCCTCCAGGTGGGGCAGTGTTAGTATTTATTAACTACAAATAGAAAATGAAAGATTCTGCAAGCGCACAGAACACTAGTGTAGCATTTTACTGGGAGTATTCCAGGTATTGTTATTTATATTTTACCACAGGGAAGCATGGGTTAAAGAATCTGATAATTCACTATCATGTATCTACTAACTTAGTAAACCAACTAGACTAGAGCAGGGGTAAATGATAGAATAGGATATATAAATGATAGCACACACATGAGAATTTTATAATAAATGAGTAGCTAGCTAAAGTGAGAGGACAACAGGAGAGATCAAGGTTCCTATGCACTTCTCTAAAACTTTGGTTCTATGATAACTAAAGCATTGGTAGATGCAATCACACACATGACACTTTGGAGCAATATTACCTTTCCAACTCTCGAAGAAGATTGGGAAGAAAGTAGTCGGGGGAAGGCTGCCAAAAGCTCTATGAAACACCAACCCGAACGTGGTGGGATACAAAGGCCTTACGGAGCTGTCACCTCTGGCGCTACCACAACTAACTGTAGGATTGGGTGCAACCTCACGTAACCTATAGACTAAACACCATGTCTAATCTATCGATTACTACTCTAGCTATGTACAATAACTAGAGCACTCAATACTAGCGGAGATCCCATGCCAAGATGTAACAACTATACTAATCACACATATGAAAGGCATAAAATAAATGGAGAAGATGAATATATATTAAACCACAAGTCTTGCAAAGAAGAGATACAAATACATACCAAATCCCTGAAGACTTCTCTAGAACCGAAGTGCAGCTCTGCTTTCCCTAACTCTCAAGTAGAACTAATCTACTACATTAGAAAGTCTAGCCCTAATTCTCTAGAGATGAGAGACCATCCTTTCGAGGACGCCTTTACATCTCCACAATAAAGAATGAATAATGAATTAGGGTTTCTCCCAGGGCCAGTGGCCTTGCTTATATAGCCCCCTAGGATGCACCACGCTCGTTGGATCAAACCGACCTTAATGGACGATTAATATTGATCCTCAAAGGCGGTGGAACCACGATCTGTGAGACTTGCTATGATTGGTCACCAGGGTAGGGCGGGTGCCCTAGGGTCTAGGGTGGGTGCCCTGGCCCAGTGCCAGATTGGCCCGACCTTCGATCCCGAGCTCTCTCGAGTCTTTTAGGACCATCTTTTGTATGTGTTCATGCAAAATTCATATTTCTTCATCTGGGACTCCAAATATTGCAAACCATATGTCCATTTCGATTGTCTCGATGAGCTCTACGTAATGGTTCACTTCATTTCATCATTTGGGATACTTTTATTTGATGCATCAAGCCCTTTTCCTATTTAACACCTGTAAAACATAGGTTTATCAAAACTTGTGGAATTCGTTAGTTCAAACCCTAGGTCTATAGGTTGTGATCATTTTCATGCATTTATATAAGTTTGTTGATGGTTAATAAATGACATTAACTACCATCAACAAGCTCCCCCAAGCTTAACCTTTACTCGTCCCTGAGCAAAGCTAAACTTAGCAGTGGATCAGGAGTTGCTACAATGCTTTCACGCCTCAAAAGTACACATGCGTTCAAACAAGAACTCTCCTTCGGATTAGAGTAAACCATCTTGACTTTTAAACTTACCCATATTACCTTCAACTATGGGGCTTGTAGCCTTCACTTGGGTCTTGAGCAATTGAAAGACAGAACGATCAAGCACTATGTCTCGAGTTCTTCGATCAACCTTCATTTCGGAGTTTTGTAAATTTTGAAAATAAAACTCAGAGATTCCTTTGTATGACCCTGTCAAGTCTCTCATATGTGGTATTTGTGGATTCTCACCAAGGTGCAACAATGGTGTTTTGCCTTCTATCTTCTCTTTGAATATGTGGTATTTTTGGCATAAGGCAAAGTAACATTGTGCCTTCTCTCTCTCACCCTATAACTAGTAAACTTATGTGGAGTTCATAGGTGGGAAAGAGACAACTCATACATACTTGCCGTACACATGTTGCCTAGTCCAACCATGGATCCAAAGGAACTCATCATACAATCAAATCGAGATGTGCATGTGTGGTTGCAAATGAGTAATGAACAAAATGGAAGAGAATTTTTTTATGGAAGGTAGAAGGGGTGGAAGCCTAATTCTACAATGCTCCTTTACAAAAGGGTAACATCTTTCAAACTGGAACTTTGAAAGATTTGAAAAACTAGGGCTTTTCTCTCTCTTTCTATATATATTATTTTTGTCATCACACTTTTTTTCTTCTTCTTTTTATTTCTTTTTCTTCTTCTTTTTTTATCACACACCTTTTTTTACTTCTTTTTTTTAATAATAGCCCAATCTCTAATACAATGGAACTTTTGAGATGAAAGTTGATAACAACTTGGAGCATTTGTTTTGGAACTTGGGTAGCAGACATGGAAAATCTATGGGAAATATTTTTGTGTTCACTCCCAGTGTAGGAGTAGAACATTTTTTAGTGGATCTAAATGGGAGAATATTGTGGTGCATACTTCTAGGGTAGAAGTAGCAAGAGGTGCAAAGTGTGCGTGTGAAAACTTGATTTTAACCGCATGAAAAGTTCCTAAGGGTCGACACAATTGGACGAAACTCAATGCACACAAGCAGAGAATAAAAGTGGAAGTTTTTCCTATTATAACAAGCATGCATATATGGCTGTGGTAAGAATTTAAGCTCTCATCATACAAGAACTCATCATGCCATTTTTATGTTTTTCAAAAGATAAATCTTCAGAACTCTAGTGTCACAAGGAACAAGATAAACAACAGCTCAGACCTTTTCATATCATGTCTGTCAACTACCTAGACTTAGATCAAGCATTCTTATATATGATGCTTCTCAAACCTCATCCTTTGTTAGGATCTCTTTTCAATATTTTTGCAATTTTTTAATATTTTATATGATGCAAGAGAAAATGTAACTAAGATGAATGCACTTCTATTTTTCTGCCATCACGATGGATATTCCTGCGGGTTGTTACACACCACAAAATTATTTGCATGAGGCTTATCATTTTTATGGATGTAATGCAATAATTTTTTTTGCGAATGTAGCAAAGTAAATACGCAAAAAGAATTAATTAAGCAGTGTGGGAAAGTAAATATGCTAATGGAAAAACTTATGCAATGCTAAAAATGGAAATATGGATAACTACCAAGTTTACCTCCCTGGCGAGGGTTCGATGATTCATGTCCTTCGAACATGAGTTATTGCTATGTTCACTCCTTAGGCTCATCATTTGATCCCAAAGGTAGAGATCCTGATAAATGCACCTCTTGAGATGGTAACTTTGAGGATGGTGTCACCCATGTTCTTTGTTTGTCTAGCAGTTTGAAATGTAGCTTTAATTGTGGAAGTTGGCAGCATCTTGCTCAGTGTGCTTGCTTGCAAACTTCAAACCTCCACTTGTAGAATTTAGGGAATCTACTAACTCCCCTTCATTTTGCTTGATGTGTGTCCTTCTTGCAAAGACAAAGTAGAGATCAAGTGCATGGGTCTTGTGGTGGAAAAACACCAACAGAACCATAACCTTCTATTCTTCTCTAACCTTTGGCACAGTGAACATGATGTGCATAGTTCTATTCTTATAACAAGGGTGACAAGATCAAAGACAGCATGAATGTTGCATTCAAACAACAAGAGTGGAATTGCTTAAGCTATGGAAGGACTGTCAACTTCATATTATGTATCAAAACATTTTTATCATAAAGACAATCATCTCCCAAGATGCAACATTTAGCTCATTTGATTATGATTATGGAAACAAGAAAGTGATGCTTTGAAAAAACTTAAGAAACAAAACATGTTGAGTTATTCAGATAGAATTAGTCAAGTTCTAACTCAAACATGTTTATTCATTTTTTTAGGTGTATACCATAGTCAGGGTAGATATTTTTACATAATGATAACTTACCTTTAGATGTTACCTTTGTCATAGGAGTACCCTATGATGAAGAGTAGATTTTTCCAACGGTCCTTTCCTTCTTCTTGGAGCCTGCCTTGCTCGGTTTAGCTCTCACCTTGATTTGTTCATACACATCTAGTTTTCTAGATTTGCACTCCTTCCTCTTTTTTTTTTGAATTATCCAGACCTTTTGCTTCACTAATTGTTTCTTCTCTGTAGAGGATTAGTGGACACACATACACGAAGGAAATGCATAGATAATAACAAAGGTGGTGTTGTCATAGAGCTAAAGGTCATATTATAGGCTATAGAAAAGTTGGTTTGAATATTTTAATTATCATAGAATATTTACTCACCATTACTTCTTCTCTCAAGGATTGGTTTTATTTTGTATTAAGTTTAATTTGAATTTATGGAGCAATAATCATTCAAACTTGTAGAGAGAAAGTAAGAGAGAGTAGAGGGATTGCAAACCAGCATGATGGAGCGATAAGGGCTTGAGAGAAGGAAGAGCATCTTTGGATCATCTTTAGAGGAATCATCTCAACCTTTCTTCTCCATGCTTACACTTTTCTCCACTCAACACTGTTGGAGACGGCTCTTGATTTTAGGTCCTTTTAGCAAAAGACCTCTCCCTTGAATTCTGCTTTTCTTCAAATTATCTAATCCAGGACATGAGCATGCAGAGAATCGTACACTCTTCTTTCATCATCCTTTATTAATTTTCTTGAGTCTTGGTTGATGAGCTAATGTTCATTGGAGATGCAGACTTGAGTTCCTCCTTGATGTTGTTTTTCTTCTAGCGGCTTGGCGATGAGTTGTTCTGTTAAAAGATACGCCAGCCTTCTTGGTGATCAAGGTAGGAACTTCATCGAGAATTGAATGAAAGCTTCATCTCCAATGACATAAGAACATCATCTAGCAATTGTTGTTGTTCATGGTCCTTTAGATCTGAGTTGACAGCCCACCATTGATCGATGTACGTTGACACAAGGATGCATGACATATTAGAATGACATCATTGTCTTTTTTTTTGACGTGCAAGATGGTGTCTTCATGGACAATGAGAGCAGGTCTCTGATTGGAAATATGAGGTGAGTTGCACCCTACTTCTCATTGGCATCCTAGCTTGAGTTCTTGGGAAGACTCAATGCTATGATGTCTTCAAGTTTGCTAATGGCCTATCACATTGTTCATCCACTTCCTCTGGGCAAGTGCTATTGATTTAGATCTTGTGTATGGCACTCGTCTCCTTCTAAAGTGGTGTCTTGAAGGTGATGCTTTTCCTGTAAAATGTTAGTGGACACATACCCGAAGGATTGCAATAATTTCAAAATGTGGGTTGTTGTCCATAATTAATTTAAATTTCATCTATGCTAATGAAGGAATAGTTTTTAGGAATATGTTAGCATAGGTTCCGTTTGTCATTCTTTAAGAGGATTGTGGCTGCACTCTAACATGGTTCAAGGCAAAAGTAACTTATAGCAAAAGACAAGTGACTGAATAAATTTTGATACTTACGATTCTTCCAAGGGTGATGAATGAATCGTGTCTTTTGTGCAAAGTTGTTGGAGTTCATCATATGCCTTTCTTCATCTCTGATGTGAGTTTATCTCTCTTGACTTACCCAAATTGAATTTGAGAGTTTCCTGCAGGGATTAGTCTAACAGAATATTCTAGAATCTACTATAGCATATTTTTTAGTTCAATAACCAAACTAAACTCCATGTCTAATTTAATTAAGGAAGCCATTTTAACCTAAGCACCATGCTTAATTTAAAACACCTTAGTAAGCATGATCAGCACTCATAAACTAAGCACCATGCTTAATTTAAAAGATGTATGAAGACACTCCTAACCAAAGCATTCTATAGTAAACAATGATAGCATGAAAGCACTATAAAGATTTACTCAAGTAGGGAAGAAAGAGCTGTAGGGTTATGAGGGTGCTACGCTAGCCATAAAACAAAACTTTTCTACCTCATAAACCAGGATCTACTGCTAGATATAGGTGACAGAATTGCCACTCGACGCGCAAATGTAGCAGAAGATTTGATGTAGTCAAACGCGTCGCAGCAGTGCCGTGCAGTTGCATGGTCGTTCGTCCAGTACTCCCGTCACTTGTGGATCTCCTGAGCATATTCCTGACCATGTCCCCAACCAGTCCAGCAAGTCGCCAACCAGTCCAACTAGGTGCCGACCAGTTCCCGACCACCATGACCAACCAGATCCGTCCTTATGCCGTAGATGCAGCACCTCCGAGGAATCACACACGTTCAGGGAGAAGCAATGCACCAACCGGACTGCCAGGTCTGCGAGGAGCAAAGGCATGAGCGTGGGGTGGGCGGCGGTGATTTAAGTGAATCAAATGGATTAGGTTATCCCCCTCTTTGCCTCACCCCTACCCCTTACTTATATAGGCATTCTGGTGTGACCCCGACCTGGAGGCCCATAAGGAAACCTAAGCCTTGTCTAACTCGGGTCCAACCCGAACTAGGCTTCTTGCCCTTAAGCGTGTGACCCTATGGGTTCACGTACTCATAGATATGGACCGAGTACTCTACTCGACCAATAGTTGATAGTGGCCTCTAGCAAGACATGACAACTCCTATGCGTACACAAAGATCATATCAGACAAACCACTATGCAAGTTATTCCCTTTGCCATTTGATATATGGTTCAACTCATGGGTTAAATCTTAACCCAAGCATGACCATGCATTTGTTGATCCAATCACTTGAGTGATCCAGTGATATCTTCCTCATACAGAGAGGGGCAAATTCCATCTTGACTGTCCATGTCTCATAGCATGTTTCCTGACCACCCGAAAACCACCTTTATAACCGCCCAGTTACGGAGCAGCGTTTGAGGATCCCTACGTAGCCGTTTCACATCTTGAGTACATACCACAATCTCAGGTCTAAGGACATAATGTACATCACATGAATAGAGACTATCTCTTGTCGGGTCAGTCCAGCCTACATGTCTCACATGTGCCCACATTATTAGTTCGACATCTCCATGTCCATGACTTAGAAACATAGCCATCAACTAATATACATGCTGGTCTAATATTCATGTGTGTTCTTCACAAGAATGCCGACCAGGGACAACTTTAGAATAACCATCCACGTATTGAGTTTCATAAACAATTCACATAATTGCCGACCAACACAAGTTGTCTATAATGGATATTCAATGAACACATTAAAGCATGTCGTAGATACAACCGGAATATCATCATCTCATGATTACCTCTAGGGCATATTCCCAATAGTCTCCCACTTACATTAGAGTTAATCTCTAAGAAGTCTAATCCCCAAAGACCTCATGTGCGCCTCATGCCTAGGCTGTGGAAGAGGCTTTGTCAAAGGATCTGCTATATTCAAATCCATGTGTATTTTGCATAGTTTGATCTCTTCTAGTTTCACAAACTGCCGAATAATATGAAACTTTCAAAGTACATGTTTGTTCTTGTTGGTAATATGCCCTAGAGCTAATCATGTAGATGATGATATTCCGATTGTATCCATGATTAATAAAGTTTTCATTGAATATCCATTATAGAAAACTTGTATTGATTGGCGATTATGTGAATTGTTTGTGGAACCCTTTACTTGCATGGTTATTCTAAAGTTGTCTCTGGTCAGCGTTCTTGTGAGAACACACTTGAATATTAGACCAGCACATGTATTAGTTGATGGCTATGTTTTACAAGTCATGGACATGAAGATGTCAAACTAATAATGTGGGCACATGTGAGACATGTAGGCTGGACTGACTCGACATGAGAAAATCTCTATTCACATCATGTACGTTATATCCTTAGACCTAAGATTGTGGTATGTACTCAAGATGTGAAACGGCCTACTTAGGGACTATCAAATGCTTCTCCATAACTGGGTAATTATAAAGGTGGTCTTCAGGTGGTCGGAAAGCATGCTATGAGACATAGACAATCAAGATGGAATTTGCCCCTCTCTATGCGAGAGAGATATCACTGGATCACTCATGTGATTGGATCAACAAATGCATGGCCGTGCTTGGGTTAAGTGTTAACCCATGAGTTGAACCATATATCGAGTGGCAAAGGGAATAACTTGTATGTGGTCATAGTGGTTCATCTGATATGATCTTTGCATGCACATAGGAGTTGTCACACCTTGCTAGAGGCCGCTGTCAACTATTGGGTGAGTAGGAGTACTCGACCCATGTCAATGTGTGCCTGAACCCATAGGGTCGCACGCTTAAGGGGCTGGAAGCCTAATTCGGGTTGGACCCAAATTAGATAAGTCTTAGGGTTACTAATGGGCCTCCAACTCGTGAGATCATTGGGGATGCCTATATAAGCAAGGGGTAGGGGCACGGTCAGGGTGACACACGCCTTTGGCAGCCGCTGTCGCCCTCCCCATGCTCACGCCTTCTGCTCCTCGTGGACCTAGCAGTCCGGAGGAGCATCGCTTCTTCCCTGCACGTGTAGGATTCCTTAGAAGTGCTACATCTAGAGCACTAGGACTGGGACGAACCGCGTGAGGGGACAGACGACCATGCAACTGCACTGCCTGCTATGACACGTATGACTAGATCGAGTCATCTTTCGCTGCACCTGCGCGTGTAGTGGTAATCCCGTAACCTGTAACTAGGAGTAGATCCTGGTTTATGAGGTCGAAAGATTTTGTTTTTTGGCTAGCGTAGCACCCTCATAACCCTTTAGTGGTATTGGAGCCGTTATTGCCTCGTTATAGGTTTAGTTTTGTGCATATGGTGAGTGGTTGTAGATGAGTCTCTAACCTTGGTTCGTCATCTTGCCGTGTTGGTCTTGAAACGATCTACTCATATCGGTTGGAATTTCGCCATCTGAGTTAAGTGATTCATGTAAATCTAGTCATGGCAAGTTAGAGATCAATCAGATTGATCGAATTGAACCCTAGGTCAAGTGCCAAGCGCATATGATGTGCGGTGGTGGTAGATGGAATTTACTGCCGGGCGCCGGTTTGCCGAGAAAAGTGCTGTTCGGTAAAACAGTCGTAACTTTTAAACCATAACTCAGATTGAGATGAACTCTAAACGAAAATCGTAGAGAACAAAATTTTACATCTGCTTCTTTGTTGCTTTGCCGCATTCAGTGAAATTAGAATTGCGAAATAAGACTTGGAAAATAGAGTTTTCTATGTTGCAAGATTAGACGTCGGATTCAGATGACTCTGTTTTGCAGGTATAGATGACTGGTATAGCCCTTATGTGTATATGATGCATGTATGTATTTAATTCATGGCTTGCATGTCATGAGGACAATATGGGTAGGAACCACATACATATTGTCAAAATTAATGTAATGGCCTGTGCGCCAATCTATGATGATCTATCCGTGACTATATAATTTCATTTTACTTATGCTAGTAGTAGCTAGTCTTGGCGGAATCATCACTGAAGGATGGCATACTCGAATCATGGAGGTGGAGATCATCGTGATGCACAGATTGAAGGAGATGGAGATCCCCAAAGGAATAATGGGCTATACCAAGTCATGTATGTGTTATGTCGTTCTTACTATTTTCTACTTTCACATGCTATTATGTTTTTGTCTACATGAGTGTGGTAGTGAAGTAGAACGATCCCTCAGCAATGTTTAAGTTAAATGCTTCCACAAAACTTGCACTGTCATAAGTCTTATACAATCGGTGGTGGGTCTATGAAATTAGGGTGCCACTGGTTTTCCTAGACTAGGCAGGTTCGTATCGGATACTTACTGCAAGAAGGTTTGGTTACTTAAACAAGGTCATCCTAATGGTTAGGGACCTTGGAGCATGGGTAGGTTGAGCGTAGCATGGAGATGCTGCCCAACAGGGAGAGTCATATGTGATATGATTAGCAAGGTGTTGCTTATCGATCTACCATGTCTTCTAGCAGTGATGCTAAAGCTCACTAGTTGACTTGTTAGTTGTGGGTCTTTAATCACTAAGTATCAATTGAGGGATATTGATTTTAGTGGGAGTAGATTTTATTTTGATATAATTTACTCTTTCATGGATACATTGTCTTAGTATTTTACGTTACTTTTGTTGTAGATGGCCGCTCGCAATCAACCATTTTATTTGCGTACAATTCTTGAGAAAGATAAGTTGAATGGAACAAATTACACGGATTGGATCCGTATCCTGAGAATTATTCTCAGGGCTGAGAAAAAGAAAGATATTCTAGACACCCCATTACCAGATGAGCCTGACGAGGGTGCTCCTGCTATTGAGAAAAACACTTACAAGAAAGCATGTGATGCGAATATCGAAGTGAGTTGCCTCATGCTTGCTTGTATGGAACCTGATCTGCAGATGCAGTTCGACAATAATCATTTAGCAAATGATATGATCGTGGCGCTTGAAGATATGTTCCAAACTCAAGTGCGGACTGAAAGGTTCAATGTCTCTAAGGCGCTTGCAGAAACCAAGCTAGCAGAGGGCGTAGCTGTTGGTCCACATGTAATCAAGATGGTTGGTTACACTCAGAGGTTGGAGAAGCTAGGCTTCCCAATTGGCCAAGAGTTGGCAACTGATTTCATTCTTTCATCTCTTCCGCCTAGTTATGGAAACTTCATCTCGAACTACCATATGCATGGGGCAGAGAAGGGCTTGAATGAACTATGTGGCATGCTAAAAAAAGCTGAGGCTGACATCAAGAAAGCAGGAGGTGGCCAAGTGTTGGCAGTTCAAAACATGCCTAACTTTAAGAGAAGGAAGGGAAATTGGAAGAAGAAGGGCAAGGCTAAAGATGAGATCTCTAAGCCAAACCAATCGTCTTCCAAGGATGAACAACCTGCAAAGAATGATGATTGCTTTCATTGTAAGGGGAAAGGTCACTGAAAGAGGAACTGCAAGGTGTACTTGGCATCCTTGAAGAAGGATGGCGGTAGTAAAGGTACTCCCGCTCATACACTTGTTGTTCATGTTACAGACATTTTCCTCGCTAACTCTTATATCAATTCTTAGGTATTTGATACCGGATTGGTTGCTCATATTTGCAATACGATGCAGGGAATGATAAGAAGTAGAAGTATGGAGAAAGGAGAAGTTGATTTCTGCGTGGGCAATAATGCAAGAGTTGCTGCATTGAACGTCGGGATGATGCCACTTCCCTTGCCGTCAGGATTTATTTTGGAATTGAATAATTATTATTTTGTTCCTAGTTTAAGTCGAAACATTGTGTCACCTTCATGTTTGATGAAGGATGGTTATTTATTTGCGAGTAAAGACAATGGTTGTGTGATCTCAAAGAATGATGTGTTTGTGGCTTTTGCATCCATTATGAATGGGTTATTTATTTTAAATCTTGATGATGCACCTGTCTGTAATGTTAGTGCTAAACGGCCTTGGCTTAATGAAGTCCTACCTATATGTGGCATTGTTGCTTGGGTCATATAAGTGAGAATCGCATAAAGAGGCTCCATGATGATGGTCTTCTAACTTCGTTTGATTTTGAATCATATGAGACATGTGAGGCTTGCATGCTAGGCAAGATGACCAAGGCGCCATTCAAAGGATTTCCTGAGAGAGCGTCTGACTTGTTGGAACTTGTACATACTGATGTATGTGGACCAATGAGCACGACAGCTAGAGGCGGATTTCAATACTTCATAACTTTTACTGATGACTTTAGTAGATATGGATATGTCTACCTAATGAAGCATAAGTCTGAAACATTTGAAAAGTTCAAAGAATTTTAGAATGAAGTAGAGAATCAACATGGCAAGAAGATCAAGGCCTTGCAATCTGATCATGGAGGTGAATACCTAAGTCATGAGTTTAGCAATCATCTTAAGAGTTGTGAAATTGTTCCACAGCTTACGCCACCCAGAACGCCTCAGAGAAATGGCGTGTCTGAGTGACGTAATCGAACCTTGTTGGACATGGTTCGGTCTATGATGAGCTAGTCGGACCTATCTTTATTGTTTTGGGGATACGCTCTAGAAACAGCCGCTTTCACATTGAATAGGGTACCATCTAAATCCGTAGTTAAGACACTATATGAGACGTGGACTGGTAAGAGTCCCAGTTTGTCTTTTCTAAAAATTTGGGGTTGTGAAGTTTATGTCAAACAACTTATATCAGATAAACTAACACCCAAATTGAACAAATGCTTTTTTGTGGGATATCCGAAGGAAATTTTAGGGTATTATGTCTATAACCAGTCATAGGAAAAAGTGTTTGTTACTCAAAATGGTGTTTTCTTAGAGAAAGAGTTTCTCAAAAGAGAAAATAATGGACAAAAGGTGTATCTTGAAGAAGTTCAAGTTGAGCCAGTAGGGACTAATGTAGTAGATCAAGTTGAGGCACCCGTAGCAGTGGAGACACCACCACAACCACGAAGATCAGCAAGACCTCGTGCATTGAGTGGGGATTTGTTATTGTTAGATGATGATGAACCTGCGGATTATGCGAAAGCGATGGATCCAGATTCCAAGAAATGGCAAAGTGCCATGAGATCCGAGATAGATTCCATGGGAGACAATCAAGTTTGGAACTTGGTTGACCTGCCTGATGGGGTTAGACCCATAGAGAGCAAATGGATCTTAAGAAGAAGAAGGATATGGACAGAAACGTTCATGTCTATAAAGCTCGACTTGCCACAAAAGGTTTTTGGCAAGTTCAAGGTATTGACTACGATGAGACATTCTCGCCGGTAGCGATGCTTAAATCTATTCGGATTATTCTAGCAATTGCTGCATATTTTGATTATGAGATATGGCAGATGGATGTCAAAACAACTTTTCTAAATGGGTATTTAGAAGAGGACATGTATATGATACATCTCGAAGGTTTTGTTGATCCTAATAATGCTAGAAAGATATGCAAGCTTAAGAAATCTATTTATGGGTTAAAGCAAGCATCTCGGAGTTGGAATATTCATTTTGATGAGGTAGTCAAAGGGTTTGGCTTCCGTTAGAATGAAGAAGAACCTTGTGTTTACCAGAAGGTAAGTGGAAGCGCTATTGTGTTTCTGATCTTGTGTGTGGATGACATACTATTGATTGGGAATGATATTCCTATGTTGCAATCTATAAAGACTTCACTAAATAATAGTTTTTCTATGAAGGATTTAGGTGAAGCAGCATACATCTTGGGAATTAAGATCTATAGAGATAGGTCAAAAAGGATAATAGGATTAAGCCAAGACACGTACATTGACAAGGTGTTGAAATGGTACAACATGGAACAGTCCAAGAAAGGGTTCTTGCCTATGTCACATGGTATGCACTTTAATGACAAGCAGTGTCCTTCATCAGATGAAGAGCGCAACCGCATGAGTAAGGTTCCATATGCTTCGGCCATTGGTTCCATCATGTATGCCATGATATGTACTTGCCCAGATGTCTCATATGCTCTATGTGTTGCGAGCAGGTACCAAGCTAATCCGGGTGAACCTCACTGGATGCTTGTTAAGAACATCCTAAAGTACTTACGAAGGACTAAGGATGTGTTCCTAATCTATGGAGGTGAGGAGGAGCTCATTGTAAATGGTTACACCGATGCTAGCTTCCAAACTGACGGGGATGATTCACTATCTCAATCAGGTTTGGTGTTCACAATAAATGGTGGTGCAGTTTGCTAGAAAAGTTCCAAGTAGGAGATGATGTACGATTCTACAGCAGAAGTCGAGTACATTACAGCTTCTGGTGCTGCAAAGGAAGGTGTTTGGTTGAGGAGGTTCCTCATTGAGCTTGGTGTGTTTCTGAATCTGTCGGGCCCATTGAATTTACATTGTGATAACAATGGGGCGACTGCATAGGCTAAGCAGCCTAGGGATCACCAGAAGAACAAACATGTACTCCAGAAGTTTCATCTCATTTGAGAGTTTATGAAATGAGAAGAGATCAAATTATGCAAAATACATACGGATTTGAATGTAGCAGATCATTTGACAAAGGCTCTTCCATAGCCTAAGCATGAGGCGCACATGAGGTCTACGGGGATTAGACATCTAAGAGATTAACTCTAGTGCAAGTGGGAGACTGTTGGGAATATGCCCTAGAGCTAATCATGTAGATGATGATATTCTGATTGTATCCATGATTAATAAAGTGTTCATTGAATATCCATTATAGACAACTTGTATTGATTGGCGATTATGTGAATTATTTGTAGAACTCTTTACTTGCATGGTTATTCTAAAGTTGTCCCTGGTCGACGTTTTTTGTGAGAACACACTTGAATATTAGACCAGCACATGTATTAGTTGATGGCTATGTTTTACAAGTAATGGACATGGTGATGTCAAACTAATAATGTGGGCACATGTGAGACATGTAGGCTGGATAGACCCGACATGAGAAAGTCTCTATTCATGTCATGTACGTTATGTCCGTAGACCTAAGATTATGGTATGTAATCAAGATATGAAACGGCCTACATAGGGACTATCAAACGCTCCTTCATAACTGGGTAGTTATAAAGGTGGTCTTCGGGTGTTCAGGAAGCATGCTATAAGACATAGACAATCAAGATAGAATTTTCCCCTCTCTACGTGAGAGAGATATCACTGGATCACTCAAGTGATTAGATCAACAAATGCATGGCCATGCTTGGGTTAAGTGTTAACCCATGAGTTGAACCATATATCGAGTGGCAAAGGGAATAACTTATATGTGGTCGTAGTGGTTCATCTAATATGATCTTTGCGTGCACATAGGAGTTATCACACCTTGCTAGAGGCCGCTGTCAACTATTGGGCAAGTAGTAGTACTCGGCCCATGTCAATGTGTGCGTGAACCCATAGGGTTGCACGCTTAAGGGGCTGGAAGCCTAATTAGGGTTGGACCTGAATTAGATAAGGCTTAGGGTTACTAATGGGCCTCCAACTCGTGAGCTCATTGGGGATGCCTATATAAGCAAGGGGTAGGGGTGCGGTCAGGGTGACACATACCTTTGGCAGCCCACGTCGCCCTTCCCACGCTCGCGTCTTCTACTCCTCGCGGACCTAGCAGTCTGGAGGCGCATCGCTTATTCTCTGCACATGTGGAATTCCTCGGAGGTGCTGCATCTAGAGCACTAGGATGAACCGCGTGAGGGGATTGAGGTGATGGATGACCATGCAACTGTACTGCCTGCTGCGATGCGTACGACTACATCGAGTCATCTTCCGCTACACCTGCGCATCTAGTGGTAATCCTGTAACCTGTAACTAGCAGTAGATCCTGGTTTATGAGGTCAAAAAGTTTTAATTTCTGGCTAGCGTAGCACCCTCATAACCCTAGGCTGCTTAGCCTGAGCAATCGCCCCATTGTTATCACAATGTAACTTCAATGGACCCGACGCATTAGGAAACACACCAAGTTCAATGAGGAACCTCCTCAACCAAACACCTTCCTTTGTAGCTCCACTAGCCACAATGTACTCGGCTTCTGCTGTAGAATCGCTGACCATTTCCTGCTTGAAACTCTTCCAGCTTACTGCAACACCATTTATTGAGAACACAAAACCTGATTGAGATAGTGAATTATCCTGGTCAGTTTGGAAGCTAGCATCACTTTAACCATTTATAACGAGCTCCTCCACACCTCCATAGATTAGGAACACATCTTTAGTCCTTCTCAAGTACTTAAGAATGCTTTTAACCAACGTCCAGTGACTCTCACCAGGATTGGCTTGGTACCTGCTTGCAACACTTACAACATAGGCCATATCTGGGCACGTACATATCATGGTGTACATGATGGAACCCACTGCTGAAGCATATGAACCTTACTCATGTGCTTGCGTTCAGCATCAGTGGAAGGACACTGCTTATCACTGAAGCGCACACCCTGTGACACAGGCAAGAACCCTTTCTTGGACTATTCCATGTTGAACCGCTTCAACATCTTGTCAATGTACGTGTCTTGGCATAATCCAATTAGCCTCCTCGACCTATCTCTATAGATCTTTATGCCCAAGATGTATATTGCTTCTCCTAAATCCTTCATAGAAAAACTATTATTCAGTGAAGTCTTCATGGATTGCAACATAGGAATGTCATTCTTGATCAATAATATGTCATCCACATACAAGATAAGAAACACCACAGTGCTCCCACTTTCCTAATTGTAAACACAAGGTTCTTCTTCATTCTGACGGAAGCCAAACCCTTTGACGACCTCATCAAAATGAGATTCCAACTCCGAGATGCTTGCTTGAACCCATAGATGGATTTGTTAAGCTTGCATACCTTTCAAGCATTTTTAGGATCAACAAAGCCTTTGGGATATATCATATACACATTCTCTTCCAAAAACCCATTTAGAAAGGTTGTTTTAACATCCATCTGCCATATCTCATAATCGAAATACACAGCAATTGCTAGAATGATCCGAATAGATTTAAGCATCACTACCGGTGAGAAAGTCGCATCGTACCGAATAGATTTAAACATCGCTACTGAAGAGAAAGTCTCATCGTAGTCAACTCCTTGAACTTGTCGAAAACCCTTTGCGACAAGCCATGCTTTATAGACGTGAACATTTCCATCCATATCCTTCTTCTTCTTGAAGATCCATTTGCACTCAATGGGTCTAACCACATCGGGTAGGGTCAACCAAGTTCCGAACCTGATTGTCTCCCATGGAATCTATCTTGGATCTCATGGCACTATGCCATTTCTCAGAATCTGGGCCCATCATTGCTTCCACATAATTTGCTGGTTCATCATCGTCTAACAACAATAGATCACGCCGTAATTCATGAAGTCTTGCTGATCTTTCATAGTTGGGGCGGATTACCGACCATAGGTGGTGTACTGACCACAGGTGGTTGGATGAACCGACCATAGGTGGTGTACTGACCATGGGTATATCGACCTGTTCTGCTACTCTAACATCACTGGTTGAGTCATTCACCAATGACTTGTCTTGAACTTCTTCAAGATATACCTTTCGACCGCTCCTATCTCCTTTGAGAAACTCTTTCTCTAGGAAGACACCATTCCGAGCAACAAACATTTGCCCTCTGATCGGTTATAGAAGTAATACCCTAAAGTTTCCTTTGGATATCCCACAAAGAAACACTTTTCCCTTTGAATTTTTCAAATGTTTCTGACTTAAACTTCATTAGGTTGACATATCCATATCTACTAAAGTCATCAATAAAAAAATAAAGTATTGAAATCCACCTCTCGTTGTCATGCTTAGTGGTCCGCACACATCAGTATGTATGAGTTCCAACAAGCCAGACGCACTCTCAGGAAAACTTGTGAAAGGTGCCTTGGTCATCTTGCCGAGCAGACAAGCCTCACATGTCTCGTAAGATTCAAAATCAAACGAAGTTAGAAGCCCATCATCATGGAGCCTCTTCATGCAATTTTCACTTATATGACCCAAACAACAGTGCCACATGTATGTGGGACTTAACTCATTAAGCCAAGACCTTTTAGCAGTAACATTACAAACAGGAGCATCACCAAGATTTAAAATAAATAACCTATTCAAAATGGGTGCAAAAGCCATAAACATGTCATTCTTGGAGATCAAACAACCATTGTCTTTACTCACAAAAGAATAACCATCCTTCATCACGTATGAAGGTGATACAATGTTTCAACTTAAGCTAGGAATGAAATAACAATTATTCAATTCCATAATAAATCCTGACGGCAGTTGAAATTGCATCGTCCCGACGTTCAACGCAGCAACTCTTGCATTGTTGCCCACTCGAAAATCAACCTCTCCCTTCTCCACGCTTCTACTTCTTATCATTCCCTGCATCGTATTGCAAATATGAGGAACTGATCCGGTATCAAATACCCAGGAATTGACATAGGAGTTAGTGAGAAAACTGTCCGTAATGTGAATGACAAGGGTACAAGTTGAAGTAATACCTTTACCACCGCTATCTTTCTCTAAGGACGCCAAGTACTCTTTGCAGTTCCTTTTCCAGTGACCCTTCCCCTTAAAATAAAAGCATTCAGAATTTGTAGATGTTCTAGACTTGGCAGCAGATGGGTTTGGCTTAGAGATCTCATCCTTAGCATTGCCCTTCTTCTTGCCCCTCCTCTTGAACCGAGGCCTATTCTGGACAGCCAACACTTGGCTACTGTCAGCACCTTTACCACCGCTGTCCATTTGCATCCACCTACCACAAAGCATAAGCAAAGCATAGGGTGAGAGCCAGTGGCTAGTACAAATCGTATTAAAACTTATTTGGCAGGTGAGCCAAACTACGTCTACGACGATGAGGGGCTCAAGGTTTAGATGGTCTCGTGCCTACGCTCAAGATGGTGCAAGACGCTGCTTCCGCGATATCCCTCTACTTCCATAGCTGTACTGTATGCTAGATACTCTGATGATTCCACCATGTGGCAATGTAATAATTTATGTAAACCCCTCTATTGTATTATTTTATTCGATGTATGGCTTTGTAATCAACTATTATCAGAAAATTGATGATTTGACCTCCTAGGCTATCATTATATCCTTCATTCTGTGTATTTTCCCTTCATGGAAAATTGAGGATGTTTCAGCTACCTCTTGTTTTATGGGATGGCAATCCTATGTGCTTTGGAGATGGCAATCTATGGTTATAAAGATAACTACAGTGATATATATAATCTTGCTAAATGCACTCTTAATTACTACTTGAACCTTGATTAAGGGTTGGGTTGTTTCACCAACATTTAGTACATAGTTTGTCTAATAAAAGATCTAGTAATAGGTTTTTAATAATAATTTGTTATCAACTTAAAATGCTAACCACAGTCAAGCTATGTCAGCCTACCTTTGTTACACCATGAATGACATTATACATTCTGCCTGAACTTGTTGAGTTCGACATGGACTCACCCTTGCTATAGTTTGTAGTAAGGTGCTACTCTAAAGAAGGGTAAAGATGTTGAGTGTCAGAAGTGTTTGGTGTATGGAGCCCCCAGTCAATGGTCCCTGAGAAGGATGGACCTCTGAAGAGAAGTTATAGCCAATGTTCTTTGATACTCTGATGTTTGTAATTGTTGATATAAATATGTTTTTGAAGGGTTATGAGGGTGCTATGCTAGCCAGAAAATAAAACTTTTCTACTTCATAAACCAGGATCTACTGCTAGATATAAGTCATGGGATTATCACTACATGCGCAGGTGCAATGGAAGACTCGATGTAGTCAAACATGTCGTAGCAGTGCCGTGCAATTGAGTGGTCGTCCTTCAAGTACACCCTTCGCTTGCGGATCGTCCGAGCACATTCTTGACCAGCCCAACTAGTTGACGACTAGTTGCCGACCACCGTGATCGACTAGGACCGTCCTTGTGCTATAGATGCAGCACCTCCGAGGTATCACACATATGAGGGAAGAAGCAATGCACAACCAGACTGCTAGGTCCACGAAGAGCAAAGGCGTGAGTGAGGGATTGGCGACGGCAGCTCCATAGATCAAGCGGATCAGTTAGATCATCCTTTGCTTCATCCCTACCCCTTGCTTATATAGGTGTTCCTATGCGACCCTAACCTGGAGGCCCATCAGGAATCCTAAGCCTTGTCTAATCTGGGTCCAACCCGAATTAGGCTTCCAGCCCTTAAGCGTGCGACTCTATGGGTTCACGCACACATAGACATGGACCGAGTACTCCTACTCGCCCAATAGTTGACAGCGGCCTCTAGCAAGGCGTGATAACTCTTTTGCATACGCAAAGATCATATCTGATGAACCACTACGACCATGCAAAGGCCATGCATTTGTTGATCCAGTCACTTGAGCGATCCAGTGATATCTCTCTCATGTAGAGAGGGGAAAATTCAATCTTGACTGTCTATGTCTCATAGCATGCTTCCCGACCACCCGAAGACTACCTTTATAACTACCTAGTTACAGAGCAGTGTTTGGTAATCCTTAAGTAGGCCATTTCACATCTTGAGTACATACCACAATCTCATGTCTAAGGACATAACATACATGGTGTGAATAGAGACAATCTCATGTTGGGTCACTCCAACCTACATGTCTCACATGTGCCCACATTATTAGTTTGACATCTCCATGTCCATGACTTGTGAAACATAG